>OZ017789.1:2988049-3078049 GCA_963969325.1 Lycopodina hypogea
GAATGCATTTTTCCTTCACTGTGGAATCAGGACTAGGAGTATCCATAGCTACATGATAAATACAAAGGCAGAAAGAGATTTATTAGTTGCTGAGCATACCAAAGATAGGATGTTGAGTATTTTCAAGGATATAGGCAAAAGTGGAAGATGTCTGCATGAACACACACACACGCACACCACGCATGCACACACGCACACACGCACGCACGCACGCACACACGCACGCACGCACGCACACACACATGCACGCACGCACGCACACACGCATGCACACATGCACGCACACATGCACGCACACATGCACGCACACACACACAAAACTCATTCTTTTTCTCTCTCAGGAAAGCAACAAACACTGTCAATATTCTAAAACTGCTTATTTAAAGATGAGCACAGATAATATCTTCATATCCAAAACTAGAATACTCTGAAAGTAATTGTGTAACCATAGCTACATGGCACTCGTCAGTGGAACATTATTATTCCAGGCTACCTAGTTAGTTCTTATTAGCCAGTGAAAACAGCTACACATGAAGGGAACAAACACTGCATCTTGTAACACGTGAGGTGCATAATGATAAGTACAGATCATATTATTCACTTTAATTTACAAACAACAGCCAATAGTATATTTCTTCCTACCAATCAATTTCTACTCACTCTCACATCCAGACCCCTTTCCAAAATCCTCCTCAGTCTCTCTCACCACCTGCCCTCCCAAATAAATCCACTCCAGGTTACAGAGTTTCTTTCCTTTCAACCATCCCAACTCACTCTGTTCCAACACTCTGTACATCCTCCTTTCCCTCTCACACATTCTCTCTCCTAAATGCCACAAAATGGAAATACACTCAAAGGACAACTTTAATTATCCCTACTATCTCTCTTCCCTGAGGCAAGTTTAGGGGGCTGAGGCAGTGTACGTCCCTCCCTTAAAAAATTATTTAAAAAAAAAAAATTCTGCCCTAAGGACCTTGTACATAGTTCAACAATCCAGACATTGCATTTATTAATACCTTAAAGAGTTTTGATGGATACTACACCAGCCTTCGCCAAGGATATCAACTGTGAGTCCAAAGACACAGGATTCTTTGTTGGCATTTGTTTTACCTGCCAATAAGAAAAAAAATTTTTTTTTTTTTTTTTCAACCAGAAAGAACAATGTATATTTCGGAAGTAGCAGCAATTATCAGACTTGAAGCTACTACTTTTAAATTTAAAAAAACAAAAAAAAAACAAAAAACCCAACATTAGTAGTCTGAGGTAACTCATCTTGGTTAAGTTATGATGTAAATGTGGTGATAATTATTTTTGAAAACCCTCAGGGAGGTTTTCAGTAATGAGTGAATAAATACCTTGTTCACCTATGTCAAGGGTCAACCCTCAACATGGCCAAGCCAGGCCCAGAACATTTATTAGTTAATTGTAAACATATATTTGAACAAGATAAACGACCAAGTTATGTGTCTGTACTTGTGCTGTTATTGAGTCTTAGGTATTATATTAGTTTATGGAACCATATAGGTAGCTAATGTGTTCAAATTCTAGGTATGTATGTAAGATTGTATCATGTAATGCTAATGTGTGGCTAGGGGTATAAAAGACCCTGGAAAGGCCACTGTCGGGAGTCTTTTGCTAAATTGCTAATAAAGTTCTTCTTAATTTATAACCTAAATTACTCTGGTATTTAAGAATCAAGGACCTTGTTAGCTGGGTATTGACTCTGGTGGCAGCAACCTACCATACCTGGGGATTAAGCAGTTCTTAAAACCCCAACAACCTACTACAGCTATACACATGATCCACATTACAAAGACAACTCGGGCATTTTAATTGAAAGTTTCTTTTATTATAAATAATTTTAGTTACATTTATTCACTTGATCAAATATAACTACCCACAGTATCTTATTAGTCCGCTCTTTTGTTGTACTGTCTTTCTGACCTAAAACTAAAGAAAGAAGTTATATGCAAATGATTTTACTTCTATGCAATGGAACTTTAGCACACTGAAGGGTGGCCTATCCAGATGTAATTTTTTACTTTTACAGTCAGCTTTCTGTCCAGGCTCTCCAGTTAGATTGACCTCACCTTGTTCACTCCCAGCTCATCTCTCAGCGGTGTCACTTGCTACTGTGTCATACACGATATTCAAGAAAGAAATGATATCAGATAACTGGACAGTGAAGGTGCCATGTACTATCTCCAAACAAACAAAAAAATTTTTCAACAACTACTGCAATAGATGAGAATTGAAGATATTATAGATTACTTCATCTTCAAAGGGAAATAACTATGGATTTTGCATTGTTTGCAGGAGGCATTTACCATTCAATAAAAGAGGTATCAAGGATTCGGAAAGCATGTGAATCAGATGCTGAAAAATAACTTTGCAGTGGTCATTCATGTTTGATAAACTTTTTTGCCATTGATAATTAACTTTGATGTCATCATGGAGCAAAAGAGAGAATTTAGGGATATTTTGGTAAATCAACCTGGCAAATACTGTATGTAGAGGATTAACTAGTTGACTATATCAAACATGCACAAATTTTAAAGGTTCGTCTTCTCTACCCCTTGTTTTCAGGTCTTTATTTTTTAAGCTGCCTTTCCCCCCCCCCCCCCATATCCAAGATGTACATGGAAATAAGAAGTGGATGTTCAGGGCAAAAGTAGATATTCAGGACAAAATTTAAAAAAACAGAGACATATATATAAAAGACATGTCGACAAAACCAAAGGCTTAAACAGCTCTTAATTGGTCACATATTATAAGCACATCCACTATACACAAGAGTTGCAGTAGAGGTCATCATATTTCAGGTGGAGGGTAATATCACTATTTACCTACCTCATCAATGCTGCCTAAAACTATATCACAACTACTACTTCTGCCAAGTACGATATCATATCCATGCAATACTTGAACCATATATACCCAATATAGGAATATTTCACTGCAGCTGCATCTCAGATACTTCTTACAGGTAACTAACTCATACAGAAACCATTCATAGTCGACTTGACTAATCCCATCCAATGCGTGACCATACAGCATAAAACAATGTATGTTCCAATATAAAGCTACATGTTTGAAATTGGACGCTACAAATGTAAGGGAATAAGAAGTATTTTTAAAATCAAAATAATATCAAAAATATTTGATTTACATGGCTAAATTAAAAAAAATAATAATGTAGTTAACCATCAGTCTCTCCTGGGTTGACACTTTCCAAACACATAAAAAGACTACGATTATGGTTATGGCTTAAGCTTGGGCCAAGGAATAGACCAGCTAGGAGTACGTCTAAATTTAAGGCTGAACTCTATATGGGTGAAGGGGTGAACTTAGAATCAAGCTAGATATTGAGACACCTCTGGTGTTGATCCAGAATGCATTCCCATAGAGCTAAAGCCAACCTACTTTAAACTGCCTCAACCAAGTGTGGTTTTTATCCAGTGTGTGTCCCTCCAAAGCTATTGTCAGCGTCCTTCAATTTGCCTCAACCCCATATGATCTCTATCCAGAATGTGACCCCATAGAGCTAGTGTCCACCTCCTTCAACCTGCTTTAACTCAATGTGAGGATGGCCAGTTGGAGTCCCCATATGGTTAATCTTGAGCTACTTCAACCTGCCTCAACCTAGCCCACTCAAGACAAACCCTCTGAAATGAGGCCACATCTGAACACGGTGGAGCCAACTCTTATGTAACCCTTTGAAATGATACTAACTCTGTATTTAGTAGAGACAAAACTAATAGAACCATCTAAAATGAAGCTACTACTGTATATAGTGGGGTTACTCCAATCTAACCCTTTGAAATGAGGCCATCTATGTATACAGTGAAGCCCACTCAAGTCCATACCTCTCAAATAAGGTCACCTCTGCATACAGAGGACATTGAGGTAATGGAAGGACAGCAGCAACAAATGGAAGAGGAAGTAAGGGCTTGAGAGCTTTATAGTATCCATGGAAACCACATCACTTTGTGCAACAATATAATTTCAATAACTGCTATTAAACCAGCCTAACCCCATACAGAAGCAAAGAAGACAACTCTATCTATATAAGGAAACTTAATTCAGGGCCCAAAATCAGTCAGAAGAATTCAAAAGAGAACACTTTAGCTAATTAATCAGAATTGCAATTTATTGTCATTATTCATCTAACATGTACTTCACCTCACCAGATAAAACTTTGAAAAACTATGATAGCTTCCATTCCTTACAGCTCTTCAGCACAGGACAATAACAGAATGGACTATATTTACTTGTAAATATAATAATTTCACTCTGAAATTACTCAACGACTGCCAGTCTCCTAAGGTCTTTCTGTTTCAAGCCAGGAGCAGCCTGTCCATGAATTACCATGCATTTAACTGACAATAGAAATCCTATGATCTTACTGGCTCTAATGACCTGGATGGCTGGGCTAGCTGAGCTGAGTAAATAATTATATGTAAATCATACCTATGGAGTACTTTGCTTCACCTTAACGTAGTTGCAATTGCATTATCCAAATCAATCAGACTGATTCAATTAAATCTCCATCATACTTCATCTCTTTCATTCACCTTTAACATAAAATGACAGCTTATTCCAAGACCTTTCCAATTATATGTACATTGACAATACTCGATGAAGTGTCTGGCCAGATGTCACTCTACCAATTAACACATACTTGTCTCCCCTACAACCACAATATTTAATCAACATACTATTCATGTCTGATGCAGGAGAAACCACTAGACTGATAGTTGAATGGAGTATCTACTTCTATTCTATATAATTGCACACAACATAGATAATGAAGACAACAATCATGCACTGCATGCACCATGACCACTTTAGTTCAAACATGTCTCATTTATAACAAAAAGCAGACTACAAAAAGAAAATGTCTTCTTGGAACCTGTGGTTAAACTACAGGGTGTCCTAGAGATACTTTTTCATTAAAAATAGCTGAACAAAAAAAAACAACTTTATACTTAATATTGTAACATTCTGGTCCATAAATTTAGTGCACAGAATGAGCCTAATAATATTAAGAATGACTAGGTTTGCACATGCGCTGAAAGTCTGCTAAATGGCTCAGAGTTCCATGCACTAGCCAAATTATTTGTTGCCCAATCTGTGCCACCAACCTACTCACTTTTGCTGTGGATGTGGATGAAACTGACTCGGCCCTGGAGGAGGCTGGGGCCTAAACTGATTTGGACACAGCGAGGAAGGTGAATTATTGAGGTTGATATAAACCCAGTCAGGGGCAGCTTGTTAAAGCTTAAAATTGATGTATATACTTTATAGTGAAATTTACACAGCTATACTCCTAGCTCTTGGTACTTGTGATAAGGATTGATTCCCTAACATTCACTGTCTCCTAATAATTGCTTGCATACTATGTATTTCTAGTGCTGAGGCAGAAAGATGATTGTCTCTTCTGAGAAGTTTAAAGACCTATTTGAGGTCCACTATAAGCAAGTAGTAGTGTTTGTCAGATCTATCTGCCATTGCTATGCACTGTGGGGATTTCCTTCATAGAGGAGTTTATGAAATAACATAGGAAGAAACACCACTTCAGGCGGAAGTGTTAGGCATTTGTTCAATCCAATCTAAGAAGACTTTTTCATGTTTATTTTTTGACAAATGATATGCTATGATATGATTGCATGTTGTGAAGTGTTGGTGCCGATCATTTTAATAATGATATTCTGATGATCTAAATTTTGGGTGCTGGTGCAATGGCTACTATGTGTGGCTGTGGTCATAATTTGTACATGTGGTTAAAGTTGTGGCTACAACACCCACTGTTGATAATTGCAAGATCTGCCCCTGCTTCTTTGTTACAATCTGGGCTTTCTAAATGAACTATATTTTCATATATTTTTCATCATTTTACACCACCCCCTTTCCCCCCTCCCCCCCTCTCTCTCTCCTGGGAACTAAACTAATGAAAAATAAAATAATTATTATAATAAAAATTGATAAAGTCAAAATTGCTTAAACTTCTTCTATTATGTAATGATTCATCTATGTATGAGTATACATAATAAAAAGGAAAAACTTGGTCTCCAATCACTAAGAACATTGCCATACAAACCTTAGGACACATTTGAGCTTCTTCATGATTGCAATCATTTCCATGACAAGAATTTTGCATCTTACTCTATTGAATTATAGACACACAGAATCTCAAGAACTACAACTATTGTTTTTAAATTCTAATATTAACTGAAATTCCTCTGCTAAAAGTAATTCCAAGACCAACTATATATAATATTTAGAAGGCCAAGATAGCATTGAATTCATTTATCCTACTCTCTGTGTGGTAACAAGTCCTTTTGAATTTCAATTTTGACTCTGGATTCAATTATTACATCGACTCCTTCACAGAATCAAATTACAAGATAAAGAAGAGTTAATTGTACACTCAAACACTGGAGGTTTCGGTGAGCCATCAAACCATACCAGGGCTTTTTTCTCTCCAATGGATGACTTTATGCTGATTTTTAAAAATTGTTTTGGTCTTTGCTTGATCAACTTTCATTGAATTTCACTGATTGTGGATCCTCTTCTAACCTTGTATACTTAAATGTGTACACTTCTTCTCCAATATTAAGTGCCCTCTATAGATCCTTAGCTGCATCAAGTGGGGCCATGATGGCAGTGGAGAGGCTAACAAGATCTCTCATCAGGAAATAGTTGATTCAGCTAATTGTTTTCTATCAGATCAATGACTGTCTTTATGTATGATGTAGATTTCCTTATTCATGGATCTTGCAAATATGAATGAGACAGTTGGGAACTGCCTTGGTCTGACATACCCCTCAGCATTTGTAGGTGCAATGTTTTTATTTTTGTGTGAGATAATATTTTTCACAATTCCAGGTTTCAAGCTAGCCCCTTTGTCACTCCTGGAGTGTCTGGGTGCATGCTACATAACCCACTGGGCAAAAATGGATTATATACATATCCTATTAAACCATCCATACACTGGTATGTTTAATCAGGAATCATCATTATATTAATAATAAAGTCCAATGGAAAATTAGAGATTTGTAGTGTCGGGTTAAGGGGATCGTAGTAGAGAGTTCCAGTGGTCCTCATTTCATTGGAGTCTTGTGTAAAGGTGATAGTACCAGTCACTCCACCACCATGTGGCAGTGGCTGTGGTTATGGTGGTGGTTGACTCTGACAACAATATTTAAACATTAATTATTGTTTCATCTTTATATATTAATTTTATTATTAAATGCTCTAATTTATATGTAATATTTACATTTGTCGGCATGTTTACCATCAATAGCATTATATACTGACGCATGCAGTATTAATCATAAATAAAAATAGATAAGTTTTCTTTATTTATATCACCATTTTATTTCTTTCTAATACTATACTACATGTATACAGTGATAGATTTGCAAGCATTTTCTTAATATCACTAAATATTGATGCAATACCTACCTTTCCTGGCATAGCCAAAATTGCCAGAAGGAGTGATAATATTTGGATCCACATTTCAGAACTTCCTAAATATATTCCTGGTTGCACCACAACTTCAACTCTGGAAAACAAGCCCTTGCCTATTCATCTTCACAAAAAATATTAAAGAAGAAATATAAATTTAGCCACCAGTGCAGATGTAGCTTTATATTGCAACTGAAGCGATGTATTATGTGGAATTCAGCATCCTCTGGCTCTAGCCAGGATAAGTTGAAGAGGGTTTCCGGTTGCCAGGTTGCTGAGACAAAAATCCACACAAGTTGCACATCAAACTTCAATAGCAAAGTACCCATCCTATGGATGGAGACAACAAATATAACTAACTAAAATTAAAAATTAATTTTGTTTGTTTGCTTGCTAACTCCTCCCACCAGACACTTAGGAGAAGAAAAGGAACAAAGAAAGCCAAAGTTTGGTAACAGCTGTTTTGTTTGTTTTTTTTACTTCACCTAAAGGTTGCTTACATAATGGTAGTTTTAGTGCTCATAACACAGTTATTGATCATTCATGTAAAAAATTGAAATTTTCCACCTACTCAGGCATCTCCCCCCCCCCCCCCCCCTTTTTTTTTTCCAGGGACTTTAAAAAGCCAACAAAATAAACCAGCCCTATAGGCAGGATTTTATTCTGATTTTCACCAAACTCTTGCCAAAAATTATCCTAGGTTTACCCTATCAACCCCTGAAAATGAGCTCTATGGCCCCAAGCATCTGGTGGAGTTCGATGAAATCAAAGTAAACTCTGCCCATAGGGCTGCTTTTTTAAATTTCTTTGGTGGGGTGGGGTGGGGGTGATATGAAGGAGATCGTTCATGCATGAATGACCACCAAACACAAAAGATAAGAATTGTAGTAAGATTACTTCAATGAGTCCAAAAGTGGCATGGGGATATTTATAGTTATGTATATGTAAATTAGTGTATTATACATAAGAAATTAAGTCTTCAACCTTTTTTCCACCATCAAACAATAGTTCTACTCCATAAAATCCACATACTACAGATAAATTGATGATACACTGTTTCTTAAGTTTTGCTTTGTTTTTGCAACACATTTATAGCTGGCCCAATTGGATGCAATTTTAAGCAAAATGTATGCATAAAAGGCAAATACCACCTTTCAATGAGGTGGAGTAATGCAAATGAAAATAATCAGTTATGATGAATACTGAAAGCTTTGTGCCTTATTACCCCCAATTTGCTAATAGGAAAGTTGTACTTTACATCTGGTTCAAAAGCATAATACTTCACATCAGAAATACCTTAACGGGAAATGCCATAAAGAAAATATGGAAAAACAAGGGTTTTCTTCCTTGAGGCACTCCTGAATTCACACAACTCACTGCTGATTATAACCATTAAAAGATATGCATTGTGAGCTGGTGTGAGCTGACACTCAGCAAAAGATGTTCACTACCATCCCTCCTCTCACTACCACAAGCTGTCCTCTGCACCAGTTGGTGTTTTTTCTGTGTTAAAGTATAGGACACTTGAAAAGTAACCACCCCTGAATCCAGAAGGGCAAATCCAGCTAATACCTATTCTCTGACATATTTACCTCAGGTGTTAGCTGACATGGTCATTAATTATCTTGTTAGCACATCATCACAAGATAAATTAAAAAGCACTCGTTTTTGTATGACTTTCATCTTGATGTGATGGTGCTAAGAAAGTCTGTGGTTAAACAGTTCTATTTAGTGAAGTATCAAATTAAGTGCTTTCAATTATTCAGTCACAAAAGAGAGAAACAAACTTTCTGAATAGTTTCATAGCTCTGCTTACTTTAAACACATTAAAAGCACATAAAAAAGAAGGAAGGGAGGGGGGGATCAATAGAAAGATGTAAAAACTTTTCAACAATTATTCAGGATTAAAAAACAGCTTTTTTTATTTGGAAGTGATTCCACTTCATTGGTAGGCATTCAGGCATTTAGAGTCATTTTTCTACCAGTGACCAATGGTGATAGATGGTATTCTTCAAGTGCAACAAGATTATTATTAACTTCAGCATAATTAGCAAAATATGAACATACTGGATTAATGTTGAGCATGATTTCAAATTGAGCATAACTGAATTTTTCATTTCCATAATCAGCTAATTTTTGAGAAAAATGGTGTCTAATTTTTCATAATTGGCAAATTTTGCATGACTGTATCAATCTCGAGGATCATTTACATGCATTTTAATTAAATAAGGAATATCAGGTTCTCCAAGAATCCTCCCTTCCTTTGACAATACACAAATAGAACTATAATACAAGCGGCTTTCTGCTCGGCCATTGGCCTCCTGTAGTTATATGGGGGGTGGGGTGGGGGAGGGTTTTTGGGGCATTTCTGAGGTAATATTATGAATATACCTCTAGTAATTAGTGTCTCCATCGAACTCACTTGGGTTTTAATTATTTACTCTCATACATGGGTTGGAAGTGGGGGGGGGGGGGGGGGGGGGGGTGGAGTTGGGATGGTGTTTGTGAGGCATTGCCCTATTTCTAACGTAAATTTATCTATACTATAAAGTGTTAATAGTATATATATCTGTCTGTCTGCCTGTCTATCTGTATATCTATCTTTCAGTCTGTTGGTCTGTCTGTCTGTCTTCCTGTGTATCCACAATTCATGATTGAACGGTTGAAGTTAGACCCACAAAGGCATGTATATTTAGAATCAGTGTCATCAGGGGATCGTCATGAGCACATCTATATGGCCACACCCCTTTCTGTATTCTAAAAAGTCAAAAATGGTACTTTTACCAGAAAAAGTGGTATTACAGGCCTAAAACTTTGGCATGCAGACAAAACTTGAGAGCGAATAACATGGGATGGGTCCCATCTGGCCACACCTCTTCCTTTTTGTATGTAAGGAAAAAAAATACAAAAATGGTAGTTCTAAAAAAATTTTTGACCTAATCACTGTTCACTTTTGTTTTAAAAGTCTACAACATATGTCTTCAAAGCAGACACTTTTGTAACTACAATCCATTAAAGGTAGGCCAAAAACTCACACACATGGGTGGTTTTTCACTAGTATATATAATGGAACAAAAAATGTATATAGGTTTGTCCAACTACACCTCCCACAGTTTTAAGAGGAGCCCCATTAAATTTGCCGAGCTTTCATTTTGGACCAGTACTTCCGTCGAGGCATCCTTTGTTTGTCAAATCTCCCTATGTCCTGTCATAACCTTAGTTCCCCACTCTGGGTATAAGTAGTCATTCCATAGTTTTGGAGGATCCTCACCAAACTTGGTGGGCTTCCATTTGGGATCAAGTCTACTGCTATGGCATCTTGGTTTTTTCTTAATTGGACCCCATGACCTGTTATAGCCTTAGTCCCCCTCTAGGGGTTTATGCTCATCCCTCAATTTTGGGAGGAATTACACCAAATTTGGTGGGTTAACATTTGGGACCAGGGTGGGCATCAAGGCACCCTTGGTTTTTCTAAATTGGCTTCACATGGCCTGCTAGAGCCCTAGCCCCCCTATGGGGGTAGAAAGAGGAAAAACATGTATCACTAGGAAAAGGTGTCCACAGGAAAAGGTCAGGTTTGCAAATGCTTCCCCATGGAACAGTGTCTCACGAATCACCTAACCAACCATCTAACCATTTAACCTAACAACAGTACCAGTTCGAATTTTGGACAATTTGAACAGATGTTGACTACATGTAATTAACTGACCAATTGTTTGTTGTATTTTTTATATTAAAATTATTACTTTCCAGCTTGCTCACAAAAAAATGAAAACATTTAATCTTTCTTTCTGGAGTGGATTGTACACTTAGGTTTGGGAATTATGGAGCTTTAGAGAACAAGACTAGAAATTTCCAGCCCAAAACCTGCTCACTTATGACTTAATGTTTTGACTTAATAATGGCTTAAAATGTTAGCTTCCAAATCCACTGAATTATCATTGAAAAAAGAAAAAAAGAATAAAAAAAAAAGGGGAAAAAACCAAACCATGACCCAGAATTGTTGAACCTGAGACTTTAGCACTGGTGTTCCTGAGGAAGTTACTTAAGAAGAAGAAGATTAACACGAAAGTAACATTTAGATTCTGTGAAAAACAAAAATAAATTAGGGGGGGGGGGGGGGGGAATGGAACCAGTAACCTTCAGGTTGCAAACACATCGCTTAACCATTCCACCACATTTTTAAAGGCCTTTTTGTATGGAAATATATCTTGCCACTTTGAGGGACAAAGAAGCATGCTATTATGGAAACCAAACTCAGAGGGCTCACTCACGAAGCCAAGGAGATGAGTTATGCCAATTTTTGGCTTCTTGAGAGGTTTCTTTCATGGTGAGCCATTATTTTCATGCAATTTTTTCCTTTCTTGGGGTATGCAAAAATTTTGTATAAATTGTGTATACAAATTTTTTGTACAAATTTTGTGTACAAATTTTGACCCTAATTTCACTATGCTCGTTCAACCCCTTCGGGGCTTCCCTCATATTGTGAAACTATTATGACCTAATTGATAATTAGAAGTTGAGAGGTGTCATGTGATGGTGAGGGTGAGGGGGGGGGTGTTATGTTCAAAGTATATACATAGTCCAAATTGGCTTCTTTCTCTCAACGCAATGCTCTCTGGTAGACAATGTTCTTCGTCTTTCTTCCTGGCGCCAGGATGGAGAGGCCTCTGCTGGAGCCGACTCTGGAGCATCCGATGTAGAGTTGTCCGTGTGAGAAGAAGGGCTCCAGCAGGTCCAGAAAGGTTTTCAACTTGATCTGGCCTTAGGGGCAAAGGAACATCTCGTGTTGCCATTGGTGGCCCTGAAGCACCTGCAGTTGGTGGTGCACTGGTTGGCCAAGAAGGAACAGAAGAAGCTTGAGTAGGGCCGCCTCACTTCATTCGGCATATCTGAAAAGTCACGACCTCTGTTTCAACCTCTAAATGACCTCTGATTTTGGATTTGACCTGATCCGATCCCCCATTTATGGTCATTTTAAGTGGGGTCTCAGGAATGAAACTTTTTGATTGGAGGCCTCCTTCTGCCCAAAACTGGCACTTTTTGACTTTTCGGACAAATTCAGCTTTTAAAAATTTCCTGATTTAAACCGGAGTAGCCACTGGGCCTAAAACCTTCCTTGCCACCCCCTTGACCTTCCCTGGAAGTTTGAGGGGGATTCATAATAGCGTTTTCACACAGCAATCTAATATAGGTACATAGGTACATAGGTACATAGGTACATGCAGACCAAGGGAAATATATAGATAGATGAAGGCAACTGTAGTAATTAGTTTCCTTTTGAACTTTGTGTGATCAGGTGACAGTGTAGTTTATTCACTCAACTCCGTCAAGTAATGTCCCTTTTGAATAGCCAAATTCTCCCAGTGAGTAACCCCGTATAATTTATAGGACGAATGGCCCAGGCATCTGGGAAGAGATTATACGCACAAACAGATAGATACACACACTACATGAGTGATAGTAGGATGAATGCTTCATATTCCATTATGCTACAGGAAGTTTTCTCATTGATCATCTTCTTGGCACATGACTGGTCACATGACTGTTTGTCAAGCATATGATAATTGCAGATGCTTACTTGGACACACAAGAACTTATAAAGATGGCTTCTAGCATTTTTTCTAATGGGAGTGAACACATTCCATCACCATAGCCACTAATAATGAAGATGTCAATGACACCATCAAGTCTAATCAAACACTGAGTCAGTGTGATTTCCTTTTTTGAGTTATTTAATCACCAGTTTGTTCCTCGAGCTCCAACTTCATCCCTAGATAGTGGTTTGCCAATTAATCTTTTAAATCATGATATAAAATATGTTGAATTCTCCCATTGGTTGATCTTCATCTGCTTAAGGAGAACCTACTTCATACTCTGAACCCAACCATGCCAAACCATCAAATGTGAACCATTTTTGTGCCACCAACTAAATTTACAAATAAATCTTTAGTGTACTATAATCTTAAAAAATAAGTCTTAATGCGCATTATCTTCTAAATTGGCACTTATTATGTTCTCTCACCTGTTGGACATCCAGATTGATACACCAAGTGGTGAGATAGTTTGCTGTCTCCATTCTTACCAGGAAGGGAGAGTTCCTCAAATAGTCGGAACTAACAATAAAAAATAAATCTTTAGTGTATTATAATCTTAAAAAATAAGTCTTAATGCGCATTATCTTCTAAATTGGCACTTATTATGTTCTCTCACCTGTTGGACATCCAGATTGATACACCAAGTGGTGAGATAGTTTGCTGTCTCCATTCTTACCAGGAAGGGAGAGTTCCTCAAATAGTCGGAACTAACAATAAAAAACAATAAAGCAAAAAACACATTCAATAATTGTAGGTAATAATTAGTTAAATACTTTAAACATCACAGTCCGTGATATCACACAGATATAAGCAATTGGTAATATTTTTCCTGCATCTTCATTTTGGGTATTCACCATGGCTTAGCTAAAAAAAAATTTTTTTTATAATGAAACAGAAAAAAATGAAATCTTTACTAGCATATATCTGAACGAAGCACTTAAATGTGTAATAAAGACTTAAAATTTCTATCTGATATTTTAATGTTGAAAACTTGTAATTCCCATACTTTTAACATCACAGTCCATGATAAAACACAGATATAAGCAATTGGTAATATTATTTCCAGCATATTAATTTCAGGTATTCACCATTGTGTTGCTAAAAACTTTTATTTTAAGAAAGAGAAAAAAAGGAAATCTTTACTAGCATATATCTGAATGAAGCAATTAAATGTGGAAGAAGACCTTAAAATTTCTATCCGATATTTTAATGTTTGTCATTGCCTATTCCAAGTGCATTGCTTGCGACTTTTTTTTTTTTTTTTTTTTTTTTTTTTTTTTTTTTTTTTTGAAGGAAACAGCTCAAACATACTCTATCTGAAGGGAAGGGAAGTGACAGACTAATGACACCAGCGAATATGGATGATTACTCCTGTAACCTAATTCACCATAGAGGTGTGAAAACAAGCTGGCTAGTTGGTGGCAGAAAATAGTGTTTGTATCCATAACCCATCCCCCTCCCCCTTGTACAGCCAACCCAACCCCAGTATCATGTAATTAAGCAAAAAACAATAAATACACATCCAATGAGACCTTCCTTCACTTTAACTACCAGAGAGGAATATTCCTTACCTATCAAGGAACCATTCCTTACCTACTGTCGTAATCCTGGAACATGCCATAGGTTTTTATCTCCTTTTCACATTCCCAATAAATAATATCATCTCTTTGTATCTGTCTTCCTTTGAGAATTCCTCCCTTCCCTCAGGCTTGTTAATGACCTTTAATCAATACTAATAACAAAAAAAAAACAACAAAAAAAACCCCTAAATAATACAGATATTAGTGTTGATATGACAACAGAGTCATTAATTAATAATCAAACTTCCTGTGTGTATTTTGATTAATAAATATTTTAGGTGCAGCATTTATTGGGAAGAATTTGAGGAGAGTTTGGTGGGACGAGTGGTGAACTTGACTACATTGATCACTTGACAATAGCTCTATGGGGACACACACTGGACCAACACCACACTGGGTTGAGGCAGGTTGAAGTAGGTTGACAATAGCTCTATGGGGACACACACTGGACCAACACCACACTGGATTGAGGCAGGTTGAAGTTGGTTGACAATAGCTCTATGGGGACACACACTGGAGCAACATCACACTGGGTTGAGGCAGGTTGAAGTAGGTTGACAATAGCTCTATGGGGACACACACTGGACCAACACCACACTGGATTGAGGCAGGTTGAAGTAGGTTGACAATAGCTCTATGGGGACACACACTGGACCAACACCACACTGGGTTGAGGCAGGTTGAAGTAGGTTGACAATAGCTCTATGGGGACACACACTGGACCAACACCACACTGGGTTGAGGCAGATCAAAGTAGTTTGACAATAGCTCTATGGGGACACACACTGGACCAACACCACACTGGGTTGAGGCAGGTTGAAGTAGGTTGACAATAGCTCTATGGGGACACACACTGGACCAACACCACACTGGGTTGAGGCAGGTTGAAGTAGGTTGACAATAGCTCTATGGGGACACACACTGGACCAACACCACACTGGGTTGAGGCAGGTTGAAGTAGGTTGACAATAGCTGTATGGGGACACACACTGGACCAACATCACACTGGGTTGAGGCAGGTTGAAGTAGTTTGACAATAGCTCTATAGGGACACACATTGGACCAAAAAATTATAAAATAAATGTGACTAATTATCACTAATTTTCCTCCAAGTAAACAAAGTTTGGATGAAAAATAAGCTTCATCTACTTGTAACATTGAGTGAATCTAACAGAAGAAAAACTTACCATCTTTTCAAAACCATCGTTAGAGAGAGTATCAACATTCCAAGGAGTGAGCTGTAAGAAAATAACATTCCATAAACAAACCTCATTCATGAGTATACCTGACTATGTTATCCTACCTGCTCCTTCTTAGAAAGCACATCTTCCTTCTTCTTGAACTCTTCTTCCTGTTTTTTCAGTTCCTCCATCTTCACCTGCAGTCTCTCAGCATCTGCCTTGGCCTGAGGGGAGTGGGAGGGACAGACATGTGCAGTGAACATAAACTTTCTCTTAAAACAATAAATAATTGAAATGGAGATATATCACTAATTTAGTTCAATTTGTTTAATGAATGGAACATACTGATGATAACAACAAACAATATGGCAACAACAGTGCCACTGTACTGGGAGGTACACAAAAAACGACATCATTTCCATATTCCAGTAATATTAAATAATGAAATTATTAAGGGGAATTAACTAAAACGTTTGCCATTCTAATTGTTTTTGGTTGGTTAGTTGGTTTGTTGGTTGGTTTGTTGGTTGGTTTATTTTCTTTATATTTTTTTTTTATTTTTAGGGGGTACATTATGTTGTTGTTGTTTATATCCTAGCATACTATCTGTACAATCTGTCTTTCAAATATAGAATTATTTGGATGGCCAAGGTCAAGCTATGGTGTATCTAATTCATGCCCTCCATACCATGGCACAACCACTTTACCAACTAAATAGTGCTTTTATAATGATGTGAATTTAAGTTAAAAACAACAGCAAAGTTATGTCAGATTCAATGCATTTCATGAATGATTAATAACTTGTGGGTTACATACCTGCTAAGATATAAACTGAAGCTGGAAACATGGATATCTAAAAAAATCTTCAAAATAAGGGCAGATCATGTATGTTGCCATGGCTATGGGCAGAAAATGATATTTCTGAACAACACGGCTACACACCAGAGAGGGAGAGAGATAATAGCAACTTGTTGGCCAGCAGGAAGGAGAATCAGGTTTGAGGATACTGACATGGTCCAATGTCAACATAGAGTGACGGTGCAATAAGGGCAGTTGGCAACTCCACCTACAAGTGCAGTGTGTTTGAAGCCAGGCAGGAGGCAAGCTTTATATGAACCTCTAACTAAAATTTTATCCTGGAATCCAAGCACAATTTAGCATGCCCAACCACAATGAGTATCAACACCAACAATAACCAATTTGAAGTATTTTTCCCGAAGCATGCATTTCTCATGTCACATCTAAGCCCAAATAAATAAGTTATGGACAAATTCTGTGCTTGATACACCAAGCAGGTTCAAATTGAGGGTACACCTATGTATTACACACTAGCCATCCACTTCAACAACTTTATGGACACCATGGAAAACTTTGTAGAACAGAGGGATACTACTCATCTTTCATTTGCACGAAGGTACCTTACATTGACTACACTTTAAAAATACTTACTGTCTCCTACTCAATATCACCATTCCATTAGGCACCTGTAATGTTATGGCCCTCCTACAAGCAGGCATGGTGTAGGATATGTGCCCACCCTCATGGGCCACAAGACGGCCACTGCATTTTCCTTCCTTAAAGAGTCACACAACATTCCACAAGCCTAATCTTCAGTTCATACTGTAGAAATAGCTACCCTTAAAAACAATAATCCCAGAGTTGGTTTTTTCATAAAATAAAACAAACTAAAAACAAGACACTTTTTTTTTTTTTTTTTTTTAATGCTACCAACAAAAAGGCAGTGTAAGAATACCAAAGGCTCAAAATTTCCCACAGAATAGTGAGATATGCAGCAGATTATCAGAGGAAGATGTAGGATGGAAAGCCATACTTCCCTGCTAGCCTGAAGGCTTCTAAAGGTTACAAATCCCCAAATCAACTTCAAGGAAGCCTTGGACGGCCAGAGTGAGTAGTCCAGCTGCCTTCTCAGGGCCTTGGTCACGATAAATTGATGGAATATGTTTGTACATCACAGGAAAGATAAAATGCCTGCATGACAAAATTTTTTTAAAAATTGCTGAGCATGTGAGAATGAACAAACAGATCTGAAGGTGGAAATAGAGCACACTGATCACTACCTGCAGAGGTGGCAACTGTCTCATATACCTGATGACACAACAGATGGATATAATGTGGTTAGGGAACTTGGAGTCTAACTTGTCCCTGGATAGAGACTGATTACTTCACTGCTGCACTGGAGAGAGCAAAGGGCACAGAGTATGAAATATCTAGCTCCACATCAAAAATGGCAAGCTCCACATCAAAAATGGCAAGCTAGCTAGCAAGTATTACCATAATAAGATACTCATTTTCTATAGCTATATAGCTAGCTATTAAATATCTATTTTTGCAAATAGCTATATTTTATCATGACAAATCAAAAAGTCTTTGATCCTCATTTTCTGTACCTGAATCAGAGATAGATAGAACTGAGGAGCAGTAATAGGATCTGAAGGTATGAATAATTATTGCACTCTCCCAAGGGACAGATCTCTTCACTTATTCCTTCAGATTTCCAACTCCACAACTTTTTCTCAGTTGCTATTGTGCTAGATGTCAATGTGCTGCTACCAATCCTGGACTTACCTGTGGAATTGGGCCTCCTGACCCCAGGAATTGTTGAAGTTTGTTGAAATAGCATATCACCGCCATTCAGTTCTGGCTGCAGCTGTCTCCCATGTGACGTCAATGATTAGTTACACCCTCCACAGGAAGTAAAATTTTTAAGCTAAGTTATCTTCATGAATATTGGACTAAAAATTTCTAAATTTTTTTGTACCAGGTTATGCATCAGGGACAACAAAATAAGACAATTAAAAAAAAAAAATTTTTTTTCCAGTTCAGTTACCACTCTCTACCAACCTGAACAGTGCCTATGAATCATACTGCAAGATGCTGCTAGCTGCTGCCAAGAAAAACATACCTCGAGGTGTAAGCAAAGGCTACATTCCATGCTGGGATGGCGATTGTGAAGATCTAATATGCATCTACTATATGCAGATACCAACGAAGCGAGGGACGATGCAGTGAATGTCCTCTTCACTAGGCTCAATGACAAACGCAGGGAAAGATGGACAGAGACTGTGGAATCCATTGACTTTATGCATTCGAGCTGCCGATCCTGGCAAACCATCAATAAGCTGATGAGCAGGTCAATAACCCTAACACAATGCCCAATCACCGCAAACTCCATCGGCTCACAGTGCTGAGCAATGGATGGTTTCTCAACAGGGACAAGTACTTTTCCAGAGCTATGTTCGCAAGAGACCATAAACTGCTCAGTGGCCAAGGGTGTGATTCCAACTTATCTTGTGACTTCACTGTGTGCGAAACTGAGTTGGCCTTCAAACGGCTGAAAAAACGGGGGGGGGGGGGGGGGAACGGGGAAACAGGGAAAAAACCAAGCCATGACCAAGAGTTGAACCAGGATCTTAGCACTGCTTGTCGAAGGAAGTTTCATACAAGAACAAGAACAAAATTCCCAAGAAAGTAACATTTAAACTCAGTGAACTTAACAAGTTTGTGGGAAAAAATTGTATTAACATAAAAATTGTAAATGTTATATAAGACTAGATATGCACATGTTGCATAAAAGAAAAAAATCGCTTGAAACAATAAAAACACTGGAAAATACAGGATTAAGTCCCATTGAATGGTAAAGGATTGTTTATCCAGTCATGTTTATGGGTGTTAATTTTTTTTACTCATTTTTGTACAGATTGATGAGGAAAAAATATATATATTTTTTTTTTTCAATATGAAATTATTTGTCTCCCATAATGTGACGCCATATGTGGACATCTTTGTATGTGGGCCCGATACTCTGTGTGGCTGTGCTCACTTAGAGTTTAGAAACTGCAAGATGCACATTGTTTAATGATCATCATTTGGTTGTAGCTGTGATAGCTGTCACATCTTTCTATTATTTTTCCCTCCCTCCCTCTCTTCTCTCTCCCTCACTCTCCTCTTTCCACCCCGACCCTTTACCTTCTCCCTCCCTCTGTCTTCCCCTCTGTCCTTCTACTCTCCACCTGTTCATCTAGTAATCTTTGGTGTGTTCAGCGTTTTTACCTGGAGGCATACCTGCAGCTCAGCCGTGATATGAGCCACTGGAGGTGCCCTATTTGCAATGGTGGCCCAGATAGAAAATCTGGAGGTGGACCAGTATATCTGGGAGACCCTGACATATGCCAACAAGTGAATTTGCTATCTGTTCTCACTCATTCTTATTGCCATCATTTGTGGAATATATGCAAAAACTTTCATTTAACCCAATTTCCTTCTAAGCTTCAAGTTCTGCACTAATGTCAGACAATTGCAAACAAACTCTTCTCTTCACAGTTGAAGCAATATCATCAGTTTATTTCCACTGTGATGTGTGTGCGAGTGTGTGTTTCAGGCATGGCATGGATTTGGAAGAGGTTATGATCAACCTTTGCACTGACTGTAATCCCATCAAGAAATCAGTGAAGGGCCAAGATGTTGAATGTAAAAACATGAAGTGTGTTAACTTATATATGCTGGAGATTTTTTGGTTAGTGCGTGAGTTTTAAACATGTGATTGTGTTGAAGCGTAGATGTTTATGAAATTCATGTTTTGTCTTAATTAACCATTGCTAATAGGCAGGGCATCTCCTCAGAAAAGGACCAGGCTTGAGTAATCTGGTAGGTCTATCACTTCAAGCTCCTCCAATCTGCAAATTATCATATGGATGTTGGTACCTCTAAGGATGCTACGAAGAAGACAGTAGCATGCAGTCCATCAATTTTAAGCAACAGTCAATCTGATGGTGCCAATAGTGAAGGTGATTTCCAGGTATTGCAAGGAAATAAAATTTTGATGAACTTAAGCAACCTTGATGGGAGTGGTTCTAAAGTATGGGCTGGCTATTCTTTGTCATAAATATAGCAATAAAATGTATTCCTATTCTATTCTTTTTTTCTTTTTCTTTTTGGCTGAAGTTTACTTTTAATGCATTGGTTCATTAACCTGAATTAAATTTTATAACTCAACATTCTTACTAGGAACTCCTGGAAAACTACTTTTGCCACACAAACTAATCCTCTTCTGAACATTCCTGACCCTGAAGACACCAATTATTTCATTTCCTCCATCTCCCTTCACATCCTCCCTCCCTCACATCCTTCCTTCTTCACATAATTCATTTTCTCATATCTTTCCTCCGTCACAATATACCTTCCTCACATCATTTCCGTATTATGTAATGAACTTAAATTCTTTTTCTGCAGTTATATCATGCTAGTAATTATTTCTGTGTTGATATACCAATTAGCTATAACTTCCTTATTATATATGCATCTTTGCTAAACTCTGTGGAACTGATCAAAGTTTCATACATGATGATGTTCTTAATATCATTACTGTATTATTGTCTAGCTAGGTTGCACTATATTATCTTCACAAAAATAGGTCATATGTTGATATTATCATTCCTATTTTAATTTTTTGGTTTCTGTTTGAAATTTACCCAAAGAAAAACCAGGTGTTCAGTACATTGATGATTAACACTGATGGATGCAGAGGGTTTCATTGGTCAATGGTTTGGTTTAGACCAATCTTTCTCCCCCCCCCCCCCCCCCCCCCCCCTTCTTAACATAGGATCCAGCAGTGATTTCATCCTCAGGATTCTGGAGTTGTCCAGAAAATCCAGGAGTGGTGTGTTGGTCTCAAATAAAACCCCCTTCCTAAGGAAGCTATGGTAGTAGACCTGATTTATATTATATTTGGCTCTGCAATAGCCGAATGGATTTTAATGTAACCTCACTGACTTGATCCTTTGATTCTTGGCAATAATAAAATTATTTAAAAATTTACCTGGAAGTTGCCCCACCTGGTATTGATAAAGTGTTTCAAAATCATATACATACCAGCAGAGAGTGCCAAAGTGTTTCCTACCCTATGCAACAAGTGGAAGAGTTAATTGATAGATTAGGTAGGGTTAAGTTCATATTAACTATGCTGAATCTGACCCCATTGGACCCCCTTTGGTAACACCATAGCAGTGGAAAAGTGAAGATAAAAGGAAAGGAGCCTTCATTGTCCAAATTTTATTCCAGTCGCCGAAGCAACTTACACAAAAGAAATGAAGAAGTAGGGATAGTTAGTGTAAAATCTGTAATTTTAAATGTTATTAGTTTAATCTATTGGTTGTGCACAAACATAAAAGGTAGATTGACAGGTAAAAAATCCTGCAATTCTGATTTTAATTATGTAAACACCAACACCAACCCTCCCCATGTGCTTATGTCAAATTTCATCCCAATCAGCCAAGAGGTTCTCTAAATCCAAGTGGTTATGCACAAATAGAAAAAGATAGATAGATAAATAGATGATCAAAATATGGCAATACAAAATTTATTAATGTAATGAACTGATAACCATCCCACACCCATACCAACTCCTCATGCCAAATTTCAACTAAATCTGCCCAGCTGTTATCTAAATCCCAGTGATTATGCATGAATAGAAAAAGATAGCTTGATAGACTATAAAACGCAAAAATGAAGACAGACAAAAATATGGCAATTTAAAATTTAATCATGTAATATCCATGCCAATCCCCCAAGTACTCGTGCCAAAATGCATCCAAATCGGCCCAGCAATTCTCTTAATCCTAGTGGTTTTGCACAAATAAAAATTATAGATAGACAAAATTATGCTAATCATGCTAATTTACAATTTAATGATGATCAATCCCAGTGGTTATGTACAAATAGAAAAAGATAGATAGATAAATTAAAATACACCAATTCAAAATTTATTGCATAATAACCATCCCGCAATCAACCTAAGTGTTTGTGCCAAATTTCATCCCAATTGGCCCAGCAGTTCTCTCAATCCCAGTGGTTATGCAAAAATAGAAAAATGATAGATAGATAGACAAAAAATACAGCAAATCTAGATTTAATCATCTAATAACCATACCACACCCACTCCAAGTGCTCATGCAAAATTTTATGCCAATTGGCAGAGCGGTTCTCTCACAATGGTTATGCACAAAAAGAAAAAGATAGATCAATAGACTAAAATAGAGCAATTCAAAATTTAAATACGTATTAACTATCCCACACTCACACCAAGGGCTTGTACCAAATTTCATCCCTATCAGTGCAGCAATTTTCAAAATCCTGTGACACAGAGAGACAGACAGACAGACAGACAGACAGAACTAAGCTTATATATATATATATATATATATACATATATATATGTATATACACAAACAATCTCATTGATATCTATTTAAAATATGACAGATACTACAAATGTTCGAATATAGTTCAAATTAAACAGGTGGACTAACATGCCTTTCATGTAATTAACATGTTTTAATGAAAAACATAGCTGTATCTGCCTACATACAAGAACATGCATGCACCTTGTGGATGGCATGATACTGTGATGCACTGATCCTGCACATCCAATCTTTCATAATGTGCACTTCATTGCTTTATCATCAAAAAGCAGTTGCTAGTGGAACATAAATAATTTCATTATAAACTTTATTGTTGGTGCATGCTATCTGAAGAGGAAAATGTTTGGGTGCACCAAACTGATCCATAATATATGACAGACTTAGAATGTTCTAAAAATTTGGGACATTGCTTGCGCTAAGGTGAACAAAAAAAAAAAGAAAAAAGAAGGCAAAGGTGGAGGGGGAAGGAGGGGTGTGGGATCGGGACATAGATAAGTTAGGTAATGACAATTATGTACAATTAGGCAAATACTAAATCAATATTAACCATAGCAAGATTATACTCTAGATGAATACTCTTGTATTCAAAGATTCTAGCCAAACTAAATAGACATAGAAATGAGAAGAGCTGAAAAATTAATTAAAGTAGGAGGGAGGAGAGAAGAAGGCAAATATAAGAGGAACAGCAATAAAAAGGGAGGAAGAAACAAGATGAGCCTATAGTGAGTGCCACTCTTCGAATATCTCATGGCATGCCTGATGGAACAGCACCTGGACATATGACGACTGAGCAGCTGAGGCCTGCACATCCAGAGGGTTCACCATGCCAGTCCCTTCCTGCAGCATCAACTCCAGCTTGTGGGGTGGCTGGTTGTTGTAGGGGGTGTTAGCAGGAAACCTCATGTTCTGGAGGACCTGAGGCACAAGCTGGTATTGCAGGAGCTGACCAGCTTGCACCATCAGACTGTGCCCTGCTGCCTCTTGCTCATACAACTGCTGGGCCAGAGTAGTTCTGGTGCAGTAGTTCTGGTGCAATAGTTATTGTGCATCGGTAGAGGCGTAAAGGGTAAAAAAATTAATAAAATAACGATGGAATAAAGAATACTTACAATGACTAAACATACCTGCTGTTGATTCTGCTGTTGCATTATTTGTGATGGTTGTCAAGGCACCAATGGTGGGCTCATTTTATGCACTACTGGGCTAATTACAGCAAGGGGTTTCACATCATGTCCAGCCATATATCCCTCTGGGCTTTGGGGTACGACTTCACGCATTTGGTGTTTGAGCATCATTGCGACTTGCTGCATGGGATATGCTTGATGCTGCTGTTGCTGCATAGAATAAGCCGCTGGGTTAGTGGCAATCATCAGCTCTCACTGAGCACTATTCTTCTATTCTTACAGCATTTGTACCCAGCATCTTCCTCTCGAGTTGCATCAGCAGGGAAGGGGGGGGGGGGGGGTTGATAATAAAATGTCAACATTTCTAATAAAAAAATCAATGGTTCTACTATGCATGCATATATATATACATATCCATATATATATATATATATATATATATATATACAGTTCAGGCCTTACAAAAGTTAGTGTTTCTGTTGATGAATCCACCACAAAAGTTACAGCCTCTGGTAGAAGTAATCTCCATGGAGGAGTAGATTTTGCCTTTGCCAGCTACATCACTTCCAACATTTTGCCTACAGTCCACATCTACATCTACATGGGTTATGGTTTTAGTTTGGAAAGCGAAGTAGATAGTCATGAGCCTTTGTGGTTAATGGAAATAACTCTTGTGCTTAGCATAAACTAACTAACCTTCCCCTTAACATAGATACATGGCCTTAAAAAGACTGATCCCTGGTGAAGGAGGGGGGATTTCAGCCTACCATTTTCAATATAACAAGAAGATCAATCTTCATATCACCTTTGTGTCACCTGTGAGCACTTTATTTGCAAAGCAAAAGTTCAGCTATAGCTAATGTATAAACTAGCTGACACCTCTCTAGCTAGCTAGCCTAGCTTATCTAATAAGTCTGACGTTAGCACTGAATCATAGAAAGCAACTTAAGCTTGACAAAAGTGAAGAATGGTAGTCAAGATCTCCAGAATCACTCCCAGTTATCTAAAACTAGCTAGCAACCAAAAAAAAAAAAAAAAAAAAAAAAAAAAAAAAAATTTAAATAAAAATAATAATAATAAATTGAAGGAAGTAGCTATTACATTTTTTTTTTTTTTTTTTTTTTTTTTTTAAACAAGAAAAAACAAAAAAAACAAAAGCAAAAACAAAAGCAAGAAAAAGCAAAAACAAGAAAGAGCAAAAACAAAAATGATACACTTGAATACTAACGTCATAATGACCACTGAACTAAACGTATCACCCACAAAAAGGAAGTGAATGAAGAGTGTGGAGCTGTCCACCATTAAATTAAAACAACTCCAGATCAACCCTTACGAATAGAAGGGGGGAGAGGGGATTAGGTTTGGGTATGGTGGAAATATTTACTCAAGGAGGACTCGTACCCATACTCAAGGAGGACTCATCCCATAGCTTTTTAATTAATCAATCATATTAAACTGTCACCGTAAGTCAAATGGAATTGAATTTATGCATCAGCCGTTGTCTAATAAAACGTAAGGAACACTGATAAGTAATATCGATCAACAATGTGGTTTTTGTTCACAATGGAAAACTCACCGAACGGGTGAACCACGTGGCAAATATTAGGCAAATTTTAATTCACAGGTATAACCATACTAACTGAAGCAATTTCGGGTGAAAGATGTCACAAGGTGGCCAGCAAGCACACACAGATGTGGGTAGTCCTCCTGAGAAAACCAGCAGAGGAATTGTGAAACTTGTAAGTACCCTAGCTACATTCTGAGTTATGAGGAGTGTGCAAGTTTTAAGACCACTGTGCAGGTCAAAAAGCAATTATGCAAGTCATAAGGTAATTTTGCAAGCAATAGGGTAATTGTGCATGTTTTAAGGGTACAATTATTTGGTCAGACCATCCACCCTCTACACCACCAGCAGGGAGGGAAAGAGTCTGGTCTAACTCTTTACTTGATTTTGTTTGTGTGTATGCTTCATCTGGAAGCTATGGCACACACACAGTACACTATAAGTATGAGGTCATAAACTTTTTTTTAAAAGTGTACGTGAATGATATGAAAACAATTTAGTTCATTTAAAGTGGAATTATCATTTTCAAAGCGACCAATTAGTGAAAGGACACCCACACCAAATATACTTCTGCGCATGTCATCTGTCAAAATGCTGAATTTAGTACAAATAAAACCTAGTACAGAGTTGTACCAGACTGTTCTCACAAATTGCTTGCGGTTCAGAGGTAAAGGGTCTGGCTAATGAAACTAGTTGTATAATTAGGTACCATTTCTATAATCAAATATCATTCAATAAGGGTTTGGCTGACGAAACTAGTTGTATAATTAGGTACCATTTCTATGATCAAATATCATTCAATATATTACTTTTTGGTGACATGTTGTTTGTCTAGGCTGGACAGTTTACCAATGAGCTGGTCTGGGTGTGGATATTGACGTGTACTGGACCGTCACTAAGTGTGGATAAGTGTTTGGGACAACCATATTAAATAAGAAACTTGCTTTGTCCATATCTAAATTCCGTAATTCCAGATAATATAACGGTCTTGAATGCTAAAGATATGGTGAAAAACTGTTCTCAAAATTTTTTATGTTTCAACGATTTTGTGTGAGACCAAAAGATGGAGAGAAAAAAGTTTTTATGCCATCAACAATACTAATTATTTGTTTGGAGTTAATTTACAAGGATTCACAAGCTCTATCCACTCCAACCCCTAGTATCTTTCCATTAGAGCTGGTTCTTGTTTAGCCAACAATTCAATTTGTTTTCTTTCAGCCACTGAACCGTGCTTGTGTTTGACTATCCACTTGGACACTCTCACCATCCTCCTAGTAGCTAGCTACATATGTTATTACATATTCAAGAGGTTATTCAAAGGGTAAAGGGTATTCCTGACAAATTGTGGTCTGGAAACAAAATTGTTTATAAATAGTTTATAGCAAATTCTTCGTGGAAACAAAAACGTGGTTGGCTGAGAAGTGGGCAGGGTTATATATTCATAGCTATTTGTTGGTGGAATATTTCTTTATAGGTACAGTACCACAATAAGTATTATAACTCTGGAACCACAAGATTTATAGCCTGACCAACTGCATTACCTTGCAGCGCCAATTCTTCACTTTCCTACATAACATTCAACTTTAACAGCTGCACACCCCAAAAGCTCCAAGGTTTGGAGTCTTGACTCACTAGCCAGGCTGGTGGACTTCAGCATATCGTCAAAAACATCTCTCACAGTTGCACTATATTTTTTGGAAATTTTTAACTTTCTTGTACATATGCTTGGTAGGAGTTTAATAATATTCATGTTTGTTTTTTTTTATTATAACGAGTAGGTATCAATCTTTTTTGTTTGTTAGATTAAAATGGTCATTAAAAATTCTGGAATTGCAGTAGTTGTTTAGGAATGGAAATGAGGTAGGGGGTGAGACCAGGACACATCTATAGACCATTGTTCCTAGAAGGTTCTATTTCCTTCTCTTCCACGTATTGGAAACAGTACCCATGTGAACTCATCTTAATTATCAAATACTTCATCTTTAATCCTTGCATGAAATCCGTCCAGCATTGGTAGACACATTCTTCGATGAGCCTTCATTTCTCCACTCTATCCTCCATCATTAAATTCCAATAATGAATATCCCCCCCCCCCCCCCCAGCAATTCCAGTAATCTTCCTCTGTATTCATCCAGTAAAGTGCCCACAATATTCATGGGATTGCTCTATGCTTTCTGAAACACTTTCACCACGTCACTCACTAGCAATATCTGATGCATTCCCCTTCTCTTCAGGAGGTCATCTCTAGGGGGTTATCAGATACTTATCAAGGGTTTGTGCTTTCCTAAATAATTTTTTAGGGTCATGCATCCCCAGATGATTTTTGGGGGCATGCTCCCCAGATGATTATGCAGAGGTATGCTCCCCCAGATAATTATTGAAGGGCATGCTCCCCCAGATAATTATTGAGGGGCATGCTCCACCTGACAAGTAAAAGGAAAAAAGTGCCCTAGGCTCATCAGGTCCTGGAGATAGCCTCCCCCTCACAAAGTTCATTCTACATTCTGGGATTAATACAGGAAGTGGGCACACTGGGATTTTCCCTCCTCCTGGAGAAATTCCCCCTCCCCCTCCTTAAAATTGGCTCAGTGGCTTATGATGGCCTTCATAATAATATCACTGCATGTAGTGATAATTTCTTAAATTAATGTTCAGAGTTAGTGATCAAAACTTGATTATCTGATTTTGCTCTTAAACACCTTAAATTTCCTCAAAATTAGCATCACCTAACTCTGACCCTTCAATAGGAATTCACATTAGTCTACTCTGTCAGAGTGGACAGACAAAATCATAAAGATTTTGGCTGACATGCACTATAAAAATGAACCTTTAAATAACATGGCATTTAAAAAAAGGGGGAGGAAAGAAAAAGGAATATGAAAAAGAAAGGGAGGAAGAAAAAAGAAAAAAAGAGGTTTGACCCCACATTGAACTCAACCTTGAGAGCATAGGCACCATTTTGTTGTATTTTTTTGTTGTTGAATGAGGCACCCACAAACTCACCCTCCTCCTTGCTGAAAAATGCTGTATTCATCCTTGATGCCCTTGGAGTACATCCTAAAAATGTATTCCTTCAGTGTAGAATATTTGAATGGTGCAATACATTGACGATGGACACATTCTTGTGAGTTATCTTCCTTTACCTGCAGAGGTCAGTCTCTCTCAATAAGAACGGACTACACTGAGAACTATTTACCTTCAATTTTGAGAGGGTTGACCCCCTCAACTAATCTTGCATAGGCACATCCTTTCTATACAGAGATTAGTACATCTCTACTATGTGTTAATGGGCCACATCACCATCTAGATACCGTCAGCTTTGGGAGACTTGTGTAGACCACAAGAGGAGACTTACGTACTTTTAAAACAGGGATGAGATAGTGATTGGAAATGATATGCATACACATAGTGTGTTCCTTTTTTTTACTGTTATTTTTTTCCATATGCAATCCTAATGGTAAATCACCCCTGTTCAACTGTGTGTCTGGAACTCTTATATGCCTGCATTGATTTTGATGTAACTTTGTATGCGTTTTCTCTATGGCTCCAGGTTGCCTGATATAATTTTTGGTTTAAATTGGCTGCCTATTTTGGTTGCCTTTTTAAAAAAAAAATTTTAAACACCTAAATTGCTGAAATCTGGAACGTTTTGAAGTACTGCCAAACTAATTATTTTCCTTTATTTTGTATTGCCCACAACCTAGAATTGTATTTGCTGCAGCTGTTCTCTCTTGCCTTGTAGAGGACTGTTTTGCTCCAGTGGAAGGAGAGGGTAAATATAATACAGCTTGCAGCCTCAATTTTGGATTGTGAGCATTCCTAAAATAAGGAAAATTATTATGTTGTCAAATATAGAATTGATTTTATTTCACAGTTTTAAACAAAAAATTACTTAGAATTTTCATGAACATGTCCCACTAGTGGAGCGTAGGACACACCCATTCCAAGGTTTTATTAATTTATACAAATTATATAGCAAAAAAAAAATTAATAGTTAATGTACACAAAAATAATGACTAATTATTGTTTTAATAAAATTATATATAGCAGACTGTTAGCTCTCTATGTCCCTGAAACAAAGTATAAATGGAGTAATTACTGACATTTGATGTTCTTTCTCTTCCTGATCAACTACTTAAAGTTAGACACTGCATCACTCTCCCGGGAAGATTTGCTTAACCAGCAGAACTTGACTTTCAGATGTTAAACCTTGCACAGAGGTTAAAGGTGGGGATCAGAGTCCAGCTGAGACAAAGAACAATCCGTGATTTCGCTACTCCCTGCTGTAGATTAAAGAACTGGAAGAGCAAGGCATTTTTCTTCTCTCTTTTTTGTTAGTGGAAGGAAGGTCACTGTGAAAAAGATTTTATGACCGTATTCCATATGGTCAACTCTTGTTGGAATGCTGTGTACTTTCTTATAGGACATACATCCAAGTTTGTTGTGGAAAGGTCAACATTTTCAGGAATAGTGTTACAGTGTCTGTGACGTCATGAGTCTGTTGGTCCTTAAAATTTGGAAACCCGGTGAGTAATTACAAAAGTATTATGACTTTCAAAAAAAACACCCTACAAGCTCTAGTCACAAGAGTGTTTGCTTTTGAAAACATGTTGTAGACTTTTAAAACAAAAGTGAACATGTGATTAGGTCCCAGTGTTATTTGTTGAAGTACCATTTCTGACATTTTAACCTAACACCAAAGAAGAAGGTGTGTGGCCAGATGGGACCTACCCCATGTGATTGGCAGAGTTAGTCGTGTGCATGCCAAAGTGTTAGGCCTGCAGTTCCTTTTTTTTTCTTCTGGCAAATGTACCATTTTAGGATACAGATAAGGGTGTGTAAAACCTAAATGACCTCCAATGGATGTGTATGTATACACATGAATACAAACCACACTCTGCTATGAGATTTGTGGAATATTCAAATCCTTAAATGTAGCCACTAGGGAATAACTGATTGTAAGCTCAAATTCTATTAGTAGAATCTATTTTAGAGCAATCATGATGGCACTCTAACTGGGTGAGGCAGAAAGGAATAAGCTTTCATGTTCTCTTAAACACACAGGATAAATAATGTTCAAAAACGTATTTTACCATTAATATGTTATCGATAGCCTGTGAATGCAAACTTAAATATATAAATTTACTTTTAACTATAATTTACTCCCTTTTTTATTTTATTTATTATTGGACCAAAATTTTCCAAATTTTTTTATACCAGGTTATGCATCAAGGACAAGATAAGCCAATATATATATATATATATTTTTTTTTTTTCCAGTTTAGTTACCCTCTAATGTTAGCTTGCTATGGATAAAAATTAATATAAAGTTCAGTGTTCACTGAGTCACATGGCATTATTTATCCTGCCGACAGACTGACTCATCATTGATAGTTCTAGGAGACTGATTGTGTGACCATATAACTCGATGTTAGTACCTGTTCAATTGTATTAATATTTACAGATTCTAACCACTCCAGTACATTACATTAGTTCATTGACTTTTTACCTTACTGCCAATCTGAAAGGGGGAGGGGTGGAAAATCCCCCCCCCCCCCCCCCCCCCCCATCCACTAGATGAAATCCTTATAGGCATTTGCATGTAATTTGCTCATTCAATTTTAGTTAATAAATACTGAGAAAATATTGCGGGTCTCTAATTTCAATCAGGCAAATGAAACTACAGGGGGTGGAAGGGGGGAGGGAGAAAGAAATTTGGTGCTCCGTCCAATTTGAAAAGAAAATGTGTGGGAAGAAAATGTGTGGGAAGAAAATGTGTGGGAAGAAAATGTAGTAGAAAGAAACGCGAGGCTCCATTATTGTAGAACCATCAGACATAACCGGCGTTGATTAATGGTCATGTTGTTGATTAAGTTTTATGGAATTGAGAGGATAAAAAAAATTAATTCGGGTGACTATTCGGCAAATGAAGCCTTCATCATGTGAAGAAGCACAACTGCTCCTCTCTATGGTTTCTCTCCACTAGTGGAAGGCTGTGCAGGAGGTGAGGGTGGGCCCGGCCCTGGAGGATGAGGCACTCAAGAATAGCACACTAGCACAATAGGAGAGAGCAAGTGTGTGCACGATAATTGGCATAGCTCAATGCAAATAAATAGACCGTGTGGGCTGTGGTTACAGTGTATCAAAGGATGATTGCAATTCTGAGGGTTTCGTTCGCTTTGCCCATACAGGAAGCTGGCCTCTGTAATTACAGTGTCTGTGTGATATGCAGGCATATCTTGCAGGCTCTAGAACTAGACAAAATCTCTTGCACTGTTCAATCACAAAATGTTAGACCTGCAACACAGACACCCTGACCTACATGCAGCCTTCATAATGCTTTCTTCCCTGTGTAGGATCAGGTCATTTCACTGCCCTCATCATAGAACCAATGCTGATGGCTGGCATTAAGGTAACAGGCAGATTAATACATGGTCAGTGGCTTTAGTGAGAATGCTCTCCTCCTCTAGTTTCCAAGACACATGTGCTGAGGTTAGCCAGTAATCTTTGAGATTACAGGATCTCTTCAAATACAGAAGAGTTTGACATCATGACATGAGACATGACCGTATGTGATATGCAAGGGGAGCTCCTTCTGATGTTGTAGAGGAGGACCATTCCCAAGACATCAGAGAAGTATGGAAGTTTCTCAATAGGGTTGTTGGTAGATGATGGTCAAGTGTTGAAAATGAGATCTCAGCATCTATGTTTGGGAATTCTGTGATAGAGTTCAAGTTTTCACAGAAAATTTAAGTGAAGATGAAAATAACTTCTTCAGAGAAGCTTTTACCAGCACCGAGTGATGCAGCAGCCTGCCATAGTTATGGACTTACCATCAGAGTCTTCTGCTGGTCTTAGTCCGACTTCCCAGCATAATCAGATGCATCTGTTTGAGTAAGTGCATATTTAACCCTCGCATGTGGTCAGTCCAAAGACATTTTCTGCATATCTAATCCTGTAGTGGACAGCCAGGAATACTGAGGATAGTGAAGAGGATTTTGAGCAGCATCAGATAGATGATAACAATAAGCTCTGAAACTTTGTCTTTGACTTGTAATTTCCCATAAAAGGTGTTATGTGATAGTAATTACAAGTAACTAACAAAGCACCTGTCCTGTGGTGGAGACAACATAGCTGCTATCTTACTATAATTCGAGATTTTGTTTGTTGATTATTCTCTGAGACATCTTTCAGCCGCTTTGGCCTACAAAAACGAAAAGAGAGAGGGAAGGAAAGGGTTTTGGACACAGTTTTGCTAGCCTCACTTAGAGCGTGTTTACATAATTGTGGTTTGTATAATCATAATGTAGTTTGGTGGTTACTCGTGTGAACTTGAGCCCCGTCCCAAGGATATTTTAAAGGAAAAATATTAAACCCCAGCCCTATAGACATGATCCTGCCTAAAACCACTTTTATTTTACCCTATCAACCCTTGAAAATTTGAGCCCTGTAGGCAAGTGCCTGGGATGAGATGGCTAACAAACAAACAATCAAAGAAAAAACAACAGCAAAACATTGTGAATTATAGTAAGATGTGTATCTCAAATTTAATTTTAATTAATAATCAAGCAATTTTAATAAGTTTTCATGATATATGGACTGTTCACATCTAAAAGTAGTACAGAACATGTTTAGTATGTAGCCCAAAGAGTGTAGATTTGGAATAATTCCATATTTTGATTCGTATGATCAATTTTGACCTCATTTTGACCTCATTTTGACCTCATTTTGACCTCATTTTGACCTCATTTTGACCTTCAACATACCTTGACCTTTGACAACCTCCATTGTGTCAGCAAATGAATGGTATTCTCTTTTTAGTTGAAAATTAGACTTAAAATATTTTCTAATTCCAAAATTAGGATCATTGAAATGCTGGGTTTGGTATATTAGGGGCCATCTTTGATTGGAGCCTGAAACAAGGTGTTGTTGTGGGTGGATTTTGATGGAATTTTAGTGGTGGTATAATAAACTGTCTATGAACCCATTACAGGTGAGAAGGCTTTGTTAAGTTTTTTTATTCAACCTAAATTATTCATTGCTGGTACTACTACTGCAATGATCATGTGCAACATAAGACCCTTTACCATATCAAGGTAGCACTCTTTAAAGAATTTTTCTCTCCCATATTTCCATAACTATACCTTTATTTTGTAAAAAAAAAAAAAAAAAAAAAAAAAAAAAAAAAAAAAAATAACCCATAACTTTTCCTTACACAATCCCCATACATGTGCTCTTAGTATCAACATATAGTTATTTCCCTGCACTAGACAATGGTGCAATATGAGGAGGTGGTGTGCATACACTGGGAAATGACAAGTGGAGCAGTGGAGGCTCCAAAACAGCTCCAATCAAGAATGTAAGAGTAAAAATTAAAAAAAAAAAAACACTTCGACCAACCACAAACAGCTGCTGTGGGTAGCTGGTCTTCATAGCCAAGTGTGAGGAATGTTAAATGCTATGTCAATTAGCAAAGTAAACTTTTTGGAGTGGATGAGAATTTCATAGATTTTTCCTCCAAAACTCACTTTTCTCAGTAGTTCACTTTTACTTGCTGTAACTACACTTTAGATCTTTAGATATAAATATTCCATAGAAACTTTATAGGAGCATTCCTACTAGGTCATGTGACCTGATTTTTTTTTTTTAATGAGACCACACCCACACAAGGCTGCACCCATCAATTTTAATAATAGTTTGTTGTTTTCCTCATTATTTGATGAATGAAATCAATTGTAGACATGATATGAATGAGAACATTCAGGGTGCAGGCCTATATTGCATAGGTTGTATATGTAATATACTATCTTCCTCTTTCCTTCCAAGCCACATTTATGCTGACGTTGCTTGTCGACTCGTATAGGCCAATGGTTTGTTGGAATAGAGGCAGCACTAGCCCTCCAGCACAATCACTTTCTACCATTGTTCAACTCAAGCTAAAGAGTGCCCAATTCAATTTGAAAATCCTTCTGGCTAAGCATTTAGAATCCTGGAGTGAGAATAGATGAGATGTGTACATAGCCAATTGAAATGTCACGTTGAAACCAGAAAATTCTTAGCTACAATTTCTCAGACTTTCGTCTACAGCTTTAATATTTGCATTTTTATTGGCTAGGTTGACACCACCCATGTGTGCATTGTAGCCGGCTATGCACAAAGGACCTGGGACCATCAGCAATCATCCATCACGTTGCTTCCTTTTTGCAAAAGTTTCTTGCTGACTAGAGATGTTGCTGTATATGCGCTCGTTCCAATCTCCTTCCACACCACAACTTCAGTGTGACCCACTGTTGCTCTTGGGTAGTTGCCAACATTCAAACTAAGATTCTTTAGTTCAGATGGAGATTGATGCCTGTGTGGGTGAGTTGAACAGCAACAATAATTACTTTTCCCCTCAAGATGTTTCAGGAGAGAAATACTTGGAAAAAAAGTCATCAAAATATAAAAAATAGCCGTCACCTGGTGATGGAAGACAGGTTGTTTACAACTTGTCCTCCATGATCCAAATTTGTGACATCACCTTGTGGTCATGAATCCTTTTCAGTATAAATACGGAAGTCACACATGTACCTGTTACATGTGTCAGACCTACACCACGCCTTATACCCTCGTCTAGTGGTCTTTAGAGGAAGACACTGCTTGAATCCTATATGCCCCTTGAAACCAACTATGGCTTCATCAATGGAGTTGTTTATGGGTGATATTGATTTAAATAGCTTTCTCTAACCATATCCAAAATCAGTTGGACTTTATGTAAGCGATCAAAAGTAGAGCTCGAAGAAGGGACCTTGGTGGAATTATCATTCACATGCAAGCAAGTTAGAAAACCATGAAATGATCTGTAAGGCCAGCAAAAAACTAACTCAGTGCAACCTAAAAGTTTACTAATTGAGCAATGGTCAGGGAGAGATGGAGCCCTATTCTGTCCCATTAGGGTTACCACACCTGAAAAGGACTAGCTTGTCTGGGGTGCAGTCTTCCCATTCATAAGAGGGCAATGAAGGATTCTGCCTCGCATACAGATTAATTTGTTCAATTATATGGTTGATAACATTTGGATCAAAAAACAATTCCAATAAATCAGCAGCATCAGAGGTAACACCTGGCAATGGTGAAAATGGCCCAAATGACTCGCTGAATGGTGGGATTTCATGACTGAGTTGCAGTGATGTGGTTGTTGTTTTTTCAAAACTTAATGTGGACAGTGAGATCTGAGTACTTGAAGATGGACATGATTGACTTGCACCCACCACCTGCAGTGCTGATAGCAGTTGTAAAACCTGATCAAAAGATTTACCAGTTTACTCATCTTCAAAGTTTCATAGCCTTTTGAGGTTTGCCCTAATAGCTAACGAGACATATCAAAACAAGGTTTGTTTCACATAGAATGGAATTAGCCAAAATAAACAATCTGCCAGTGAGAAATATTTTCTGAAACTTTGACCTCTCTGGTGTCATTCCTAAATGACAGAATTCAAAGGGAGCCTTAATAATGATGTTACGGGGTGTGAGTTTCCCTAACTTTTTTGATTTGGAAAGTGGACATATTTTTTTAATTTTTATGAAAAAAAGGAGAAGAAACTGATATGGATCCCAATTACTCTCTTTTTATAGTAAGTAGTTGTCCAAAACCGCATTAATTAATAAGTTCATTTAAGCTCTATGTTCAGCCAATGCCTAGCAGCTGTTTTTAGCTCCCCATCTGTTTCCTGGAAAGATTTCTTCTCCCCTGATTTTGCACATGATTTGTCTTGCCCCCCCCCCCCCACCATAATTCAATTTCTGCAAACCTCTATCTCAGACACTGCTGCTGCCCCGCCCCCTTGATGGCCAGTACAATTCTCTTTGTAAGCTCTTTGTAGGGTAGGTAAAGTGTCATCTGGGGGGAAAATAGTCTCTAATCAAAATCGATGAAACTATGGATTTGGTGTGGGGTATCTGAATAGACTAACTTTCTCTGTGATAATGTATCCATTGCTGCTGCTTTATCTTCCTGCTCCAGATATCCTTGTACTGAACAAACTATCAATTTTTTTTAAAAATAATAATAATAATAAATAATTTTTAAAAATTTTTTATTTAAACAAAATTTAAAAAAAAAAAATTTTTTTTTTTTAACTGAATTACATTCAGAGTCAAATATAACAAGAAATTTAAGGAAAGGGAATCTGGGAAGGTAGTATTTTTTCCTTTCCTGGATTTGATCTTGTGTAGCCAACTAGAGGCCAGACTACCAAGGGACAGCTGAACCTGGTGGTGGTCAACCTCAGCATATTAGAGCAATCTGCCAAACAATATGTCTGCTGCCAAAAAAATCTTCCTAATATTTTGCTCTGTACCCCTTACCAATCCATAGTTCCATCAATTTTGATTAGAGACTATTTTTCCCCCAGATGACACTTTACCTACCCTATAAAGAGCTTACAAAGAGAATTGTACTGGCCATCAAGGGGGCGGGGGCAGCAGCAGTGTCTGAGATAGAGAAGGTTTGCAGAAATTGAATTATGGTGGGGGGGGGGGGCAAGACAAATCATGTGCAAAATCAGGGGAGAAGAAATCTTTCCAGGAAACAGATGGGGAGCTAAAAACAGCTGCTAGGCATTGGCTGAACATAGAGCTTAAATGAACTTATTAATCAATGTGGTTTTGGACAACTACTTACTATAAAAAGAGAGTAATTGGGATCCATATCAGTTCCTTCTCCTTTTCTTCATAAAAATTAAAAAATATCTTCCCCTTGAGGAACATAGGCAAACTCTAGAAGATGGTTGGGTCTCTTGCTGCTAGCACCTAATGTGCTGGTGACTCACTAGGTGGGGGAAGACCAGGAAACACAGTTTGTAGTATATTCCTTCATACTTTCTGATTTTTATTTTTTTTAAATAAAATTTCTATTTTGGTGGAGTTGTTAACAAGTTGATAAGTTTATTTTCTGCTTCAATAGGAATATACAAATTTTTGGCTTGGGCTTTGGGTTTTATTTTATTACTTTAAGTTAAAACTGAAGCAAAACAAAAAGTAAAGCAAATAAATATTTTTTAAAAACAGTGGTTAGGTTAGATGCCCCTGGGTATTTGAATTTAAAATTTAAATTGAGAAGGCAAATAATAAACATTGGAGGGATTTTTTTTTCAATTTTTTTTATGCAGCTGTGAGCCTGTGCAAGGAGCTGCTGTGGCCTGTTTGAGCATATTTTGTGGGTATTATTCATCTAGCTAGTCTACCATTGCCTTGCTTTATTTACCACTGTTGGAACCATTCTCCACAGGTGTATTATCTAGTGGGGGGGGGGGGGGGGAGGAGAGGAATCTTTTCTCCTCCTCCCCCCCCCCCCCCCACTTTGTCAGTGCTGTCTTACCCTAAGTAGCTGTAATATAGACTACAATAACTAATGTAATGATTGCCTCCACAACATAAAAGTACACACCACATTGGATTGAGTTTAGAACACATGTATTCCCTGGGGAAAAAATCCTAGATAAAACTCTGCCCTCCTCTCAACAAAAAAAAAAACAGCAACAAATTACAACTTGTATTCCCTGTTTGGACAGGTAGTTTTGGTTTAAGGTTACTTGGTGGGGTAAGGGTGTGGGAATCTGACCCCAAGCCTAGTCCCCACATACAGATGGCAATTTCCCTTAAGAGGGCTATTTCCCTGCTCTTCTCTGTTAATAATGTTTATTTTCTGGGCAAGTACTAGTCAATTCTATACATTTCTTTTGCGCATGTACAGGAAGTTAGTGCTCTGGGATAGGCAGGCGCTAGTCAATATTGTTCCCCCACTAGGAGGTGCTATTAAAAATAGGTATTCAGAAGTGAAGACCATTTTTTTTCTTTCTCTTTCTTTGGTGATTGAGAGAGTAAAAGATGGCTTCAAAGCCTATTATTAGGCTTCGAAGTGACCGTAGGCTTCGTCTCAGATATCCAGTTGGACCGCTAGTTGGACCGCTTGGAAGACCGGGGCCCCTGAGAAAGGAAATACCACCACCGGTTCTTCCTCCAATAGAGGGAAGAAACTTTGGTTTCGTTAAAAGGGTAAGTTTCAAAAGAATCCATTAGGAATTATATTATGAAATGAAATAGTCCAATTAGGATTACATAGATCTGACCAAATTGGTAGTGAAACGTGAATCAATGTTCCCTGATGTGTAGCTCTCATTCTCAACTGTGTATGGTCATTGCATGTTCATCAATGGCTCCTCGCCAGAGGTGTTATTCTAAGTAATGAGATACCTGAAATAAATAACCAATATTGTTTCTCCACTTGTGTTGAAGGTGTGAAAAAAAAAGTGCTAAGAGTAAATAATGTTTAGAAGTAAGTGTTAATCATTGTTTCCTCACTTGTATACAAGGTCTGAAAAAAAAAAGTGCTAAGAGTAAATAAATGTTTAGAAGTATGTGTTAATCATTGTTTCCTCGATTGTATACAAGGTGTGAAAAAAAAATCTCAAGGCCATGAAAAATATTATTTTAAATTTTTGGGCCTGCCTGAATCAATTTTTGTTACCTGAATCAATCTATCCATAAAAATTGAATTATTTTGTATTTGAAATGTCACAAAAAGAATTTAAAAACACACTCAAAACACACCCTAAAAAATGGGGGGGGGGGGGGGTGGGTGAAGTGCTGATTGACCAAACCAATATTTAGGAAAATAACTAAAAGTGCAAATCAGTGGGAAATACCTATCAAAGGTACTGTTCACTAGTGTGCGTATGTGTATGGTGTGATGATGTTTCTGTGTGAATGTCTTTTATATATTTTTTGCTTTTCTCATACTCTAGATCCAGTCTGGGGACACTATAGTGATCAGGGGTCAGCCGAAAAATGCTCCTCCTCCGGAAAAGACTATTGGCCTCTCGAATGTCGTAGCCCCCAAGTTGGGACGGGGAGGGAAAGATCGTGCTGAAGTGAAAGATTCGGTGAGTTATGAGTGTTCTTTTGTCTGCTCCAAAACCTTTGCCAATTTCATCAATGTTTCTGATGGCATGATCTAGTATCTCAGGAATGCTATAATTAAATATTTTGATCTCTTTTTTTTTTTATTAATAGAGATGAAGAAAGACACGGTTGGTACAATTAGATTATTTTTAGTGGTTAAATATTACTTTAGGTTGATAACACTTGGAACAGTTCCATGGTTGTCACAGGGAGGTGTATAATAATCATCAATAATTCCCTGATACATCTACCCCATTTGGGGGTGTAAAGGGGGAAAAAAAGGAACAATAATAATAATAATAATTCCCTGGTGATATAATTGCAGTGGAAATATTAAATTCATCTATAAATACTAATGAGAGCCCCTCCCCTCCCTTCCCCTGTGCTCACCATCTGAGCAAATGTTTGAGTAGAAGGGCACTTACCATCTGCAAGAGTCCACCAGCTGAAACATGTTGACAGTTTTAAATATTGTCTTTCTAAAAGCAAGTAGTGTGTATTAGTGTGTGATGGATTCAAAGGTTGCCATTCATGAGAGGAAAGAGTTGGTTCTCTATTCTTGGAGAAGTGGCAAAGGGATGTAATTTATTAGTAGAAGGATTGTGTGTGTGTGTGAGTGTGTGTGTGTGTGTGTGTGTGTGTGTGTGTGTGATATAGCGTTGGCATAGTGCAGCTGCATATGATGTGGTCTTCCTATTGTGTACATATTTAATTTCCTTTTTCTTTTTTTTTTTTTTCTTTTTTTTTTAATGCACTTGAAAATCATTATTCTTATTTCCTTTATTAGCCATTTGCTTGGGAGTCGAGGGAGTTTCTACGTAAGATGCTCATCGGGAGAGAGGTGATGTTCTTCGTGGAGCATGCGGTGAGTTGGAGGGTGAAGATATCTTTGTGTCTGGTTGGGTGGGGTGGGGAGAGGGAGGCTACACACCCTCCATTATCCCTTGTTACTCCTGTTTTCTTTGTGTGTGTTTTTTTAATGTTATTAACTCAATGTTGTTCTTATTCCTTGTTACTCCTGTTTTCTTTGTGCGTCTTTTTTTTTAAAGTTATTAACTCAATGTTGTTCTTCTGTTCCATCTGTTGTTGTCTAGTGTTGTTGCCTAGTGTTGTTGCCCAGTGTTGTTGCCCAGTGTTGTTGCCCAGTGTTGTGGCCTAGCGCTGCATTGTTTCCTTCCTCTTGCTCATATTCCAATACCTGAGATTGTGAGTGTTTTAGTTGCATGTGGTCTTTGGTGCTGTTGCCATGACGATCCACTCACTGTAGCTATGCTTACCTGTAGCCGACAACTCTTGGGCGTGTCTACGGGAGTGTGTGGTTGAAGGAAGATGACCTGCCAATGAACATTGCAGAGAAGGTCATCTCTGCAGGCATGGCGGAAGTTAGGCAGCCAGGAAAACCAACCCCGTAAGTATTATGCATTTTTTTTCTTAAATTATCTTAGCATGTATTCTGGTAAGGGGTCGACCCTGAATTGCACACTTGAATACAACTACTTAACTCTATTTTAAAACTCTTTTGTAAGTGCAACTATGTCAGGAATCAAATCCACCCTGTTCTAATGTGTGTTTGTACAGCTGTACCATATCAGCAACTTGTTAGACCAATTATATTCTCTCTTTTTTTCCTTTTTTTTAATACTTGGCAATACGAAATCTGTGGCAATAGCTAATTATTAGTGATATAAAATAAATTGATTATCATGTGAGGTAGTTGTTCAGGTACATAGTAAGTGGTGCATGGATTAGTTGAATTGACTATATTTTGCCACCCCCCAAAAAAGAGAGGCTAAATTTAGAAAAAGGCCAATGTGTTTCCATTCATTCCCTATTTGCATGATATGGTAAGTCATTGTCGATCAGGAAATTTCAGATAACATTTGAGGATAACAGTTTGTTTTTGTTTGTTGCTGAACCTGTGATTTGATTGGTTATTGGATAAACGTTGCAATGATTTAGTTTATCTTATTTACATCCTTTGAAGTAAGAGGTGGTGAAAAAGGTAATTAGCACCTCTGCATGTTTTCACACCTGATCAAACAATGTGCAATGGGCCAACAAACTCTAAATCTTTTTTTTATTTTTCATGTATGGTGTGTCTGTCTGTCCATGTGCGACACATCTCCTCCCAGATGCCTGGACCCATGATCATGGCTAAGTGATGGGTCCATTAGATAAACTTTCCTATTCTTGACTGGGTAACCACAAAGTTGTAATGTGAAGTTGTAATCGGATCCCATTCCAAAAAGTGATCATACAGTTGCAGCTTGTGCTGGCTTGTTCCCCATTTGGGGGGGGGGGGGGGGGGGACGCTTCGATTATCTTATCTTTTTTTTTTGACTTGGGATATTTATAGTGTGACATTTAACATGTCATAAAGCATCTCATTGGAAAGCATTTGAACTAAGCTTCCATTTGATAATAAAATTAAGGGTAGGGAGTGAGTGACAACAAAGTTAGGGAACATAATATATTTTCTCATAAATAGTTAATGAGTCGTGGGCCCATCCCCTATTACAGGTGAGTTTGAAAGAAGACTAATTACTAAGGTGCATTCATAATATTTATCCCCTGCATGAAACATTCAAGCAAACTGAACAAGTTGTAACTTCAGGAGGCTGACCGAAAAACCCGCTCTACAGGATGGTTTTCCACTAGTTACAATAATTCATTTTATTGCAATCCATGCTGCAATGGGCCTTTGGTTCATTTTATATGAGCATAAAGTTTTGTCCTTTGAAGTAAGAGGTGATGATAAGAATAATTAGCACCTGCGTGTTTTCACACCTGATCAGACAATGTGCACCAGAGACCCATTTGCAGCTTTGCTTTTGATGATCAAGGCACTTTTGTCCAGCAAACATTATCTTAGACATTATTGAAAAGGGCGTTAGAAGAGTTTCCAGTTGATTCTTCTGCTTTGCAATGATTTCACTTGTTGGATAAATGACTTCCACAACAGTACTTCCTCAGTAATTGTGAATCTCCAGTTTTCTTAGTTTCAGTTATTGATTCTCTAATGCCTCCAGCCATAGACACGGCTCATTGGGATGTAGGTTTTCTTTTTCCAAAATGTTCAAGTTCCTGGTCTAATTTGTGTGTAGAAAGGGACATTTTCCTCACTGATACCCCATGCATTCATTCATAGGAGAGGTTACTGTCCACACTACCTCCCCACCTACTACTTCCCATGCCTTGGTTGTTGTTTCTTTTGGATTTTTTTTTTCAAGTAGTCGAATGGCTGGAGGTGAAATGAGGCTGAAATTTTTTTTGTCTTGTGTGATGGCCAGTTTACTTTGACTTAATTTCTGGAAATTAAGTCAAAGCAATTTAGTATTTAGTATTTAGTGACAACATTAGGGGGGGGGGGTATCGTTTCATTGCTTTTGTTGGGTTTTGCCCGAATATTTTTATTGGATAAAGCATACTGTGCAGTTCATTAAAAAAAAATGATAGTAATAATGATAATAATAATTTTTAAAATTCAACTTATCCTTTTCTCTTTCTTACTGTAATCTTCTATTGACAAGGTCATGGTATGTATCATACTCACTGTAACTAGTCCCCTTTATTTCCTTTTAAAATAGTGGAATTGATCCCAGGAATTGGTTAGTAGTCACTGACTGTGTATATAGTTATACACTAGTTTCTCCATGCCTTCTATATCCATCTTGGAAGGAATTTTTCAAAATTAATACACCTAGCACCATACTGATTCTCCACTGTTTGGAAAGGGTCATCATTATTAGTTTGTATTATGCCACAGCGTCATGTTGGGAACTGTGTGTGTGAGTGTGTCTCTGTGTGAGTGTGTCTTTGTGAATGTGTCTGAGTCTGTCTCTCTGTGTGTGAGTCTGTCTCTGTGTGTGAGTGTGTCTCTGTGTGGGTGTGTCTTTGTGTGGGTGTGAATGTGTGCATAAGTCTGTCTCTCTGTGTGTGAGTGTGTCTCTGTGTGAGTGTTTCTCTGTGTGAGTGTGTCTCTGTGTGAGTGTCTGTGAGTGTGGGTGGGTATGTCTGTGTGTGGGTGTGTCTTTGTGTGCGTGCGAGTGAATGTGTGTGTGAGTCTGTCTCTCTGTGTGGGTGTTAATGTTTGTGTGTGAGTGTCTCTCTGTGAGTGTCTCTCTGTGAGTGTGTGTGGGTGTGTCTCTGTGAGTGAGTGAGTGTGTCTGTGTGAGTGTGTCTCTGTGTGAGTGAGTGTCTTTGTCTGTGAGTGTGTGGGTGGATGTGACAGAGGACTAGGGCTAGAATATCCGTGCCAGATGCAGTCTATATGTGCTGGTTTTGTGTCTCATACTCCTTATATTGTCCTGCGTGTGACCACCACAAGGAACTGTGTGAACTCGTGGCACTGCTGATTAATTGTCTGCTGTAGGCATCATTGTATTTCTCTTTTTAGTCCAGGCGGCCTTCAGGCTGAAAGGGGGAGGGGTCCCCATGATATTATGCAGACAAACATCAACAACAGAGGAGGTCCGATCCTCATTCTTCCCATTAGTCAGTTTAAAAATTTTTTTTAATAATAACAATAATAATAACAATAATAATAATAATAAAAGAAAAATTTTAAATCAAAGAAATTTTTTTTAAATGCCATGTAACAAGAACTCACCAGATGTGCATCTTGCAGGCTACATGTATAGTATGTTTGTGTGTATGTGTGCATAATGTGAGGTCCACTTATTTGCTTGATAGTATTGTATTTCTTAGTTATTGTTATTAATATTATTATTGATATTTTTGTTTAGGGAGTTTGAGCGTCTGACCATGCTGGAGGCGGATGCCAAGACCTCAAAGACGGGCATGTGGAATGCAGCTGCTAAGAGGGTATGTCTTTCTAACTTATCAAACCTTTACCTTATGTATGATTATTTTTAGCCCATCATTACCTCTACCCTATGTATGATCCAGTTTGCCTAGTGACTTTTTACCCTATGTGTTTTAGACCCATCTTCCCTTTAGTGTGCATATGATTAAACATGAGTAACCATGACAATAAAGATTATCTTTGCCTCTATCCCTGACTCCTGGTACCACATGTGTTAGTGATGGGTTTGTAAATTACTATTACAGTATTTATTAAGTAACCAAGTCATAGGAACTTATGGGAGTTGATTAATAGCTCACTTATTATTAATCTGGTGTACACCTTCACATGGGTCTACCTATAGGATAGATCTGATTGCTTTACCAAGAAGTGCTGCAACATAAAAGATTTTTACAAGCCTGTTAATGAAAATTTGTTTTTGTCTTTATCTTGTGTGTGTGTGTGTGTGTGTGTGTGAATGCAAGCCATAATTTTGATTCTGTCTGTTCACTATACCCACCCCTCCCCTCCACGTACATGAGGCTGTAGTAACCACTAAGTTGTGATACACCTACCTGTAAAGCACACTATGTAAACACTTGGTTAATCTAAGAGTACCTGAAATGAGGTCAGCAGAACAACATGAGCATTGTACAACAGCGAAAGATAAATCTATAGCAAGGCTTGTGGGATTCCATCCACAAAATGGCTTTCAGTTAATAATCCAAAATTATTATTTTTATGAATGTTTATCTTTTCACTAAATGTTGCTCCAAAATAAAACAAATTAAGCAGCATGTAACCGTAACGACAAGAAAATGCATTACAATACTGGTTTTATAATGACAAAACTCTTAAATTAAGTATTTTATCATTAGATTACTGTTAGTACTGTGGTGACATTATTAGTAATCTAATGACATTTCCTGCCTGAAGCTATAATGCAGGAGACACAAAACAATTGAACAACACGAGGACCACCTGTCAATTTTTTTTTCTTTTTCTTTTTTTTCCTTTCTTTTTACTGCTACTCCTACTCCCCCTCCTCACTGATTCTGTGCTATGACAGTTCTAATATCCCAATATGTATATCTTTACACACCATACCCGTACCCATTCTCTCTACAGGCTGTTCGCGAAGTGACCTGGACTATGTCCAACGAGGACCTTCGAGCATTTGTGGAGCAAAACCATAAGAAAAGTTTCCATGGTGAGTGCAATATAAGGATGGATGAGCAAGGGTAACTTTGTGCTTTTGTCGTTGTTTATGTGTTTGTTTTGCTTTGGTGGCTGATGGTGGGGATTAATTAGAAACACTGGAAATGGTTTCTATCCTTGAAAATAATAAAAAGAAGTATTTCAATAGGTGTAATGGAAACACACTGGATCAATATCACATTGGATGATCACATGCGGAATTGGTTGACAATAGCTGTCAGGTGCACATTAATAGGAATTAATTAGCATACTGTACGTCATAAAGTGACTATTACATGTCTGTTGTTCTTCTCTCAATCTTTCAGCCATGGTGGAGCATGTACGAGATGGTTCGACTGTGAAGGTGTTTCTACTTCCATCCTTCACCATGATCACTGTCGCCATGTCTGGCATCAAGGTTGGTCACCGATACACACTGTTCTTTGTCACTCCACTGTTGCTATGGTTTGTGTACCATTACCCCTGGCAACAATGTGCATAACGTGTGTATAGTTGTCATTGGAAGTTTGTAAGTGGGATGCCTTTGTTGTCATTTTTATTATTGTTGTGTTGTTTATTTGTTCATTTTATTTGTGAGTGAGGCAAGCCACTCACTGTGCATGGCAATTGGATATTTCATGCTGCTTTCAGTTCTGCACTCCTAATCACTCTGACACACCTTCCCATAAAATGCTGGAAACGCTATAAAAGAAATGAAGCCATTCCTCCGTATACAACATACAGTCCCTGGCATCACAACATGGACCAGGCAAAAAGTTTCACATATTTAAAAATTCCTGCTTTACTTTACCTGGCTATATTTATAGCACATATATAAATCTGTTCTATTGTGTGCCCCATCACATCATGACCGATATTTATACTGTCAACCTACCTACTACAGATGTATAGACAGGTGAGATTCAAGAAAGAAAATGAGGGCACAATGCTTACAAACAAACAATGCACTTTGAATGCTGTAGTTAAAAAGAAAATACTTAATTTGAAAGTTCTCAATCTGTCACCTTAGGCTGATGTTCTGTTTAATAAATATCAATGTGTTTCCATTGTTTTTGTTGTTTTGTTTTTTTCTCAATTTTTTTCCATCTTCTTTTCAATACTACTCTTTACTAACGATGCACACTCGATGCTTAAATGGATTAGTTCACTTCAGGAATGTGAAGAATAGAACAATCATGATTCTTTAAAAACAATCAGAATTAATCTTGGGAGAAGTACTAATTCTGGTACCATCACCTCATAGACACTACTATTCATGACAAATTTTATGCAATTTGGAGGTGGCAGGCATGTTTAGAACTACTGCATATTCCAACTTTGAATGGAAATTGAGGAATGAAACAAGCTGTCTACAAAGTAAACACAAAAAAAAATTCCTTCAAGGTTTAATTTACCCAAATTAAAAACAATACGTACGCACAGTATAAAACCAATTAAAAATGCAGAACATACATAGAGTAAAAAACTTTTATCTATCTTACTAATCACAATAGTATAAAAAGTAAATTTATTTTAATAACCTCCATGTATAAAAAAAATTAATGATGTGCACAGAATCCAATTTTAATGGAGGTTTTCCTGCATATCTCTTTTTGTTTGTTGTTGTTCTAAGGTCAATGGACATCTGATACAATTGAGATCATCTTTGTTTTGAAAGCCAATGCATGCTTGATAATGAGGGTGCTTATAATCTCTGTCTAAAGGCTAACAATGTGTGTGTGCATTTTCATATTCTCTATTAACCGATGTTTGCATTGAGAGAGTCAAAATACATAATAACAGTTTAATTAATTTTGAGTGATTTTATCATAATATTGATTGTCAAGACTTCATTTACATGCAACACGCAATGCTCTAATATGTTCAACATTGCATGTTGTGCTCGACATAAAGAGTTCAGATTCCATTACTGACATGCCTCTGACACTCAAGATTTGTGAAGAACAATTCATTGTTTATTTGAAAGTTTGTAAACTACCCTCTCTTTTTTATTTATGTGCTGGTGTTGTATTTGGCTGTGCTGGGTTATCTAGGCCCTTATGTGGAATTACAGTCTACTGTTCTATCCTGATGTTGAAGCTCAGATGTAGAAACTTAATGTTGAAGCTTAATGTCGAAGCTTGATGTTGAAGCTTAATATTAATGCTTGATGTTGAAGCTTCATGTTGAAGGTTGACATTGAAGCTTCAAGTTGAAACTTCATGTTGAAGCATAATGCCAAGCATAATTAAAGTGTTTGATGTGGTTGGTTGTTATGCAGTGCCCACAGTTCAAGTGGGATGGCACCTCCGAATTGGCTGAGCCATTCGCTGAGCAGGCAAGATTTTTCACAGAAAGCCGCCTCCTTCAACGAGAAGTGACAGTGACACTGGAGGGAGTGACCAACCAGCTGGTCCTCGGCCATATCAGCCACGCAGTGAGTCTAATGTTATATTTCCATGTGCTGGGGGGAGTGGGAGGGGGCGTGGGGTTACATATGGGGCCATCATGTTAAAGACTGTGGTGTGTATTGTGGTTAGAGGTGGAGACTTGGGAATGGAAAATTAATTTTGCTGTAAGATAACTTAGATGTTTTGTTTGTGAAATGTTGATGTTGCTCACATAGAACGGTGACATAGCTGAGTTGTTGCTCAAGGAAGGGTTTGCTCGCTGTGTGGATTGGAGCATGGCGTTTGTTTCCGGTGGGAAGGAACGCAAGGAACTGCTGAGGTCAACTGAGAGGTTAGTTGATGGTGAACGTATGAATTCTTCCACAGTGCAGTCATGTGCTAACACCAGGCATGGTCCATGTTGGTTTGCTATGACTCCAGATTGAGCCCAGTTTCTTGAACCCCCTAGACTTGCTCTGTGTTACCTCTGACTCTAGTTTGAACCTAATTACCTCTTGACCTAAGCATGAGCCCTGTACCATGTCCGTAGTTTGAACTTAAAAGGTTCTTACAAAAGCTTCAAACTTAGTAACCCTCTCCCTCCTCCCCCGTCCTCCTCTACCCCTCTCCCACTAATAGATCTGCTAAGGAGAAGCAGCTGCGTCTGTGGAAGGGGTTCGCTCCGGCTATTGTGCCCCAGACCAGCGCTAAGACCAAGAGCTTCAGCGGCAGAGTAGTCGAGGTTGGCAATGGTGACAATTTGGTGGTCAAGACTGCAGACAAAAGCTTCCAGAAGATATTCTTCTCTAGCTACAGAGCACCCAAGTATGGTCTGTTATTGAATTAGCAGTAGTAGTAGTAGTAGTAGTAGTAATATTAGTAGCTGATGCAGCAGATTGTATTGTAGATAATAAGGTGCCTTGTCTTTGTGATACTGTCGGGTTTGGCTTTGTGCAAGGAATTGTTTGTTAGTGTTAGTTATAATTTCAGCCATTATAGTTTGTTTCTCTCTGTAATTAATGCTACTTTTCCTGAAGGGAATTTCCATAGCAATAAAATTTCGTGGTAGCTCTATGATGAGCTTTACCCCCCCCCCCCCCCCCAAACAATGGTGGTCTTAATATATCACCAGTGTATGCATCTGTGTGTGTGTTAGTCTGTCTGACTGTGTGTGCATGTCTTCAGTGGTGCTGAACAAGTGGGAAAATGGCCAACCTTTGGTGCTCAAGCTGTTGAACCACTCCTCTTTTTTACCAGTAGCTGTTGGTAGCTTTTGAAGCAACACAAATCCAGATATTTGTTGTTCCGGAATAAATATGAGTGGATCTTCTTAGGCTTGACTGTGCCGTTTGAAGTGGTGTGTGTCAACTTGCACTCGATCACAAACTCTGAGAGTATTTGCATCACAGTGTTTTTGTTTCCCTGCCAACACTAGTCCTCTCCCCACCAACACTATAAGTATTGACCAAAACATGGCTCCCCCATTGTTCAGACTACAATAACCATCACTCACATCTTCTCTTTGAAGAACATCTGTTTCCGTTCTTTACTGAGATTATGGCACCATGAGTGCAAAGGTCAAAGGAGTGTGCATTGTCAGTACTATACTTTATTTACTCTCTTTTTATTGTAATTTCATTTTTTCACAATATTTCCCGTTTCTGATCTCATTAATTTATTTCTTCTCCTCTTTTTCTTTTCTTTTCTTTTCTTTTAATCCTTTGGGAAGGAGAATATAAACTAGGATGTTTCTTTTCAGATAGTTTCCTTTCAAAAGATTTTATTTTTCTATTTTATGATTTATTCGGTAAGGTATAGATTGCACAAGTAATTTTTTTTTTTTTTCTCTCTTCTTCTTCTTTCTTTTTTTCTTTTTTTCCCTCCTCCTTTGCAGGCCTCCGCAGAGGAACGAGGATGGTACTGGGGCTGGTGCTCAGGCCAAGCTCCGCCCACTCTATGATATTCCCTACATGTTTGAGGCAAGGGAATTTTTGCGTAAGAAGTTGATTGGGAGAAGGGTGAGTATGAGTTACACAATATCTTCTAACTTCACGTGTGATGTCATATATATATATATATATATATTTTTTTTTTTTTTCTTTTTTTTTTTCTTTTTTTTTTTCTTTTTTTTTGGCAATTTTAATTTTTCCTTTTTGGAAAAATGTTGTTGGCATGTCCTAAACAGAATTTTCAAACTTTTTGTTGTTTTGTATTTTTACATTTTTATTTTGTAGCTTGAAACAATAGAACCTGGACCCCTGGGGGGACATACTCCAATACTTTTTTCTAAATTTGTCTGGTGTTAGCAAAGGGCCTCGGGGGGGGGGGGGGGGGGGGGGGGGGAGGACTCTGGAGGTTATGATCCTTTACTATATATTTATTTCTTGTTCTGTTGGACCCTAACTGGCTTGGCTGTAGCCCCACCCAAAGCTAACAGATGTGTTCTGGAAGGTTAGTCAAAGTGGTACACACAGTATATTTCACTGTACAACAAGACCAGACAAAGATGGTGTAACCAGATAAGGAGTTAGTATAGAACTTTATCTGAGATTTAAAGTTTTCACCTTTGGCTTTTCGAGAGCCATTTTGTTCTGTATCCTCACCCCTCCTTTTTAATTCACGTATGTTGCTGCCTCAAGGCCAGATCATTATTTGGGAAGGGTCATAGTAATTTTGGACCCAAGGTATGTACAATTTCAACACCCACGAAGCAGAATGTTCCTATGAGCCTGAGGGACAAGCCTTCTGCTCCATGCTGTCCAAGTAGATTATAGCTTTATGACATGTTTTTTCTGTCTGTTGATGATGGAGAACACATACACTTCCCTCCAGTTGTATTTGTTTTGTAGCTAATTGACTTATTAAAATGTTTTCAGATATGCGTGTTGTGAATAATTTCAGTCCCTCATCTTCCATCCATGGCTACTCTAATTGGTACGCTTTTTTTATCCATTAATTGGTATTTCATGTTACGGCTGCTCTAATTGGTATTTTATGTTTATCCATGGCTACTCTAATTGGTATTTTATATTTATCCATGGCTACTCTAATTGATTCCATTCACTGCATTGTTACCATCACAGCAACGATATCCACTCAACCCACTTTTCAGTGAGAATCACTCTGGTTGTCATGGCAGCACAATTGGGAATTGTCTTTTGTGTGTGTAGAATAATTCCATATTTGGGATGATGGCAATGTGGTAACATGATAGTAAACCCATGACTGGAGGAATGTGATCTCTGCATATTGTGATCCTCTGATGGTTCATTTATTCATTTCCACCTCATTTTCTATTTTACGATTCCAAGAATGTCCGCTCACATTAACATCTGTAAGCGAACCACCAAAGCTTCACCGCCATTATGATGCCTGACTTCCAACTTTGTGTCTCCCCAGTCACCTTGGAACTTGTGTGGCTCTGTACTTCCAAATATATCACCCCTTTACCATTTCCTCAACTGCTAACATTAGACCAGTAATTCGGACCAAACCTAAAATAACACATGCTACAGTACATTGCAATGAAGCCAACAGAAGGAAGGACCAATCTATGACCTTTAGATCAATCTATTTCACTGATCTTCACCACACTGGGTCACCACAAGCTGCTGCTCTCTGCTGGCTCCACCGGTCATCTGTCCAAGGATGTGCTAGCATTCATTCTAACTTTGGTTCTTATCTATTCTTTTTTCTTTTTTCTTTTAATCTTTTTTCTGTGTTGGCCTTTTAGGTCTGTCTGGTTTCAATTCTTGCTTGTATAGATTGTGTTTCATTTGGACCTTCACCATATCTTATGAATACGAAAAACTAATGAGCGTTATGAGCATCTTGTAACATTTATCAATTATTCAAGAGTCATCCTGTATCAGTTATAATTTTTTTCTTTTTACTGTCTTTACCCTAATAGGTAATTTTACTATCAAACGATAGTATATTTCAAAAGTTCTCCCATGATACACTTAGACTCTTAAGTAATATATTTATCAAGTATGCAAGTGTGCTCAAACATCAAACCTTGGTCATGAGAAACACTCCACTCAAAAGATGGACCCACTGGTCAGTTACCTTTCATGGTAATACTACAGTGACCACCTAAGTGTGCAATTAATACAAATTAAAGCCTCAGACACCCACACAGAAGCTGATAAACTTAACCGTAGATGAATTAGCTTCCATAACATAAATTTTTGCAATTTAAAGAAAGAAATAACGCTTCGTGAGAAACCACAGATAAAATCCTCCAAATTCAAATGGTTTCAAATTACAGGAATTCAAATTAATGGCTTCAAATTTGTATGATAATTTTTACACTTTTTTGTTTTGTTTTGTTTTGTTTGTTGTTTTTTTTTTGGTTCTCGATAAAAAGAAAATCATGAACCATTATGGTGTAGTACCCCCTTATTAAGTGTAGTGAAATATTGTGAAGACTCCCCCTTATCTGGGCACAAAGTGGTATTTAAATAATTATACTTTACCATATACCACTGCACCTGGTTTGATTGGGCACAGAGACTCCAAACCTGAGAAAAAGATGCTAAGGAATTATGTATATGGTTATTGCAGCATCTCTCTCCTTCCCCCCCCCCCCCCCCCCCCCCCTCCCCTTGGACTTGCCCATTCTTAACCTCCAGGGGGTAACTGACCAACAGTCTTGTTCATGCCTGCTTGTAATGTACCACCTTGAGATTTGGGCCAATGTCTTATTTTCCTCGGTAATCTCTCAGCCACATAGGATGCTCTCTACTGGGCCAGCTCTGTGGCTGAATGCTCAGACTATCTCATCACCTTCACACATTCATATCACTAAGATAGTTACTCACTACTCCCTATAGGCTTGATGCGATATAGCCTGTCACACTCCCACATTAATATCAATGGTAGGTGTACGTTTTCCCCTGCGTTTTGGAAGAGTCTACGATGATGACAATCTGAGATACTTGACTGCAACATTCCCCTTGTAATTTTTCGCCAGGTCGACTTTGGTGACTGTGGCTCAAACGGTTTTGGAGGAAGTACTGTAGCCCTCCGACAGACAGACAGATAGACCAGTGTATGTATGTATGTATGTGTGTTCTTCAAGCAGCAGGTAGTTCATTTGGAGAGAAGAGGAGCATTCCTGTGGTATTAATTGTCAGGCCCACATCTTGTAATTTGAGCTATGATATAAACCACTTCAATCATTAATGGCAAATATTTCAGCTGGTCATGGGGAGGCAATCTATTGTTTCTGGCAGTTTGCTAGTGAGTAATGCCCCAAATTTGGATGGTTGCAATAGGGAATTTTGTGGCCATCTCGTGAGTAGGAAAATGTGATAGATCTGCGTTATATGATACTTCGTTGTTTTATTTCTTTGTTTATTTGTTTTCGAAAGAGTAATTTTTGTGGTAACATCTTAAGATTGGTCACTCTGATGCCAGCATCCATGTAGGACTGATTGTTGCCATGAGTATATCACCCAGCTGTGGTCATGCCACCTCACAGGCCTCCATTGTTTCTGTCCATCCAACAGAAAGAAATGAATCAGGAGATTAACAGTTTGTCATTATTCCCACCTTCTGTTTCCGTGTTGTTAGTCAAATGGTGTATGTGTGAGAGTTGTATATAGAAATGGAATCATTTTGTAATGGTTATCGGCAAAACTGGCAGGTCACACGATAAGCCATCAAATAACATTGATTAGGTAACATTACAATATAGTGTCCACCAGTGCTTTCAACCCTTACACACTGTTTGTCATCTGCCTGCAACAATTCCTTCTCATATTTTGGAGTCGGTCTGATATTGCGCCCACACAGGTACTCAGTGTATTCCTTCTTCTGTATCAAGCATGCTCACGACTAGTTCAGGCAGACATTGTCAGAGTGTCTCCAACTGAGTTGAGTAATGGATTTAAATTGGCTTGTGACCATACCACAGAAGGTAAAGGCTCCATGTTGAGAGATGAGGGATTAGTCCACCACAGACAGACAGACAGACAGACAGACAGACAGACAGACAGACAGACAAACAGAGAGATAGACCGACAGACAGACAGACAGACAAACAGAGAGATAGACAGACAGGACAGATGCTTGTGACCATCTGCAGACTCTTAAAGATGCCCACCTGGTATTATATAGGACGAGACTTTAAACCTCAATAACGATAAAAACTAAATGATAATTATATATTTATAAGTAATTATCTCACAGCAGTACAATGCCAAACTGGGCATTCGTGGTTTCGAATTGCCTGCCATATCTTTGCTCATGTGCAGAACACGGAAGTTCAATTTTGGGCATAGTTGCATTCCCAGATCTTCTACCGGACACTCGTGTGTGGTAATGAAGAGGAATGACAGTCTGTGTGTGCGTCCCTCTTTGTTTGTGTGTGAGTGTGTGTGTTTGTGTTGATGTGTGTGTATGGCTGGGTAACAGATCTTGATGTGTGGTTAGTTCCCGTTTGTGTGCCACATTCCTGCCTTGTGTATGTCATATGCTTCCTCAATGTAATCAGAATGCTTACATGTGCTGATATCAAGCAGTTGCAGTTCATTAGGACACACGCACACTCATCTGCCTATCTGTCTTATTATCTATCTACCTATCCTCATATCTATTTTTAGCCATTGCCCAAATATGCCGGCACTGCTTTTGGAATATTAGATGCAGTTTAGCATAATTGGAATAGTAGCTGAATATTTTATAATAATAGGTGAATGTTTTAGATATAATAGATGAATATTTTAGGTATAATAGGTGATGTTTTAAATATAATAGGTGAATGTTTTAAACATAGTAGGTGAATGTTTTAAATATAGTAGGTGAATGTTTTAGATGTAATATAATAGGTGAATGTTTTATAATAATAAGTGAATATTTTAGAATAGTAGTGTCAATTATATTATAGTATAATAAATAAAGTATATACTTTTACAGTAATGAACTGAATTTACTTCTGTGCTTATAATATTGGGAATGATGTCTTAAATTTGGAAAAATAGGCAATTCTTTAAGAATAGTAGCTTTATTTAATAATAGGTAGAATTTACTAGAATGTGGAATAGAATAATAGGTAAAAATTTATAATATTTGGGCACTGTCTATATATTTTTTCTATCTATATTTTCCTACCAATCTATCTACTTGTCCATCTTATCTATATATTTATCTCTTATCTATCAACCTATGTATGTATGTAGAGTAGATTATTTTCATCCTATGATTACTATAGCACATGGATGCCCCTGAGTTTGGCTTCCACACTTACGTCACTGGTAGTTGCATGTGACACCAGACTCCTCCCCCCCCCCCCCCCCCCTCCTCTAGCTCATGGCTATGGCTATAAGGTTTATGAACCTTGTGCAATTTAATTAGCTAACGATATGGTAAATCCAATTATATCAGAAATGTCAAGGTAATTGACTGATGAGAATTGGATGGAAGCCTGCATGTAATCATGGCTGATAGGTAGTATGTAGGATTACGTATGCTGGCTCGTTAAGTCCTACGTACCTACAAGATCCTTCTCCACTGTCCTCACAAGAATTTAATATCCAACTTGTGAGATTCTGATTGTTGACTCTCGAGGAGTACACGCCCTCTCTGTGTTGTGCAGCTGAGAGTGGGCGTAGCTGCCTGAAGACGTTCCAAGTGTAGCTCTACAAGTGGCTAGACTGTGATCAGGGCTTGGAGATTATTCAATCCTTGGTTGGGATGTATACTAGAATTACAAGGCATCTAATTGAAGACTGGGCGTCTGGACTGAACCTTGTGGGGCTTTGTTGGCATAGAAGTAATTGATTTAATATCACAGACATGATAACAGCTGTTGTCTCTGAGATTTTTTTTTTTTTTTTTTTTTTTTCCAAAAGAATATCCAGAGTTTAAAGTAAAGTGTTTTTTTTTCTCTTCTTTATAGCCTATTACTTATTGTTATGTGTTGTTTGTTTATTGTTCTTTAAATTTATTTGTATTTTTTTTTTTTTTTTTTTTTTTTTTTTTTTTTTTTTTTTTTTTTTTTTTTAATTATTATGTGTGTGTGCATGTATGTATATAGCTTCTTTTTTTCTTTTCATCCTTTTTTTTTCTTTTCATCCTTTTGTTGTTGTTATTATTGTTGAATGACCAAAATGGCTGCCCTATCTAAATATAGTTAGTTATTACCAGCAAGAGTAATTCCTTCTGAATCCCTGCCCACCCACACCCCCCCCCTCACCAAGCATGGTACAATATCAACACTTGTCCATTAGGCATCAGATTGGAATACCTTTCTAGTGCTCTGTGCTGATTCCTCATCCAAGATTGTGTGTGTTATTGCAGAAGCTATTTTAAATTGCCGATTCCCATACTGCAATTATTTCTAAATAGGTGCACCCAACACAAAAGTTGAGTGGGCAGGTCTATCACTGTATATCTGGTAAGAGACGACCCTTTACCTACTCTGTCAGCTATTAGACCTCTTATTTGCCAATATTTAATTCTCTTTTTCCACATCCAAAATCTGATGATCATCACATCTTTTTTTTTCTTCTTTTTTTTTACTTTTATTTTATTATTACTATTTTTTTTTTTTTTTTTTTTTTTTTTTTTTTTTCTAATAAAATTTCAGCAGGATTGGAAGTATTTCCTGCTTCTAGGAAGTAATTATCTACTTTTAGAAGTGATTAAGCCCTTCTAGAATTCTTGGAAACTAGACAGTACACCTGCTACTAAAAGCAATTAGTACCTTAACAGAGAGCTTGGATCCCACCCAAGTTCATTCAATCAATGTCTGTTCCATCCTTACCCACACCCACCCAGCTCAGGTGTGGGGTCCCAAATGCCTATCAGTCCATGTCACCATCTATTAGAGTGCTTCTTTGTCGACAAAACATTGGGTACAAATTCAGAAGAAACATTCAAGGAAATTTGCGTTCCTTTATATCAGCACATTCCACTGATGTAGGAACTGTCTTAATGAGGACCACACAGCACAGCACAGCACACAGGAACAGAGCGCGGCCATGCTGATGGAGCATTGTGTATAGTTGGCCAGGGAAACCAATGGTGAATCATCAGAGGAACACTCCACCACCACGTTTACTGTTAGTTCAGCAATTAGTCACTTCTGGGGTGTTTTCTTTAGGGAGGTGAGAGGATGTTTATGGCTTTCGTCTTCATTAACATGATATTAATATCTCTCTCAGGGTTTCATACAGGATTTTTTATTGGGGGGGGGATTGTGCATGCATCCGGATGACCCTGTCATTGCAGCTCTGTAGCATGAAACCCAAATAAATATTATGTATCCCAAATAAATATAGTGTATCCCTCAGTTACAGTATCTGACCTACTTTATATCCTATAGGATATGTGCAAAATTCAGATAAGTGAATACACATATTTCTGCTGCTTTAAGTGTGCTGTTTCAGTCATCAATAAATATAACTTCTCATAGTGACAGATAAGTACCAGCACTAGCTTGTTGCGCCATATTTAGACCCTATATCAGAGGTTAAAATAGGAGTTTACACCAGCTAGCATTGCTTGCAATTGGGGATAGCTAATATATAGCTTACTATCTAATATGTAAAATATTTCACTTGGATAATCCACCATTAGTACTGTAGAAACAGGCCTGGTTTGGGGGTAATTGAGGTTGAGATAGTAGAGCTTTACTGTAAGACCTACATGAGAACACCTCGTAATTTCAGTGATAGAGATTGTGTCAAGCAATTATGAGCCTACAACTAAATATGCATATATGCCATGGGGAGGTGCTTCTAGGTGTCAGAGTACAAGGCATATATTTCTAGAACATGTGACAGTGCTGTCAGTGTTAGGAAGACATGGACCTCAGGAAGTTTTTCTCTTCAAGTTAAAGTGCCAGTGAGCTGTAATTGCCTCAGGAGTGTAGAGAGTCAGACTCTGAGACTCAGAATAGCTCTGGTAGTGTCGCCACTAGTTCTTCACCTGAATCTTCTTGTCCTCAGGCCAAAAAGTGTAAGCCATGAGCCAGTGAGAAAAGAAGAGCATATGTAGCACACCTTTCCTACAAAAGAGAATGGGAAAAGAAGTATCCATGGGTGTTTTGCTCTGATAGCAGCAAAGGAATGTTCTATAAAATATGTCAAAAGTGGGGGCAACTTTCTGCTGGATCAAGGGGCGCATGGACTACCAGGAGCCTTGCAGACTGGAAGCATGCTACTGAGCTACTCAAGTCACACGCTGGGCCCAAGTGTCACAAGGATGCAGCAGTTACCACTGATATGGCTCAGCAAGCAGAGAAAGGGGATACCGTTCTGGAGCTACACTGTTCAGCTGCTGCTAGAGAGTTGGCAGGGGGAAAAGAAGCAAAATTGTGAGATACTGTTGAAGTTTTTGAGGTCAGTGTACTTCTTGGTCAAGAATAGAATCCCACACTCTACTATGTACTCAAATGTTATTGAGTTACAGGTTGCTAATGATGACTTGCTTGAATAGCATATCAAGAAGAATCCATTTAACGCTCAGTACACATTAAAATTATTTGATGAATGCATATTTTTAGCAAAGAGTCAGACTATGAGCTAGTTGATATGAGAACTTTTGCTTGGGGGGGGGGGGGGGGGGGGGAGGGGAATTCCAGGGCCTCCCTCTGTACGAAACCCAGGATCTCTTTAATTAATTTTTAAAGCAATGATAACAATAATAAGATATTTTCTATGTGTGGTTTGTAAGAAAGCACTCACACTCATTCACCACACAAATTTTAAGCCTTTATTCCTTAGAAATACAGCAATCCCTCCAAATGGCCATTGCAATGATGTCAGCGATATTAATAAGATGCTATTGTTTCAGCTGGAACCATTCATCTTGTTAAACACTGATGAAATGTCATTACTATTGTGGTGGGTAGGTCAATAGTGAATTGTTCTTCCCTAAAAGGTTTGAACTTGTACTCTTTTGGGCTATTATTGTAAGCAGCTCTGGACAATCCTAAAAATACTTCTTGAAGGGGTAAAAAAAAAAGATAGAAGTGGTTCAATGTTTTTATAGAAAAAAAGAATATCAGTTTTTGAAAATTTCACAAGAAAAACTTCTGAGGTACCAGTTTTTTCTGGAAATTCATATTATCAGGTAAAGTGAAGCCAACCGTTTTCCTCCTCCAGCCCCCCCCCCCCCCCCTTTTTTTTCGAATTTTGCTTCTCTCTCAATGCACTGCCGAGCAACAGGTAACACACGTGTCAAAACAATATCAATTCATTTTAGAATAAATCACAATTGATTACATGATAGACCCTAAGGTAGGATTGTCCTTAATCCACGTGCAGTTCTTGATTGGATTTTTTAGAATATGAATCAGCTGGTTTATCATGCCAGCATGTATTCCAAGGAGCCCGATGTCTGTGCTGGTTCCACTAGGGAACTTTGCAGCTGCTTATCCCAATAGTAGCACACCACCAGCCACATTGAAGAGGAAGTATTGTGTAACCATCATTATTTGAAGTATTCCGTGTAATTGTATTTTCTTTCGGTGCATTCCTGTATGATTCATCATCACAGATGGTGAATGACTTTTGAGAATACTAATTTAAAAAGTCCCATCATTCTGTGGTCGATACTGTTTTTCTGACAATTTATTAAATTTCCTGATTTCCTCCATTGCTAATTTTGCTTTGCCACCCACCAATGTGATTACTCTGAACATGTCTAATAGGCTGCCACCTTCTGTATCATGTTAACATGGCAACTTGCACGTGCTATACAACTTAACTGTAGAAGTGCTTCAATGGAAAATGGAACTTTTTTTATAAATTCCCCGAAGCCATACAATACCTAGGTCTTTGAAAAGGGGGGGAGAAGGAAAAAATATTTATATATCCAGGTGATAGAATGGCTATTATTAGATTCCTATATTAAGGATACTGCCCAGTCTGAATTTGAATGCATGAAACATGAGCTAATCTGAATGCTGTTTGCATATGGACACTGCTGTTACACTTCCCCCTCCAAAACCATGGGCACACACAAAATGCAAATTCTCTAGCTGCCATCAACACGGTCACATGCACCTGACGTAGTCAGGGTGCCTGTGCACTAAGCAGGCACTATGAGCCAGTGCAAGCAAACTCCTGGAGCCGGGCTAGGAACTCACAGGACTGTCCAAGACTCAGCTTATGGGTGTGGACACCCGAAGTCCCACCTGGACCCTTAGCTGATAGGCAAGCAATAGCCAGTGAATTTGCACCCCAGAAAATTCCAGGTCCCCATCACAACTGAGTGGACTGGTGTGGGAAGATGTTGAAGGACAGGAAAGTTTTCCTGTTAGTGCTGGGTTTAAACTCACAACCCAGGGGTTTTAAGTCCAAGAGCATAACTACTCAGACGCGCGCACACATGCACACACACTTAGCCCCTAACTACCAATAGCCACAAAGCCAAAATAGTACATTTGTAGTATACGTGACCTTTACAAAATTGATTCATTTGTATCTATAGCAACCCAACGACCTTTGACATATGTCCTGAGTATGATAGATCCTTATTGTAATTTCATTTTAATTGGCTAGTAATTTATATATATATTAGAAAACCTATGTAACTATGTTCGTCCATTTCTCAAAATCCCTCTGTTAGATTTTGACCAAACTTTTAGGGATGGAGGAGACCCACCCTGAGATGGTTTTAAGCCAGGTGGCATGTCTGGGAAAAAACAAAATTTGTCTACCTGTCTGTCTGTATGTTTGTACCATCATTCCAGCCAAACCGGTAGGTGGATTTCTCTGAAGCTCGGCATGATGATAGGTTTTGACCCAACTTAAAACATGGACAAAAAAATTTTTTTTCGCAAAATGGTTACCATGGTAACGAGAAAAGGCCAACCATGGTATTGGCCAGAAAAACTCTAGGACTAACAGACCACCACCACTGAGAAACAGGAGCCACCACCACTACCTTCACGACCAAACACCCACCACCACCACCACCACCACCACCACCACCACCACCACCACCACCAAGAAATAGGAGCCACCAATATTGGCTGTGCAACGCCGGGTATATGCTGCTAGTTTGAATATGAAAACCGAAAATTAGATGTAGAAAAGTCTTAGCTGAGCATTTTGTTTGACTGCAGAAGACGTCCACCAAGATCTGCTGAGACTCGGGGACAGGGAATGGACTGGTCCTGTAGTGCTGTCATTGTAATAAGTTTATTTCATTGTTTTATTTTGTTGTTTTGTTGTTTTTTAATAAATTTTTTAGTCTCCATGTGCAGGAAATGTGTGGGTTGTGGAATGTACACTGTGTGGTTAATAGTGCCGAGTCTGTTTGTTTGTACATGGAGCTAAAAAAAGGTGCCTTTAAAACCTCATTGAGCTCGTCATGCATCCCCTTAGTAACCTTCAGATGGATGGCTTCTTTTAGTCCCTCAATTATCATGGCAGTGCTGTATGCTCTTCCTCAAGATCTCATCAGCTTCAATCAGCCACAGTTAGAGTGCAGCTGCAAATGACGTCAATATTAATCAAGAGCATAAAAGGTGCATAATTAATACATAATAGGTGCCTGTTGGAAACATCCTGAGATATAATTTAACAAATGATAACAAATTATATTTTTTTATGTTGAGTAGTTTCAACATGAAGTCCTTGCTCTTTCCACAAGAATTATGAACCAAAATAGAAGATGTGGAAGTGTTTGTCTCAACCTGCACGTGTTTTTTGATGATGTCACTCTTAATTAACCACTGTGGAGCTATGTGGTTTGGCTCAGAGCTATATGGTGACCCCCTAGCCACTACTAGCTGCCGGCTGCAAACACACACGTCAGTTTGTGCAGAGCTTTGCAATAGTGGCTTGATTGAGCAACGCTGCGACAGGTTGACAGAGACTATTTGTCTGGTGCCTATTATTTTCCAATCAAGTCCTTGATCCTGTGGTTTCTGGGTTGTCTTTTTGATGCCAACAACGTGCACAAAATGTGTGGCAGACTTTTGTTTTTAATTGTTTGTTGTGAGGTCACATGCACACATTTGATGAGTGGCAGGAGTGAGTGTGGTTGGTTGGTGGACTTGTGGTCAAGCAAATGGAAATGATCTGATCAAGAATCTCAATTTGTTTAATCACTTGTACTAATATATATCTCCTCTCTCTCTTTCCTCCCTTTCTTCTTCCTTCCCTTCTCCCTCTCTCGTTTCCTTTCCTCCCTTCTACCTTTGTTCCTTCCCTCTCTCTCTCTCTCACCCTCCTTTCCCTCTCCCTTCCCTCCATACCTTTCCTTCTTACCTCTTCCCTTTCCTTGCTTACTCTTCCCCTCCCCACCAAGGTCAATATCATCGTGGACTACGTCAAGCCAGCCCAGGACAACTTCCCAGAAAAGACCTGTTGCACTGTTACCATGGAGAACATGTAAGAGCTTGCAACAGTTGTCATGTGGCTATGGAACTCCTTATTCTACCAACCTTCCCCCCCCCCCCCCCCCAAACCTGCAGATGTGTTGAATTAATTATACCTAGTAATGTAGAATGTAGCAAAAGCACTTCATGCATGCATGACTTTGATCTTTCAAGATTATTCCAATTATTTAATTCACACTGTACAGCTGCTCTTTTGTTTTCTGTAATGCATATTTTGCATGTTTCAAAGTGTAATGCAATACCTTGAGATTTTGCACAAGAGGGCATTCCTTACTGGCATGGTAGACGGGACAATTCTTACCCTGTTATGAACTAACTTAAATGTTTGTTAGTGCGTTCTTCTTCACCGCTCAATTGTCCTTCTTCCAGTTGCAGTTATGACAGTTGTGCTTGATACTATGGCATCAGACACCTGCTGCTACTGGCTGATAGACATTACATGAAGAATGATTGTTTCTTTCCAGCTTTAGTCCTCTCATACAACCGGGAAGGGGGAGGGGGGGGGGGGTGGGTGAAGAAGGCTGATTTCATCCTTTCTTTGGATATGTTTCTTCATTCTCTCTGTAATCCGCTTGAATGTTCCACAAAATAAAACACACCAATGCAGTTTTATGGCTTAGTGAGTTGTAAGTTAATTTGTGTGGATTTATTCAAAACTTGTAATTTTTAATTTCTTGATGTTATAAGTAATTAAGATAAATTTAATTTATTGTCCATTAACTAATTAATTCTCCTCCTCTCTCCCTCTCCTCAGTAACATTGCAGAGGCTCTGATCAGCAAGGGCTTCGGATCTTGCCTCAGACACAAGCAGAATGACGAGATGCGGTCCTCTTGCTATGACGAGTTGCTTGCTGCCGAGACTCGAGCTAGCAAGAACCTCAAGGGAATGTACAGCAAGAGAGAAGTCCCCGTGCACAGAGTGTCCGACATTTCTCAAGTGAGGATAGTTTTCGGTATTAATATTGTTGTTTTTGTTGTTTGTTTTTGTTGGTTTTTTTTGTTTTTTTTTTTTTTTTCTTTATGTGTATGGGTTGGGGGTGGTAATAGTAGGACTAATGGATTAGTACAGCTTTAAAAAACCTGGAAAATTGACATTATTCACCTTGTTAAGGTATTGGGGCATTCTAATAGTTGTTTTCAACATGTTTATGTCCTAGGACCCCAACAAGGCTCGGCAGTTCTTGGCTTTTCTTCAGAGAGCAGGCAAGACAGTGGCTCTGGTGGAGGTGAGAACAAATCAAACAAACATGATGTAACATGATGTACCATGATTAAATATTATTTAATCTTATCTTTTTCTCACAAAGTTTGTTGCATCCGGCTCACGTGTTCGTCTCTACCTGGCCAAGGACACTTGTCTGATCAACTTCATCTTGGCAGGGGTCAGCTGCCCTCGTGCTCCGAATGCCAGAGACGGAGGGGCGGGGGAACCTTTCGGGCAAGAGGCTCTCCAGTTTACCAAAGAACTTGTCATGCAGAAGGAGGTATGATGAGAGTCATACGATTCATCTGCAGCACGAGTACACAAACTTAGAGAAGCATGAGATAAATTAGATGCACCTATTCACGACCACACACATGGTGTTGGGAGATAGTGTGTGAATAGATGACATGTAATGGGTAACATGCTTTGAATGAGTCATATCAATTATTGTTTTGACACTTTGATGGGGAACATAATTAAGAATTATGCAAATGTCTAGACAATGCAAACTTCACATGATGTGATTATGCAAATCAGTTTATTCTCATCCCCAAATATAGGACCTGCGGATTACCATGTTATGTGCTGTGCCTGATAGGAATATCCGTATGTTGGATTCTATTGGATGTGGCACATCACACACTCACAAACATGTTAGAAATTCATAAACTCCATAATATCAATATTCAATCAAGGGAAAAGGAAATCCGATCATGCAAGGGGTGTGGCTATTTATAGATATGCTTGTATTTATGATGACGTAATTGCTATGATATTGCTCATGATTTTGGGGAGTGTGGTGTACCTATATGGGATGTGAAGTAGAGTTTACCTCATAAATACGACTCCATGTATAGTTGAGGATGTGCACCTCTGTGGTCACTGTAGGTTGAAGTGGAAGTGGAGCAGTGTGACAAGGGAGGCAACTTCATCGGCTGGCTGTATCACGAGGGTAAGAACCTGTCCACTGTTCTGGTTGCCGAGGGGTTGTCTAAGGTGCTCAGTCTGGCCGAGAGGTCCACCCACGCCAAGGACCTTTTTGAGGCTCAGGAGAAGGCCAAGGTTGATGGCAAGAAACTGTGGAAGGTCAGTTGTGTGACCTGGTTTGAACTGAAGGACGAGGGAGGGAGGAGGAAAGAAAGGATTGTATGTGTGTGAGAGACAATGTGTGAAAGCATTGGTGTGAGAATGTGTGCCTGTGTGTCTGTCTATGTGTGGTAGTATTAGTGGGTATAGGTGGACTTGGTCCCTGTTTGAAATGTATTGGATGAATTAAACGTTTTAGTTGAAATTTGTTCTCTTATCAACTATAGTTATTGAAAGTGCAACTGAAGTAATAATTAATTTGATGTGTTCTCTTTAACAGTGGCAGATGTCCTGTTATTCTCTCATCCCTCAAGATCACATGATCATAGCATGACACTTCTCATGGTCCTGGACTCATGGCATCATTCTTTATTTGCATTGGCCACACCCATGTCATGTGACTCCATCTCTTCAATCATGCCCCTAGCTTGTATTATATTTCAACATTTCTTTTTCTTCGTTAGTTTTCTTCTCTTTTTTTTTCTTTTTTTTTTTTTTTTATAAATCTTTTTATTCCTTTCCACCTCAGGATTATGTGGAGCCAAGCCCGGCAGAAGTGGCTGAAGAAGCTGAAACCGTTGCTATGGCAACTTTGGAAGCGTCAGATGACAAACCTGCTGCACCTCCTGAGAGGAAGACTGACTATAAGAAAGTGGGCGTTACCGATGTGTCTTCCTGCCAGACGTTCTGGGGCCAGCAGTTGGATAATGGTAAGAGGAGTGTTTTGAAGGGGAAAGGTTTGTTGGATTGGCTCAAGGAATGGAAGTATGTCTGAATGACAAAATATTTACTGCAAAGTGTTTAAATAATGTCAACTTTGATTTAGAGTAGCTGTTATTCTAAACCGAGTATAATTGAGAAACAGTGCATGGTAAGTGGTTATGAATAATGTTTCATGTTACAAATGTAAAAACCTATTAGTGCTTCATAGTATGAATGTTTCATGTTACAAATGTAAAAACCTATTAGTGCTTCATAGTATGAATGTTATTACGTAAGTTATTTATTTTTTTCTTCCACGCAAATCATGTGATGATAACTGTGACTAATATTGATGTTAACAAACTAATTTATGGAACTGTCACTAATATTGATGTCAACAAACTCATTCAATGAACTGTCACTAATATTGATGTCAACAAACTCATTTATGGAATTATTTAATTGTGTATGTAGGCCCAAAGTTGGATGAATTGATGACAAAGATGAGAGAGGACCTGAAAGGCAATCCACCTCTGCCTGGCAGCTTCAAGCCAACCAAGGGCACTCTGTGTGTGGCCAGATTTAGCGATGGACTATGGTATGTTTGAAATCACAGAGGAAGGTCACTATAATGCACCTGCTTACTTACATAAATGCAGCTGCCCATATTTAACTCAATTTACAAACACACAAGACCTCAGAAAAATTGAATTAGACATGTATCCTATTCTGTTTTAATCCCACCTGGTTTTCATGCCTTTATTCAGAATAGGCTGCTCATTTGTATTTCTGTCAACAGTGTTTCTATCAGCATGGGTCTTGTAATAGTTTGGTAACACTAGATTAGTAAATCATTTGATTAAGGAGGTACTAAATTATACAAGTGTCAGCAATACTGGTTGTTCAGATACAAGAATGCACTCTGTGCAATCACAACCATCAGGTCCTAATTTGTGTCTGCTCCTCACATCTTGTGGTTCTTGTTTCTTGATTGCCTTAAGTTATTGGTTATCATAAACAAAGTTTTCTTTCACTCGCTCTGTTGTCATAACAGTGCAACTGTTTCAGAATATTTGTACTACTGGGAGTGAAAGGTCTTGGGAGATTGCTAGTCATAGTCTGTCTCTCTGCGACATTTTGCCTTCCTTTCTGTGTTGTCCACCATTAGCCTACAGTCAGACTTCTAAGCCGCCCCAGCTATGGAGCATCCGTGATGCCATGCATGGGAAATCCTAAATTCAGTCCCACCATCAACTATTCTTCTTTTTTGTGTGTGTGTCTCCATCTCTATTCCAGTTCTGTACATGTTTGGCTTCTCCAGCTTCCTCCTCCTCTTTACCTTTGTCTTCTCTTTATATACATCTTTCTTTTTCTTCATGACAGTATTGTCAGTATTCAGTCTTATTCCTCATTACCAGTTTCTCTCTCTCCACTGGTGAGTAAGCAGTCAATTCTTACCTCAGACTGACATAGATACCATGTGTCTGAAATCTATAGTTTCATGTATATAGTTATATGGAACAACAGTATATATATACATTGCATGTGTGTGGATGTAGGGTACATATTTATACACAATCATGTTCACCATTATACATGTACATATGACAGGTACAGATGCAAGATTGTGAAGTTGGAGCGCAGCAAGGTGCACCTGCTCTATATTGACAATGGCGATGTAAGAACCACTTAAGGCTGTTTAAATGTGTAATGCCAGGTAGCATGTAAAGCATGTGATGTAATGCACTCACCATGTGCCACCTACTAGGGGATGAGTGGATCAGGCAATTAGTAGTTTCATTTTCATGTTCCTGTATTGTGTAAGCATGTGAGCTAAAAGGGTTGGGGGGGGGGGGGGGGGAACTGTGTTGTTTGCTTAATGAGAGGGGAGCAGTGCTCTCTCACTCTTCATGCCTCTCTCTCTCCCTTACAGAGGGGGATTGTGCCCACCACCGATTGCGCAATGATACCAGCTGGCTACAAAGAGTAAGCTTATTATAATTATTATTTTACCTCGTCAGCATTTGCCCCAAGGTTATATCTTCGTCCATATGAAGGGAAGTTCTTTATTTTTAATGTTTAAGCACTCAGGGGGTTGGGTTTGCTGGGATTCAGACTGAGGTGGTTACGATAATGAAAGATCCTCCCCCCCCCCCCCCCCCTTTGGCAATGTATGATGTAACCTTGACCATATATGTGCAGTTCATTGTTGTTGAGTAAGCATCAACCCCCTCCCCCCCCCCACCTTCATACAGAAACAGAACATGTACAATACACTGGAGTGTGAGGGGTATATTTGACACCGGGCACTCTCTGTGCTCACAGTGGACGGCCTGCTTTAGCCAGCTTGGACCTCCTGTTCCCCCCTCCCTCTCCTGCCCTGACCAGCCACTGCCAACCATCTTTCTTAGCTTGCCTGTCTCTCTCTTCCATCATGACTCAGCAATTTTCATCCTGCTAATTCTCTTGATCAGCTGCCATGAAACAGCTTTCTCTTTTGTAAACACATTTAGTGCCTCTCACCAAAGAAGAGTGGCATCCTCCTCGTACAAAGATAAACATAGTGTTCGGCCTAATCAAATAGAGTGACCATATGTGGCTGTGTGTTTGCATGCTGTAGGACACTGCGTCAATAACATAACACACATAATATTCCCGTTGAGAACTACCCTATCGATTTTGTGGGTGTGTGTACTCGTATATGATTACAAGGAAAATTTAATGGCTTTTTGTTGTTGTTTCTATTAAGTCTTATTTGCTGATGGCATTTCTAATTGATCATGTGATATGCTGGTTTACAGCACAACATAGTCAACATCTTGACGCCAGTGAGCTGGGACCATTGCTAAATCAAGAAAAATCAGAGAAATAAGAAACCGACAAATTTACCAAATGTGGCTAGCTATGAATTATGAGACCTAAAAGTAACTGGTTCATTTTTGTTGTACTGATTCAGTTTACCCTGAGGGATTAATTATTCGCAGCTGTAATTGATTGAAGGTATGTTCCTTTTTACCTTAATCCAAGATGAAACGCATGCATGCATGCTCGAGCATTTTGCTGTGTGGTGCCAAATTACCAAGTCTCCCCAGGTCTCACTCCAACAACAAAAGCTTAAAGAAAATCTTTTTCCATTCCAAGCAAATTCCAAGTGACATGTACCACTTTGGGATGAATTTCTTGTGGTGGTCCTCACCTAGTGGTTGCTTGCAATTAACTAGCTCCTGGTGTTGTTATCTCCTAGTGCCAAGTGTTTAGCAGAATAGATCACCTCTTTGTTTGTTGACGTGGTTTTTTGTCAAAAAAACATAGGTTGCATTTAGTGGGCTTTGATTTAGATACTGTGGGCAATCATTAGTCACCAAGGAAACTGAAGGCTTTTAAGAACAATAGAAAAAAAGGTTTTTTAATTTTTTTTTTTTTTTTTTTTTTTTTTATGTTTTGTGCTTGTAGATGAGATAAGTCTTTGATTCATGCGCTAGTGAATTCTGTGAGTTGTCATAGTAGAAACGGAGTAAGGCTTTCTAGTTACTTTCATGTATGAGGTAGAAATCCCTTCAGTATCCAAGGAAACAAAAGAGGTTATTAACTCTTTTTGTGATCGAATAATTTTCCTCTGCATTACTATAATGAAATTATCCATGTTTTTTTTCCTTTAGTCTTTTCCTTGTCTTCGCAGCATGATTCTTGGGTTTGATTGCTGTCCACCTGTTCTTTTTGACTTTTCTGATGAGATAAAAAGAATTTTTTGGATATCCTATTGCTTCTCAATTTGAGGCATTAGGATTCTTGAGCTGAAATAGTTTAATCAACCAATTAACACGATATCTGTTTTTATTATTACAAGCCATGTAACGGATTGCTTGTTTTGTTTCACCTCATATGTGGTGTGTGTATGAGCATTTCAATGTCAGTCCAGACACTTTTTAAATTTCATTTAAAATTGAATGCCCCGAAGTTAAGCCAGGTTCAGCCTGCTCAGTACTTGAATGGGTGACCACCTGGGGACAGCAGGTGTTGTAAGCCTTTTCCCTTCTTTACAAGCCACGTATTATTTTTCTTCTTCCTTCCCCCACAGCTTCAGTTGGTGAAAGCATGTTCTGTTTTCTTCTTGTGTGTGTGTGCGTACCTTTTGTGTCTGTCCTGTGATATAACCACTAAGTTGTGCAGTATGGACTAAGATCATGGCACACAGTTATAAATTGTGGAACTAACCACAACACAACAGTAATTGTTTGCCAGCACATGTGGAGATACTTGACTACAGAAATATTTGGAACACAATACCTACTAGTACTCTTGATAACAAATAAGACCAAAACAACATCCGCTACCCCCCCCCCCCCAGTCCATTTCATCTCTAAGGAACATGTTGCCCCATTGTGGACAGTTGTGGAAGTCTGCTCTTGTGTGCTGCTTGCCCTCTTGTGTCTCCCTCCATTGCCTCTTAGCGAAGACGAAGGCAATTATTGGAACGCTACTTGATATTCTTACCAGCTGTATCTTGTTTTAGTTGAACTCTATTTAATGTCGAGTTGACGCCCACTAATATGTCAATAATTGTCGTGGGGATGCGTCCCTTAAGGTGGTTTGATAGAATTCATTCACTTTGTAATTGTGTATACATTATAATTAAATGAAATTAAGCACATCCCACTCGTTGAAAGTGGAGGAAGTTGAATAATTAATGTTACTTATCCATAAATCAAAGACGGTGTTTACATTCCAGTAAAAACAACTAATATTTTTAAGTTAGGTATCGCATAAACACACACGTGCACGCACACACACACACGTGCACGCGCGCGCACACACACACACACACACACACACACACACACACACACACACACCACAAAATGCAAATTGTCTAGCTGCCATCTACACAGTCACACGTACCTGACATAGTCAGGGTGCCTGTGCACTAAGCAGGCACTATGAGCCAGTGCAAACAAACTCCTGGAGCCAGGCTAGACTCTCAGCTTATGGGTGTGGGCACCCAAAGTCCCACCTGGACCGTCAGCTGATTGACAAGCAATGGCCAGTGAATTTGCACCCCAGAAAATTCCAGGTCCCCATCACAGCTGGGTGGACTGGTGTGGAAAGATGTTGAAGGACAGGAAAGTTTTCCTGTCAGTGCTGCGTTTGAACTCCAACCCTGGGGGTTGTTAGTCCAAGAGCATACCTACTCTGCTGCGCGCGCGCACACACACACACACACACACACACACACACACACACACACACACACACACACACACACACTATTGAAGGAGAGTGGGGAAATTTTAAAGACAGCTTATCCTTGTGTGTGTGTGTGTGTTACAATGGAGAATGATTTCTTCCTTGCATTTCCTTAGTACGGATTTTCTTTACTGGCTGAATATTTCTGAGCTCAAATATATGCTACACCAATTTATTTTACCATTTCTATTTCCTGTATTTATTAATTTTTTGTGCATTTTTTTTTTTGGTTACAGGGCGGCCCCTTTTGCGAAGGAGTATACACTGGCTTGCTGTGTCCCTCCCAACTCTGTAAGCGATCAGTATTAGCTCAACGTGGTGGTAGCTCAAAATGATGTTAGCTATTCAAGGTTTAAGCATAACACCACTTTCAGTTATAATTGATGTATACAATCTATTGTTGTTTTTCTCTGTAGTTAGCTCTTTATTACTACATTTTTATTGATTATTTAAATTTGTAGCTTCATTCTTGTTTCTTATTGTTTAGGCCTTTGCTGCAACACACACACACACACACACCACACACACACACACACCACACACACACACACACACACACACACACACACACACACACACACACACACACACACTATTTAAAATTGTCGTTTTTAAGTTATGTGATAGTTACTTTTCCCACACTTCAGGACTTTGTCCAGGATTCGGAGTATGCCTTGAAAAAGGAGATTCTGGGGAAGATCGTTTATGTTAACTTAGAGTACAGAGTTCCTGGACAGGTGAATAGATAGTAGCTATCACATTACTCCATAACCAGATCAGTGCTCTTAAGTTTTCAATTTATTGAATGAGATGGTGACCCATAAATGCTTTAAATTTATTGTCTGGTAATTCTTCTATTACTCACTTATCTCAGCCTGTATACATTAAGCATAATTTTCTTACTTGTAACATGCACTTTCTGGTTTTGTATTCTTTAATTTGTTGTTTGTAATTAGTGATATAATTAATAAATATCAGGTAGAACAAACTTTAATTTGGTGCTTGTAATTAGTGATATAATTAATGAATATCAGGTAGAACAAGGGTAGTGGAGGTATTGTCTAATAATAGAAGCATAACCAAATGGGTTAGAAATGTTGTAGCTAATAATAGTAACATTCCCTGCTGTGGACTGGAGCATGGTGGATGTAATGAGGCATGTAGAATGTGCATAAATTGATAGCGATTTAATAACTTAAGTTGAATTGAAATTTTCTGGGAATTGCTTAGCCATATGTGTCTGTGTGTGCCCCCCCCCCAACCCAGTTCACTCTAGGAGTGAGCAGGTGTATTTCCTTTCTATTGTGAACAAGAGCTCTCCATATTTAATAGTGTTTTAGACCAGACAAAATGATATTTTAAAACACTTAAAACGAGGTTAAAGTTGTGATAATATATACAGCTTTTGGGTTTCTATATAGTAAAAAGTATTTAGTTGTAACCACAGTGTGTCCTTATAGTAATAGTACTTAGTTGTAACCAAATAATTATAACAATAAACTTTGATGTTTCCAAACAGTAAACAATTTGGTAAAAATCATTCTTGTGCAACACTTATGGATGTTTACCCCCCACCATTCCAAGTATTCCTAGACCTGTGTGCCACAGGTAAAAATGGTGGTAGGGAAAAGTTACCTTATTTGGGTCACATTAGAGAGAGTTCATAAAAAAAATTTAAAAAAACTAAATGCATTAAAGAGAGAGAACTTATTTCAAAATGTGTCAGGAAATGATTGAATATGAAAAAAATAGTAAGCCGTATCTGATACACCCCCAAGAGTTTCTTCTGATGATATGAACTGCAATCCATTATTATCATGACTTGCTTGTTCTTGTCTTATTTATTACAAATAATAATTGAATCCAGTGGCCATGGTAATCAAAAGAAACTCTTGGGGTGGTATTAGACCTAGTATGTTGTTGCTCTAGCTGTTCACTCCCAGTAGCATTCAACACACGTCTAAATCTGATGGATTGTCTATTAATGCTATATTTGGGACGTACAGGGATTCCCAACAGCAGACACAAGTCCAGTGATTCCAATATAGCAAAACTGCCTTACACGCGATGGAAGAAGTCACACATATTCTGATGAATGCAGCATGCATTTTTTTCTTTTTGGATGCCATGGTTGCAAGGATGCCAAGGATTGCAAATACTTGAACTCGCTGCAACCCATGAGAAATATGCATGAAGTATTCCTCGTTTTAATGAGCTATACAATGTTCCAATTATCACCACGGTGCAGGCAGCTGCATGGGATGTACTTGGTGAGAATTAATCTAAGGGTGGTCTCCTCTGCTTCGCTCTTCTTTCTCTGCACAAGGATTTTGTAGTTGCTTGACATTTCTTAACCATGTCTGCTCTACCATGCTTAGTCCTACTCCTACCCAAAGCCAAACTTTAGTAGTGTATCAACACCAACACCACGGGCATCGTCTGCTTCTCTTCTTTCTTATTTTTACCTTTGCTGTAGTCTTCCTCCCCATTTTCTTGATTTTCTCTTGCACAATTAGTTAGTGTTGTACATAGCTGCTTCTGATATAATGTGGGAGTTTCTTTCAACAATGTGGAGTGGAATAACATAGGTACTGTTAAGTTATTTGTTGTTATTTTTTTATTTACTAAGTTTCTATGCAATGTTTAAAAAATATTTGAATCATTGTCAAAACAGGCCGAAAATGTCAGTAGTATTTTTTCCATATATTTTAGGTTCCTAAATCTAGCACATTTGTTATGTGTTTGTTTGTTGTTGTTGTTGTTTTTTAGTTTTTTTTTTGCTCATCTTGGTAGTTGTTTTGTTTTTGTTTTTTTTTGTTTTTTTTTGTTTTGTTGTTTTGCACCTTCCAGTGCATAAGGGGACCGGGTGATTATGTTTGGCTGTGCTTGGCTGCTAGTAGGGCAAAAGTGTCCGCATGAGTGTGAAGTTAGTTAGCACAGACATCATCTCAACATTGTCTAAGCTAAGAAACTGAGAGGATTTAACTGACGAGCTACAAGTGACAACAAAGAAAAATAACGAAGGTTGCGTATATTGTGATTTAGTGTGTCTTAGATGCTATGTGTTCAGACTCAACCAACACTTTTATGTGCTCTGTTGCCATGACACAAACATGGACAATTCTAACCCTTCCTTTTCTCCGTGAGATTTTAAATGCAACTGTTCTCCTCCATGAATGCCGAGCCTGCAAGTGATCTGTTTGTGTGCTTTCAAGTGTCGTGCAGAAATATAGTGTCTGCCATATTTCCGGACTGTGTAGTTTTTACAGTTTGCTTGAAACCCAATCGATTCTGTTGTATCAGATTACAAATTGCATGTATTAATGAATATTTTGATTTGTTTGTTGTATTGTCCTTTAATTAGATACTCATCGAACCAAATTATCAAACATGTAATTTCTTGTAGAATGACAATGTTTACATGGGTGTTCCTGTGATATGAGATTGGTGCCTATAAGATGTGTGTTTTGACCTCAAATCCATTTAATGCAGCTGGGATATCACTCCATGCTCGTATATATGTAAAGTATGGTGTGCTTAAGTGTTATGTTTGAACTATTAAGCCCAGATAGTAGAGGGCCCATCACTTTTGATATAGAGGCCGGCCAAAAGAATAGCAGGAGTGTCAGTATCTGAGTGGTGTTGACATTAATTTAGAAGTTCAAAAGTTTTCCCACATTTTTTTCCAAGGTATTAGTCACATTATGTGCTTGCGGTCTAGTGTTCAAGACATAGTTATGGCCGTTCTCACAAGAAGGAGTGGTGAGGTGTGAGAGAGGTAGACAGGCGGTACACCATGTGGCCTGAGGTATGATAATTGCTCTCTTGATGTCGGCTAGTTATGTGTTTACATCCTTTGCTGGCTATTAAGGACTGTATCTGCCCTGAGAGAAAGTTGCTCTGGTTTCTGGAGGGTTGGGCCCTTAGCCCTTGGCTGGCTCCCTTAGATGATATATGGGATGGTTCAATATTACACTTATAAAAAATATGAATGAGTGAAGCTCAGGTTGATCTCACAAGGGTGGGATGCTGGACAGGACAATGAGAAGTGGATGGTGATACGGTATACACGATCACTTGGTGAATTAATTATAACGAGGTGAAGTGTTACATTGTGTTATTTTTACTTTTTATAACTAGCACTGAATGCATTGGGGGCCTCCCACAGACTTGCAATAGAGTGTAATCAGGCGCTAACACTGTCCCCTTGAACAACAGTTCTAAACATAGCACAGAATATGCACTAGTCCATGTATAGTCGTAGTCCTTGGCTTATCGATGACTATTATCCACACCTTGCCAGGTGTTGATGAGTGATTCTAGTTAGTGCATATCCTATCTTGGTTCATGCTCTCCTGTCTCATGTACCTTGAACCCTCCATTGCACAGCCCTTTTGACTTCTCTTATTCTTATGAGCTCATATAAGATGGTGCTCTGTTCCCAGCTAGCTAGCTTTGACTCATGACACTTCATGTGATAATAATCACTCATCTAGTTCACCTCCATTATTATATCACCTCTTCGTGGAACTGGTGGACGAGAAATGTTTATGCAAAATTGAAGTGATTACTAAATGTGAAAATAACATCTGGTTGGTTATTTAAAATTGTAAGACTAGAATGGAACCTTAGAAGACTGTATTAGTTGTTGTTGATTATTATTTGCTGCTATGGATGTTTTTCTAAGCTAGCTTGAGACCTGAAGATGTTTTCTCAATTTCTTTTGTGGAGATTCAACTCCATATATGGGGGGGGGGGGGGGGGAGGGGGTCGTTAATTACATCATTTTTTCTTCCCGGTAGATTAACATATTTGCTGGAATACCCAGATATATGTGGTGAATGCATTTTATTTTTGTGGAGAATCCCCTCCGTTCATGTTGAATTCTTTCATATTTGTGGTGAGTTTGACATATTCCCCTTATAGTATATTAATTATCGTAGCGAACTTTTATTTATCTTGCATGATGCAAGTCTGGCAAGTTTACCATACCTACTTTACCAAGTGGTAGTTATGTGCCTGTATGAAACCATTAAACACACCTGATTACAGCACATGAACAATACACATGCTTTATACTCTGGCACATCCAGCAAAGGATTGGGAAGTCATATATTTAACTACATTTTTTGTAATTGTTTTTATTGCCATTGCTGTTGTTCTTTTGGGAGGGGAAAGAGGAGGAGAGATTGAAGCTTCAAGCCTTATTTGCTGTTTCACTACTTTATTTTAAAAAATTTTTTTAAATTTTAAACAATTCCTGGAGTATCACAGATGGAACTGGATTGTTGTTGACTTCATGCAGTGGAAGCTCAGCCATTGGTTGGTTGTGTGGATGCTTGCTGTTGGAGCAGGAAGAAGGTGGGTCTGAGGGGGACAAACTTTAGATTATTACAACTAGCTTGAGCTACACTTCAATGTGTGAATTTGGTTGGTATGGATCATTCCTGTTCACTGCTTTATTTCCTTTGAGCTGTTGCTGCTAGTTCAATGGATGCAGCAGCAGCAGGTGAGGTGCTTGACTCTGTGCTTCAGGCCCTCCTGCTAATTTGGTTTTAACACATCTGATTGAAGATCACCTTTGATCTTTCCTATTCTTTTTCCAAGTGTAAATGCCTATAGTTCCTCTATATGCAGTGTGACATTGCCAGCTGCATGTTGCCAGCTGCATGTTGCCAGTTCTATGTGACCAGTCAACTGTATGATCACAGTTGTATGTAATAGGGTGTGTATTGCCAGCTGCAAGTTGTCAGCTGCATGTGGCCAGTCAACTGTATGATTACAGTTGTATGTAATAGGCTGTGTATTGCCAGCTGCATGTTGCCAGCTCTAATATACTAGCTGTATGTTGGCCATGCACAGGGCAGTAGACAGCCTTCCTGGAGTGAGTGTGTGGGCGGGGAGGAGTGCAGTGTTATGCTGCTCCCAATTATTTCATGGATTTTTGCTAGTACAAAAATTCCAAACCCATGAAGCCCTCTATGTTTGGGCTGGATTCAGTGGCTACTCCCCTGGGATGGGCTAATTGCTTCTCCCTCCCGTGGCTACTGGTTGCATGATGAATACACCAGGTGCTCTCCATATGAAGAAGTGATTATTCTATTCAAAAAGAAATACAAATAGATCAATTCTGGCCACCACCTAAACATCATGGATTCTTCTCTCCCTTCACCTCCCATCTCTTGTGTTTCTCCTCCATCTCCTTCCAGTGCTGTGATTCCATCGCTAAGATATTTTTCTACATGAAAATATCATTATTAAATATCCATTAAAGGTTGGCCCTGTCCAAACCTTAGTAAGCTTTGGTTGGTAAGCTACAGTTATTTGTTACTGGGAAAGGGAAGCTGAATTTCTGGGTGTGGGAAACTCTCTTCCCTCATGATCATAAGAATGTGTCTGATTGGTCTGGTTGTAATGGTATCAGGATTTTGAGGTTGATTACCTCTCCCTTCTTCATGGCAATGTCCTGGCAACTAACAGGTTGTTTATGCAAATTGGAACCTAACTAAACCCCATTTTATTCATGTGTCGTCATCAATTCCTGTGGCAGTGCCTACTTCATCTGGTGTCATTACTTTGCCATCGTAATCAAATTTTATGGAAAATTGAACAACTTCATTTTGCCAAATGGACACTAAATTGATATTAAGTTAAACTACATCCTTAAGTATGTGTACTTCACCTTTTTGTGTAATGTTGGTCGAGTGTGTGTCCTTGTGAAGCTATGTGATGTAGATTCAGTGCAATTGTTGCGTATCATAGGCAGTGAGTAAATAGTGGATAATGTGGGCTGACCTTGATTCTCTCTCCCTGATCCTTTACTTCAGCATATAAATAAATAGAATGCGAACACAGCGCGCGCGCGCACGCACACACACACACACACACACACACACACACACACACACACACACACACAATTTCAGTGTACATTTTTTAATCTATTTTTTATTATACCAATTATGATTCCATAGCATCAATCATCGGATACCTTCAAATCTAAGAACAATTGCAACTTAACTTACATTCTTTTTTTTTCCTCTTCCCCCCCCCCCCTTTTGTGTGTGTGGGTGTGTGTGTACCTTCCTGGCTTTCAAATAATACTTAAACTTTTTCGTCTATTGTCCCCTGTCCATCTCTCCTATAGCTCTCCCTGTGATGAGGAATCACACACCAGCTGGCAGGGCATGACAGTGTAGCTTGTCTGGTGTTATGCTTCTATTGATCCTTTCCTATTATCGCACAAGTAGATTACTAGTAGAGGTGGGGGGGGGGGGGGGAACATCCCCTTCTTCCTTGCAGTTATCAATATTGAGTGCAACGCTATGGCAACCAAATATGTAGGCACACAAAATGATGATCTAGTCAAATGCCTTCTTCCTGGTTAGTCAGCTTTTTCAAGGGTGCATATTGTGAAATTCCTTCATTGCGTCATCTTAATGTTATGATCTCACAGAAAATACATCAGCTTCCTTTTGTTTTGATAATTAATGCAATTAAAATCATAAAAATTCATAACAAAGCCATATCTGATAGTTTTGAAAGGGAAATTTTGCCTAACAGGCATTTATAATGAATTGGTGTTAGCGATATCAGGAGCAGTGTGTTATGATAACAAAATCCCCAAACCAGCCTAATGTGATCAGAAATCGAATTTGATTTGATCAAGTTTTGTTACTCAGACTAGTTATCCATTTGCAGCTTTGCCTGCAAGATTGGCAATACTGTGGTGCTTACTGTTCAGTTGATGTGGTCAGTAACTTACAGCAGGCATTTTGTGTGTACATGTGATGTGCTGTACTCATTTGTTGATGACCATTTGCACTGTTGCTTGCAAAGTTGGATCTTTTATCTAATACAACAAAAAAAAAATTGTCCTCAATTTCTCTCAAACCCAGTTATAAATCAATAGATTGTTGATCATTTTAATGGGTGCAAAATTCTTGTCTGTTAACAGACTGTCTGTTTATGGCCACGTGGATATGAGAAAGGAACCAACTCTTGATGCAGCCACAAATCCATGCCTATGGATGAAAACTTGTTCCTCCAGTTATATCCAGCTGCTCTCCTTAATCAGCCTGAAATGTCCTTTTTTTCACTTCTGCCAACTAAAATTTGAAATAACCATACTGCTGTCTGAAGAGCTAGATTTCCATTCTTTGGGCACCCCTCTTGACTCTGTAGCTTCCAATTTAACAGATATATAATGGCAGGCGTACACACATTAACAGCTATTTATAAATGGATTTACTTATTTAATTTTTGAATTCCACCTTTTTCAAGAAGAATTATCTTCCACCATATTTTTTCTACAATTTTTTTTCCTTTCTCCCTATCCCCCTCCCCCCCCTTCCTCTTTCAATGCAGCCACTTGAATTAGTCTGTCTGAAAGATCAATTTTGTCACATCAGAATAGGAGTGTATGGTTGAGAATACACACGGAGTATGAGCTATATTTACAATCTATTTACTTATTTAGAATTTTTAATTCCATTCCCTTCAAAATGAATTCACTTGCATCCTCAAATTTTTGTAGTTCGAAGAGAATTGCTGTGGAATGTTGTAGTTAATTTTTGTTATCATGTATTAAGCTGAGTGTGCACTGAACTGTCAAGAGAATGCAACTTCCCTTATGGCTTTTCAATGCAGCTGCTCCCATTAACTAGCCTGAAATGGCCTTCCTTTTTTAGGTTACTTTGTGTATTATACCTGAATAAGTATTTCCAAATTTAAAATCCACAGGATTGGGTGCAGTGCTTCATTTTCTTTTTTTTTTGAAACCCATTCTGGCTAGGTAGCTTCAGAATTGAAGGAATGTATAGTGGACACACACACACACACATCTTGAACCTTGAAAGAAAGCCACCCGGGAGGATGATGCCTCTCTGCCATGCAGTGGCAGATTGGATTAAAGTTTAGACTAAACAATTACTGTCGCTCCTTTGTAGCGAGTCGTCCAACACTTATGCCTTGCAATGTCCTGCCTTCTCCTGAACGATCTTTGGCATGTCACACACAAATGGAGTAGTGGTTGTGTTAGAGCTGGTGTCATGTCTGTCACACACAAATGGAGTAGTGGTTGTGTTAGAGCTGGTGTCATGTCTGTCAATGGTCGATGCTGCCTCCTTCCTTATCCTGTCCTCCAATCTCTCCTTGGTGCAGGTATCTAAACCTTCTCTACATTGTGCTCTCCATACACCTCTCTCCTTTGCATCTCTATACCATCTTCCCTCATCAATCTTGAACCTCTTAAGATATTTTCTTACTCTGTCCCTCCACCTTAGCTTACATCCACGCATGGGTCTTGGATGAGTTAGCCAGCCAAACAAGAGCCTCTTGGGAATATGATCCTCCTGTATTCTAGCAACATGACCCAACCATCTCAGCCTCCTTGCTATAATCAATGCCAAAATTCCTCCTCATCTGGACACTACTGATGTAACCAGCTCGCTGCTCGGCCCTACTGATGTTCATGATACGCCGGAGACATCTGTTGTTGAATGCCTCAACCTTCTGTGTGGAGACTCTCTTGGTTGCCCAAGTTTCAGTTCCATAGAGCAGCACACCTAGCACAGCAGCACGATAGACCATCCTCTTTGTCTTCCTGGATAGACTTCCATTGCAGAACACAGGTCTACATAAGGCACGAGAAGCACGAACTACCCTGTCCTCCACATCCATCCTGATCTCTCCATGTGACTCAAGGACACTCCCCAGGTATCTGAAACTTGATACTGCCTCTATGGTCTCTCCTCCGATGTGTATTGGCTGCAGATCCTCCTCCCCACTCAATGCACCAGCCACAAGCAGCTTTGTCTTGGGAAAGCTCATTATCAACCCCTACTCTGATAGCACCTCAACCAACCGCTTAGCAGCTCTCACAATGCTCTCTCTGGAATCTCCCACAACAGCGGCTTCATCAGCAAATTGCAACTCTGTCACTAACACATGCGATGGTCTTCTTGTCCTCTCCCCCACCAGCTTGCCACCACACTTGTACAACACCTCAGTTCCAAAAGGCTGGCATTGCCTTCTCCATTCTTCGATCACAAGGTTGAAATATAGGTTGAAAAAGGATGAGGCGATGGTACAGCCCTGCCTTAAGCCAGTGTTCACTTCAATCACAGGTGTGTTATCGCCATCAACAGACACCTCGACCTTCATTCCATCATGGAGGGACTGGATCAGCCTCACAAGCAGAGGTGGGATGCCATATTTCTCCAGCACCAACCAGAGAGCCTGGTGAGTCATGGAATCATAGGCCTTCCTTAGGTCCACAAACAACATGAAAACTTTGGTGTTATGTTCTCTGGCCTTCTCCATTATCTGCCTTGCACAAAATATCATATCTATGCATCCTCGACCACGTCTAAACCCACACTGAGAGTCAGGCAAAGTATCCTCCACCACCACCTGCAGCCTTCCTTGGATGACCTTCGCAAACAGCTTTCCCATTACCTCCAACAGACTGATCCCACGCCAATTGCCACATATCATCAAGTCTCCTATCTTAGGTATCAGCACCAGCAGGGCATCTCTCCACTCATCAGGAACTCTCTCCTTCTTCCACACAGTCTCAAACAGATCTAAAATGTACCCCATCATTACAGCTCCACAGCACTTCAGCATCTCCGGCAGTATGCCAGTTTTCCCTCCAGCCTTGTTCCCCTTGAGCTTACCCAGGGCCTCCATTACTTCATCTTCTGCCAGAGGCTGTGCTAACTCTTCCCTCACTGGGCACTACTGTGCAGACTGGATCACACCCTCTTCGAAGTTACTGCGGGTGTTCAGGACAGTCTCAAAATGTCCATGCCATCGGTGTAGACTACTCTCTGGCCCCATGCATATCTCTCCACTGCTGTTCCTGATAGCTTTTGGCCTGACAGGTTGGAGTCCTGCTCTTCCCCTCTGTATGTCCCGCAGACCATTCCAAACTCCCTTCCCTCCACGCATGGCTATCTCTACCTGCAGGGCCTTCTGTTGGAACCAAGCATTCTTTGCACGCCTCACCTCATGAGTCACAACTCTTCTCTGGCTGACATATCTCTGCCTGTCACTATGATGGCCTGTGCTGAACCACTTTGCAAACAAAAGGTTACGATTCATGATATGCTTCTTGCAAACAAAAGGTTACGATTCATGATATGCTTCTGAAGGTCTTCAAAATTATCTTTAAACCAATCAGGTTGTCTACGGTTCTCCCACCCAAAGCACTTCTCAGCTGAACTCCTCAAGCCATCCCTAAACAACTCCCATTTCCTATTTCCACCAGCTTCACTGCACCATTCACTACAAACTGTTTCCTCCACACACTTCCTATACTGCTCCCTTGTCTTCTCATCACTCAGCCTAGACACAGCAAACCTCTTCCTCTTTACAGGTTTCTTTGGCTTGGGTGGTCCTCTCAGCATCAGCTTGGCCTTGAGTAGCTTGTGATCTGTCCAGCACTCTGCAGATCTCACCACAAAGACATCATTGCACAGCCTCCTCTGATTCTTCCTCATGATCACATAGTCAATGCAATGCCACTTCTTGCTGCCAGGATGCTGCCAAGTGTGCTTATTGCTCGTTTTCTTCTGGAAGTAAGTGTTAATGATTGCCATCTCATTCAGTGCACAGGACAGCAGCGCTTCTCCTGCTTCATTCATCTCCCCACCCCACGAAGTCCTCTCACCCCATCCCAAGCTGGATCTTCTTCACATCTCACACTGCTGCCCACTCTGGCATTGAAGCCACTTACTAGCAGTAGCACGTCATGCTCATTCACACTGTCCAACTTTTCCTGTAGATCACTGAAGAACTGCTCCTTCTGTTCCACCGATGCTCTGAACGTTGGTGCATATACACTCACCACAGTGACATACACTGGCCTATCCCTTCTCCTGTCCAAGTATCTCCCTACACCCTGACCAGCTAGCTTCAACCTGGCACACACAATTCTCTAGCTCACTGCCTCCCAGACTTCCCCAGCTTCCCTCCATGCTGCTGTCATCTCACGGTCAAGCACAATACCAACCCCTTCATTCCGCACCATTGGTGAGTCATCATCTGGGAGTGGGCGACCAGAGTGCAGAATCATGTACCCCTCAACATCACATAGATCCTTCCCAAACCACTTGGTGTCACTAATGCCAGCTATGCTCACTCCATACCTCTTCAACTCATGCACCATCAATGCTGCCTTCCTGTCTGCCATCACACTTCTTCCACTTTTCCTCACCACACTTGTCTCCACCCTACCTTCTGCCTCAACCAGAGTCCACATATTCCAACATCCTACACTTATTTCACGATGATGTTTGGAGTGACAATTGCCACCCTTTCTACTCAAGTAATTCTTAGCCTTAGCCATAATCCAGCTTCTAGTGCAAATTTGATAAATGTTTGAAAAACACACTGAGGGCTTGCAAAACCACACAGTGCTATTACTAAAGTACCTTCACAAAGCAACTGACTGGGTCAGAACGAATACTGAATGAAGAGGCACTTAGTACTAGTCATGTTAGCGTAGAGCATCACATGGAGGTATGACTAGATTCCGCTACACACACACACACACACACACACACACACACACACACACACACACACACACACACACACACACACACACAAATTAAAAGCTGTTATATTAGAAATAGGGAAAGGATGTTAGCTATGATGAACGCTAATATGTGTTGTTCTCAGATCAGTGCTAGTGTTGGAGTTCTTAGCATTCACATAGAAATATTCAAACAAAAAATTTCTATATGTAGTGTTCCTTTTTACCCCAGTTTCCTTAAATTGTATCATTCATACAGCTTAGTGGTGTACAACCATATCAGAGAGCACATATTATCAGCCACGATCAGATGTTCAGCACTATGTATTGAAAACACCACATGATGGTTGACCACACCCACTTATTAAGTTAATTGATCAAAACTTTACCCTACATAGTTTAGTTAATCACTTTTTACAAACTTGCATTGTTGTAGGCATGACCTTAGCGGGATCTTCCTCAGACTTAGTTTAATTATTTTGAAGCATATTTGCCATCAAATCATGTAGTAATCCTTTTAAAAGAATATGCTCCAGTATCTAATGTCTGCCCTGTGTTCACCTCTGTATAACCTCATATAATACAGCCGTCCTGAGATTAGCTGAGCTAGCATGTGTAACCTATATATATATATATATATATATATATATTATATTTTCGAAAATATGACTAAAGATAACTCCAGTTTGCTGTCTTTTATTAAGGAAGGGGGGGGGAGGTAGTTATCTTATTATAATTATAATATTGTTGTTGGTTTATCAGTATCGCATCTCCATGTCTCAAATGCCTGAAGCACAAGGCTGGAAGCCATACAAGTGAAATAGGTCAGATGGGTGGGTAGCTGCTGTGATGTGTTGTGCTAACTGAAGCCCCCTGAGGCCGGGTCAGTAAGGCGCCAACATTGCATCTGCAATGTCTGTTTGGACAGCAACATTTTTGTGTGCACAGAACATACAAATTTTGATAGCATGTTTATTAGTTCACTCAATTAACTCATAAGCAGTGTCAGTATAGAATATTTAGTCCAAGAAAGCATGTATTTGTTTTGAGTGCCTTAACTTTGATACTAAACTAATCGATGGAAGTATTTAACAAAGGATTCTTGCAGTGATTTTCGAAGCACATTAGACCTTCCTAGCCAGCAAGACGCTCATGATAAGACAATAAGATATGTGTATCGTGTAGTGTTACAAACAAACCCCTGTTATTAGATAATTGGTAGAAGCCATTTATATGTCGGGTATTGTACACGTGCGTAACTTGGTAACCGGAAACCCTGACGCTTCTTGAGCAAGGTCGATGGGATAGAGAGTCACCAAGATATTGGTCCCTCATCCCATTGTGTAGCCTTAGTCATGTTTTGTTAGAAATGCTTCTGATCAAATGACAAATAGAATAGCTCAATTGTGACACAGTTTGTTCCTGTTTATTGTCTTCATTACAAATTATAACATTTCCACACTCAACTACCTCAGTAGCTTGGAGACAAGTTGACTAATGCATTTTTTTGTGTGGACATTGCAACTTGATATCCCTGTGCAGCATTGGCACTTCTATATCTCAAGAAGTTAAAAATAGGAGGAAAAAATCCTGTGGTAGTGAATGATTTGTGTAATTAGTGTAGCAGCTAACTAGGCAGCAGGTACAGACTGACATGTGCCATTGTGATGGAGCTGGTCGCTGTATCTCCTTTGCTAGGAGTGTTGAGCCTTCAATCTCAAAATGCCTTTGATTTATTCCCCCTAAGAATCCTTGTGGCCATTTGATAGGGGAATAAGCCAAACCTCTCAATGGTAGCCACACTCCTATGACACTAAAGAAAGTCATTGTGTCATCATTACCAGCACCTGCAAATCATACCCTTTTTTTCTGTGTCCAATATAGGAATGGAGTGTTCAAAGTATTGATGGTTGAGGTCTATTACAGTGTTGAGCCAACTAGGGGGGGGGGGGGATAATTAGTCTAGTAACAACTTGTAGTTTCTTTGCAGCTGTTTCCATCTTCGCTATCCCACATTTATAGTTTTGACAAGTTGTTACTGGCTCCACTTGATGTGTTTTGCTAGACAACTTGTTCTCCATAGTAAACACAGACAGTAACCACATCCAGTGCAGCTGAATGTCATTGACAACCATAGTTTACAAGGAGCAGTGAACCTTTCTTCAGTTGTGAACTCACTACCTCAAAGGAAATGCTGTCACAATCTCTTACAGTTAATGGGGGGAGAAAGAAAGAAAAAAGAAAGAAAGAAGGAAAAGAAAAAAAAAATATATATATATATATATATATGTATATATATATGGCAAGATGTGTAACAAGCTTAATGAGCTGTTTGGTACCAAAGTTCACACTTGTGAGGATGTTTCACTGCTTCAAAGACCAATGGGGAATTTTCAAACTTGCTTCCTTTTTTTCTTTTTCTATTATTATTGGGGGAGGGGGAGGGAAATTTTTTTTGTTATTAATTTTTCTTCTCCTTTCCCTCTATTAGAGTTGAATGGTTTATTCATTTCAGCATATCTAGTGATCTCACACATTCTCAAATACTAGGAGATGACAGGCACTAATAAAGGAAACTTTGTTCCTGGACAGCAGGCTATGGGCTAGGCATAAGAATATGAATTACACATTTACAAGTCTGACATTCTCTAAATATTTTTAGTCTCTGTTTAAAGAAAGTTGAAAACATTTTTGAATGGTCACCACCCAAGGCAGCTAATTAAAGACTACTCTTACCGGCTGGTGGTTGATTAATGTGAAGGGGCTTTGATGTGCACTGTTTCATCGCTGCATGAAGCTCGTGCTACTGCCTGGGCAAATTGATTGCTTCAGGGCAGATGGAAACCGGGAGGATGATGGATGGAAGCCTGCGAGGGTGGTGGAGGGAAGCCTGGGAGAGGTGGAGGGAAGCCTGGAATGATTGTCTTTCATTGATTCAGTATTGGTGTATCAATTGCCATGGTTATTTTTCTTAATATCACAGTGTCTTGTTAGATATATCTAATCAGTACTAAACTAATCGCAATGAAACCTTGCAGGCATAATGACTTCCCACTGCAATGGTGTTTAAGATTGTTTTTGGGTTTGTTTGTTTGTTTGTTTTTTTATTTGTTTTTTTGTTTTTTAGAAAGGAAAAAAAAAAGGAAAAGTATGTTTACAATGGTTTCTTTCCTTATGGAATTTGAATTAGTTGGTGTGTTTGCAGTGGCAATAAAGACAGTTGTTGATATCTGAGCTGCTGTTGGTTCCTACTACATATCACGATATTGTTGAACTTATGGCTTGTTGAAGTCTGTGAAGTTTATGTCCTCACCCATACAGGAAGTTCATGGAATTGAGAGGATTACTAATGGTGTCACACACACACACACACACACACACACACACACACACACACACACACACACACACACACACACACACACACACACAATCACCATGTGGATTAGTTATATAGCATTAGGTGGTGAACTTTTCTGTATCTTCATCCATGTGGGTGTATAAACAACTTGGTGTGCTGTTGAAAATATTACCTTGCAGCCATGCAATACTATTTTAGTGCATACATCAGTATGTGTCTGAGAGAGCCTACTGGCATGATTCTCAATAACAAATTATTCCCCTTTTTTTTCTCCTTTTTATTTTATTTTTAGCAGTTAACAGCCAGGGAGGATTTTTTTTATTTGTTTGTTTATTTTGGTGCTAGTAGTTTTGTTTGTTGTTGTTGTTTTTAAGTTGGGAGGGGAATTGATGGTGTGAATGCACTTCGGATACGTGTACACATGTATCCAACATATGAGGAGTCATGTACATGTGTCACTAAGTTTCCAACACTATGCTAATCCTCAAGTACACAGTGGAAATGTCCAATTAAACGAACAATGTCATGCTAATCCTTGTTTGTACAATGGAAATATCTAATTAAACCAACAGCACTTACTTAATCCTGATGTAGGCAATAAAAAATGTCTAATTAAACAGACAAACAACGTTGTGCTAATCCTTATGTATACAATAGTGATGTCTAATTATGCACAGCTTACCAGCATTCTCACACCTATGGCACCAAAACATCGCCTCCATCTTGTAATGTGTATGTTGGTTGCCAAAACATATCTTAATTTTTACTCTATCGTGTGAGATAATGGTGTCTTTTTACAGCTTGGAATTTTCTAATTGCAATATCACCTTCTTTGTTCTTTTATTCATGTTACAATGAATGACAAGATTGAATGAATGGTATCTAATTAACGGTATCTAATTAACAGTATCTGATTGGCTGTGTGAACAAAATTGTCAAGATTGTGTTGGCACGGTTGGATATAAGTAATGCTACTGCTTATGTTGGTGGGTATTGTTTATGTATGCTTGGGAAGCTGTTGGTTGTTGTTGTTTTTTTCAATCTTTTCTTTCAAGTAGTTGGTATTTAATATATTTTTAATCAACTTTGAGATGTGAAAAAACGAGTTATATATTAACTTTTTTTTAATGTGTCAGTCCAGTTTGGCTTACAGCTGGTTTATTGGCAAGCAACATGTCCTTTTAGGTGTTGCATGTAGTACCTTTTTACATTCTGTAAATTCACTTGTGTACAGGGGTAACCATGACGATATGTTCAGGCACAACCTTGCCTCTTATCAAGCAAGCACACCCTGGCTAGCACTTGCTCAGATGGCTATGTACACACCAACTAGCCCTAGCCATCTTTTGTCATTGAAAACAGGCCATTGTCTGTCCATGGAAGGCAAAGCTTGAGTATTGTAATAATCACTTTTATCCGGGGTGAATTTTCCAGACCTTGCCCTAATCCTAGGTCTGTATCAGACAAACCCTGATTCTTTAACTCTTATCTAAGTTCCTAATTATGTTTGTCCTGACTTCTAGTTGGAGTCTTCTCTCTTGTGGCCTACAAGTGGGTTCTTGCCTGTCCCTGGATGAACTGGGGACTAAGGAGGAGAGCATAGACTAGGCATACACAAATAGACCAAAATTAATTAGTTGCCTTTGGTTATGATTAAGCTGCATGCCCAGCCCATGTAACTTGCCCTCCCTCTACTAATTGCCTGTTAAAATTTATTAATTCAATTAATTGAAGGGAATTACATGTTTTCTGTCACTCTTTCCCAGAATGCTCCCAAATATTGTGTGCAGTTTGGTATTTGTATACTTTGACCCCACTTCCTTCCTTTACCCTGAAAAATTAACAAAATTACCTTAAATGGTTTTGGTGAGATTATTTCCAAGTGGGTTTTTCCATTTGCTTGGGAAAATTGTTTGTGTCTATCAGCTGGTCACTAGACTGTCCACCCCCAGACATGGGGCCTTTTGATGTCCTCACCACCAGCTGCATGGTGGGTAACCCCCTCCCAGTGATGGTGGGCCCTACCTTGGAGCATATGCCCTCCACCCTAGTATGGTCTGCCTGCCTGACCAAGCATTAGGCCTTCAGGCTCTATAGACCACCACATGTCCTTTATCCTCAACCAGTGCTAATGTTTTGATTTGGCCAACTAGGTTGTGCTTTTTTTTCTTCTTTTTTTTCTTTTTCTTCTCTTTTTCTTCTTTTTTTGTTGTTGCCATAGCAACAATGCTTTATTAAATAAATAGCAGCTGTTTAATCTTTGCTGATGTGGGTTAGGGTTTGGTCCTTGTGTTTTTCTCTGTTTGGGTAAAAGAGGCAAAAGAGGTGAGGTGGTATGTTTGTCTGAGCCTGCTTACTATGTAAAGCATGGTGTTCAAACATGCTTATGTTTGACAATACTCTTTGAGCTAGTGGAATCTTGTGTGCTAGCGTGAAGAGCTTTGAAGTGCAGCAGTGGCCATGGTAAACTGTGAGAAACCCCCTGGGGTGGGGTAGGGGGGAAGGTCAGCATTATGAGGTCTGTGCACCAACAAAAACAAAAGCTGTTTACATTTAGTTGTAAACACAGTGGGTCATGACAGTATCAATTGTCTGTGCTAGTTATAGCAGTAGCTTATTCATATAGCAACAGGACTCAGGTAACCCAGTAGCTAAGTCAATGTCATTCTTTAATAAACATAGTCTGAGGTGTTGGGCAGTATGTAGGAGGTTCTATTTGAAATCTGTTCTTGGCTGATTAGCTAACATTTTATAGATCAATATATGCAATGCTAATCACTTTTTTTTTCCCCTCCTGAATTAAGCCTTACAACAGAATAGGCACATGTCATTAGTAATCGTGTTGCATGCATGCTCTCCCCAAGCAAGCCTTATCGTAGGACATATTTCATTATAAATCACATTCTTCTCTTTCCCAAAACAAGCCTTACTGCAGGACAAATAAACACATGCCAACACGTGTTATTATTAATTACATTAGCCGACCTTTTCTACCCAAATCAGAAACTGTACAACTAGAGGAAACAGTAGAATATCTGTTGGTACAGCAGATTACATGGCACTAATGGGTTTCAACTCCCAACAGGGTCCATCCCTTACATTTCTGCACACACTTCCAAAAGTCTGTGGTGTGTGTTTGTGTGTTTGTTTGTGAGCATAGTCAAGCTCACTTGAGAGCTTTCTTAGCTCAAATTTGCCCATAGTTTCTGTTGTAATTTGTTTGACTTTTTTTTTCATTATTTTTGTTCATGCTATTGTGTTTTTATTGTTTCTTTATTACTATTATTGATTCTATAATTAATATATGATTATCATAGTTCTAATCCGCTTCAATTTACTCTTCACAGTGCCTTAATTCACTCTGTGTATTTCCTTAATTCACTAACTAATAAGGCAACTTCATTTCAGTAGCGGTTATTTATCTTGTCATCCCT
>OZ017789.1:3083049-3087775 GCA_963969325.1 Lycopodina hypogea
AATAACACAAGTTAGTGATCGTATCATCAATTTCTTGCAATTTCGGATTCCGATTATTTGACCCCTCGCCCCTCTCTGCCTTTCAGATTGCCCAAGGGTAATATCTACCTCATCACTTGCTAGTGGCCATACCAGAATATTATGCAATATTTTATTCAATTCAGTTAGGAAATGCAGCTGTGTACAATTGATAATCACAGAAACACTGAAATATCGTGTGTATTCTCAGTTTTATCATGTCAAGTTTTCTTGCTCCACCTGTTTATCATTAGTAAAGCACTTCCTTGAGTCATATGATAATGTAAATAAAGCATTCTTGAGCTCTTAGTCTGTCAACAAACTATTTTCATTCCTAAAGAATGTTGGTAAACACCAAAAATTCTCTGCTGGGTGGGGTGGGTGCATTTCTTTCTCATTCTTTATGCGAATGTTGCACAAAAAAAAATCATTCTGAATATGGAGATACATTGGGTGGTGTTTGGTGCTCGACATGCAATCGACCTTCCTTTGAGTGTCATAGCATAGTACTCGGGAATATGAGCATGGCACCCTTGTATTGATACGAGTTAATTCATTCTCAGAATTTTAGTGTGAATAATATCATTTATTGATTGCATTTATAAGGGAAAGTATGTGTTTGTGTAATGAAGTGTGATGTACCTGTGATGAGCTAATAGCTTTGTGTATTTGTCCTGCCAAAATTGCCTGTGGTCGTGTTGTTTGTCATAATCATGTCTGTTTGAGGATCAGAGACACACCTAATAAAGATGGTCATACCTTATGGATGGTTGAGTGGTGACGATGCTCACACATGCACCGTCTAGATCACACAGTTGAGGTGGGGGTTGTTTGTCGAGTTAGTCAGTCGGTCAACAGCTAGTTTTCTTTTAGTTGTGTGCGTGTGCAATTCTCACTTAAATATATCAGAATTTCTTTGATCCACAGAGTTGAAAGTGGTAATGTAGTCGTTAGAGTTCCTTAAAATATTCGGGTTAGCATATACTGATTCCTGACTCCATATTGGGTGAGTACATGGTTCATCTTGAAAGTGCTCCACTTGTGATGAGACCAGATGCGTTGCTATTTGGTGATGGACATACCAGTGTTATCTCAGTGCTCTTTCTTAGCATCACTGGTGTGATAATTGATATATTTGCATCCTTTTATTTCGGTGTGCTGTATCTATTTGTATCAAGACGTTCAGCTCCTGTGTATTGTGGTTCATTGTATGTGATGGTGTGAATATTGTCTTCTTTCTCTAGACGTATACGCTGTTACTAGTTGGTGTGTTTCCAGTGTACAGTACAAAGTGGTATTGCATTGATGAAAGCTTTTCCAATTTTTTTTTTTTTTTTTTTTTTTTTTTTTTTTTTTTTTTTTTTTGTAGGAATGTCTGTGAGTAATTTTATATATTGTTACAATGTTGACTATCTCTGATGATAATTATGAGATAGTTGTTATAATGTGCTAGAGCTTGTTGATAATGTATCATATTTTTAAAAGGAAGATTGGAATGGTCCAAATTTGGACAGTGACGATGTTTGCTGTGTAGTTTCATGAATATCAAACGTTGTTTCAAATTATTCTAATCAATTAGATATCAGTTCTCAATATATACACCTTGCAATCCTATTTTATTAAATGGGATGAGATGAACAGGTGTGCATGTCTTGTGAAGTTCACACCATGAAGTGTAAGGTGTCTATTGCAATTAATGATGTTTCTGCAAATTATGCGTGGAGTATCTCCAGGCATGGGGCATTAGCAATATGAACTAAAGCAAGCAGCTGCAAGTGATAAAATGAAGGTTTCAATATATATATATATATATATATATATATATATATATATATATATATATATATATATATATATATATATATCATTTTGTCTGCACTCATGGAAGGTCAGGTGGTAAGGCATCATCTGTGATTGTAACACACAAACTAATGACGGCTACGATAGTGTAGGTTAGGTCGAAGCTTAAGAAACTTTCTATTGTTCGTTTGTGAGTGTGCACGCGCATGAGCACCTGCTCTAGTTACCACCTAGCAGGAGTATCATGCAACCTCATATTAGCTAACTACCATCTCCTCTTTTTTTGGACCACTCTCATTACGTCTTCCAGGTGAGGCTGGTCTTTCCCTCTCTTATGGAGGCTCTTTCTCTGACGTCTTGACCTTATGGCTCACTCTATAATGCTCTGAATGTTATAACATTACTCATCCATGATGTACAATTGCATTATACATCACTGCTGTGCATGACAGATTTTGTCATGTATAAAGCATTTTACTTTAATTTATTATTATTATAGTCATTGTTATTTCCTTCTTCTTCTGTAGGTAAAGGATTATCAAAAAGCTGAAGAGGATGCCCGCAAGAACAGAGTAAATAATATATTCTATTTTATTGTCAGACGTGTGCCCAATTTTAGTAATCAAACAACAACAATTTCATGCAAGGAAAATAGTCGTGGATTTTTGTATCCAAGTGGAGAGATTTACTTACTTTGCTGTCAAAAGGATGTGTCTGTTTCAATGAATTTAAGGATATCGATTTTCTAGAAGGCAAATAATCACTTACTTTTTATTTAATTTGCTGTTGTTGTTGTTTTTGCCAAGTGAAGTGAGATTTGCTTCCTTTAACTCCAATCAGGAAATAATTGATAAACATCTGGGCATTACTATTCCTAAACCAATGTAGCATGTTATTGGACGTGCTCTAGAAGTGGGATCTTATGTTTGATTCTCTTTGCTGCTATGACCTATGCTATGAGACTTTCATATCATATCCTAATATTCTTGAGTAGAAATTAGTGTGTTATGTCATTAGTGGTGTCACATGGTGAGTGCTCTGAGCATCTCCTGGTGGACTGGGATTGGTGTTGACATGTGCATGCTTCCCATCAGGAAACTGATGCACTAACTGTTGTGGGTAGGTATATATACCACTGCTGATTGTATACAATGAAGTGTAATGTTTAGGGAATGTGGTAATGTTGACATCATATGATTAATAATATCTTGTTTCAGAACTAATTACAGCTGCTCTATTATTAATGATTGTTAATTGACATTGTGGTTTGTTGTGATTACTGATTGATTCAGAGTTTGTGTTGAGTGTCAGTGTAGTGACAACACTAAATTGGAGAAGAAAATGGAATTCCAGTAAACTTATACTCATTCAACTGAACAGACTTATTGTTGACTGCATCTTGCAAAAAAAATGGCTGGTTAAATTTCTTTCTTGTCACTGATTACCCTTTACCCAACATGGGGTCCACTCTTGACTGTCGTCCTTATTGTCATCTTGTGGGGTGGAATGTGTTGGGTCCATGGGTCATGTGGTGACATTCTTCCATGATGTTGTTATTTTTTAATGCATTTTAATTGTTTGAAAGGAAATAAGATCAACAGAAACCTTGTTCATGATTTACAGTCCACAGCCCGGACATATTTGAATCTCTAATCATCAGATTTAGTGTAATGTTGTTTTCATATAAGCATATCTGCCTGACTTATGAAAGAAACATTGATGCTTTTTGGAAAGAATCATATCAAGAACAGCACCAAAGTGTTTCTGTTTGAATAGTTACAAATGAATGGATAACAACAGGATTATACAATGTCTTTCAGTGCTGAGTTGATCTCAACATTTCTGTGAGGAGGTGAGAGAGTTTGTTGTTGTTGTTTTATTTGTTGTTGTTTTTTTAATTATCTGAGCTGGTTTTTCAACTGATGAACTCTTAAAAGAATCTACCAAGCCAAGCACGATGTGATCTGGAGACAACTGTTTTGAGTATGTTCAGCTATCACAAGTCCACGTGTTGTGTTCAGCTAACCATGAGCAGTTAGCCTTACTGGTTGCCTACCTGTCTGTCCTGCCTGTCTGTATGTCCTGCCTGTCTGTATGTCCTGCCTGTCTGTTTGTCCTGCCTGTCTGTTTGTCCTGCCTGTCTGTTTGTCCTGCCTGTCTGCACTCACTCTCTTCTTGACTATCTCCAATGAATAATGATAATAATTTCCACCACCTTAGCTAGCAATTGAGTCGGATAGGAATGAGCCGGAAAGATTATAATTATATGACTCAGAAATTCAAGTATTTGTAACTTTTGTTTTATCCATGCAGAGTTTCCTCTTTCTTGTTTTTAAGTTTAAAAAATATATATTTCAATTTAAAAAAACAAACAAGGGAAGTTAACTAGTAATTAAGGGTACAGGAGACAGGATGTCACCTTTGACAGTTTAGTCTTCAAGTGCTTTACACACCTGCTCAACCCTATTGCCCAAACTTGCTGTACTCAGCAACACTAATTTTCCCAAAATTTATTTATTATTTGCTTTAATTTATTTTTGTTAAGTTACTACAGTAGTAAGTGCAACTGCAGGAAACCATTAGAGTGCTAATGGCTGTATTTGTGTGCCTTGCTGACATTGTCTATTCACACATGAAGTGTTTTGTTCAATGCCCTGAGGTTAAGCTTACCAGCACTTAATGCACTCAAAGGAAGTTAATTACTTATCAATTGGCCCTCTGCTTGCAATTAGACTAGCCCACTAATCTATTCAGTTTGTAAACTGAACTAGCACTTTCCTCCTGAAGTACAAGGAGCTTCTCATTTCCTATTTAAAAAGCTAATATAAACATAACATCTCTGTGACTGTACACTTCCACTTATTATTTACTATCTGTTCAGTTTGTAAACTGAACTAACACTGTTTTC
>OZ017789.1:3087975-3130806 GCA_963969325.1 Lycopodina hypogea
CTGACCCTGTCCAGGCCTCAGGAATCAGCCGCCCACAGGCTGCTGGCAGATGGACATCTGTATGTGTAACCTAGAGCCACCAAAATTACCCTAGCCCAATCCCACTCTCCTGTGTGAATAGTGCTGTGCCACCCTATACCTGCCCCTGGCCTTGTCTGGGACTGTAGAGCCTGAGAAAGTTTGTATGGGATATAAGCAGAGGAGTTATTTGGTGTGGTTTTCAATGCAGAGGAGCAAAGAAGTGCCAGGATAAGTTCCCATACTCCACCAATCTTAACTTACCCATCCAATATTTTTTGTGCATCACTCTTCTTCTTTTTTTTTATATAAAACTATGTTATGGAGTTAAGAAAACGAATTATGCAGGGACGATCTGTCTTCTGGTATTTTTCCTTTAAGCAGTGCTATCTTTGCATGTCTTGTGCTGATAATTAATATTTATTTTTAGACCATGTAAATATGATGTGGTCACAACTTTGCCATCATTGGAATGTTCCAGAATTTCCTGAATGCTAAATATTTTTGCTTCACACCTGAAGACAACTTTGAATTTATAACTTAATTAATTTCAATGCAGGTTGAATGATATTCCATTGTAGACATGACAAAGTGGGTGTGATTAAGTGTGTGACAGTGGAGGCCCAATTGTATATTAGAAGTTACAAGAATCAATGATCATTAGAACAATGGAATGTTAATGCTTACCATAACACAAAATTACAAACCACAACACTAAAGTTGCACTAGGTGACCTTACTTCTGTATTTTTTAAAACATTATTATTGTTATTATTATTTAAGCAATATGAAATTAGGTTGTATATTTTAGCACCATAAAAGGAAGAGCTAACAGGATTTATAATTGGAAACTAATTTCTACTTAATGATCTACTTGTCCAAGAATACTTAATATCTATTCACTTAATTCAATTGATTGCCATACTCAGTAGTTCTAGTGGATTTTATTGACCCTAAAAGTCAGTCAATTTCTTTGGGGTTATTTTCTTGTAAATAACATGATAATATGATTTCTTTGTTTCTGATTAGTTATACAATGTTGTTTTACTGAGTTTTTTTGTTTCAAAAACTGAACTTAAATTCTTTCTTGTTCAGATAATAAGCGTTCTTGCTCTTGCTTGACTGATGACCTCTGTTTTTATATATATAGTCCTGTAGTCCTCATTAAGCATAGTGCTTGGTATACAGTAATCCAAGTTCTCAATTTGTGAATACTGAGTGATTCCAGTTACTGTCACGACACAATGCAGTAGTGAAAATTAACTTAATCACTTAATTTACATTTGCTACTTGTAGAAAATGTACGTTATAAAGATAATCAGAATGTTTCTCTTCCTCACAGTTTAAGAAACTCAAAGAGCCTTGATTGTGATTAGTCGCTGGCCTACATCTGTCAGTCAATATTAGTCCTTTATGCTCTATAAGTAATATGTCTGTTATTAATAATTTGTTCTTTCCTTTCTCCCTCCCTTCCTTCCTCCTCAGTGTGGCATGTGGTGCTATGGCGACGCTAGTCCTGATGACGCCAGCGAGTTTGGCTACCAGCAAAAGTAACCTTATTCTGCAGACTAACCATGGACAAGGATGAACAAAGCCCTAGATAGACAACAGACCCTATATGGTTTTCAAGGATATAAATAAAATGATAAAATATATAAAGAAAAAAAAGACAAGAAAAACAAAGAAAAGTGAAAGATGAACTTTATTTTGACAGTATGTTTGATCTGCACTTCCAATGTATTGGGGCGTGAGCGCAAGATTGCAAGTGTGTGTGTGTGTGTACATATGGAATTTGCAAGTTTTTAAACGTCCTGGCACCTGGATGGTGCCACCGTGTGAGAATAATGGAGATGCCTTAATATTACTCCAAGTCAGCTTGGAGAAATTGTGGTTTCGTGTTTCGCCACTGGATGTGTGTGTGCAGCAGAAACAAAATTAATAAAACTTGGCACACATGAGCAATGCTATAATATTAATGATAGTGAAGTGGACATCTGATTTTTATTGGTAAAATAAATCGTCCACTAACTTGTTTTGTACATATTTCGGCACCACTGTCTCAATGCTGGCGTTTGGTTTAGGGTTATATCTTGAATCATATTCATTAGTGTGTAATGTTTATTTGGATGTATCTCATTAAAATGTAAGTATGATAATTTATTGGTGGAATCTTACTACATCATCTTATTAAAGTATAATCCAATTTAGAGCATGGAATGACTATGGGATGGGAACTTGTATTCTTCACTTCAGCATTTTAATTTTTACTAAATGGGCTGCTTACTTTGTAAATATATTGCAGATGACCGACAAGTCATGGTAGGAAGTAAGTTCAGAGAAAATATTCCATAATTTAGGGCCTGGACACGAGAAAAAAGAATACAGGACAAGTAAGAGATAGGTGTTTGCTCAAAAACAGTACAAGGGCATTAAAAGATGCATTTGGATTGGAATTTTTGCACATTATTTTTAGCCATCAAACGAAACCATGTAGTCATCTTTCTAGAGTCTATGCTGCTGACAAACACCACCAAATCTTGACAAACTTTCCCCTCCCTGAGATTAAAGTTGCTTTTGTTTGTTTCTGTTGCTATTTATGACATGACTTGATAACAGTTGTAAAGTTTTGGGTTTGGAGCTCTGAATGTAGTTAAGTGAACATGTTCCTATACATTTAAAACTAGTATTTTAATACATCAAAGTATGTTTAAAACTTTTTTGTTCTTTTTTTCTTTCTTTTTTTTTTTTTTTTTTCTTTTTTTTTACCTTTTATCCTTTTCCATTAAGTTATCCTTTTCCATTAAGTTATCCATTTTATATATTTCAAGGGCAAAAAGCTTGGATGTATGATATGAATGGTAATAAGTAGAAGTTTGGTTGTGTGTTGATGAATACTGGAAGTTATGTGGTGTCTCACAGGTGGGTACAGGAAGTATGAAAAGTGGAGAATGTGCATCCTGTACTACTATAATACATAGAGAGGGCCATACTGTTTGAGAATTGATCTCATTAGCACATTCCAATGAACCAGAAATGATTAGCTAATTTCAATCTGGTGGGTGTAATTAGTGTTTGTGTTGTGTATAAATAGAGTTTTAACAAGTGCTTTATGGCTTCAGTGGATAGACCAGTCAGTATAAAAGGAAATCTTTTTCCTTATAGTATGCAACCTGAAGCAAACTGTCCTTTGGAATCCTAAACTCTCTTTATTTTGTCCAGTGAAGATGCTACAAAATCAACAGTCGCTAGAGATGTCCAGATACATCCTCATTGGTCTCTTCCTAGCTTCCTCTATTGTATGTCCATCAGAAGGCAGGTGTCGAAATAGAGACACAGGATTGACTGGAAGGCCACAAACAGAGTGTCAAGTTGAAAGAAAGGAATTCACTTTCACTTATGCTGGATGTGAGCCCATATCAGTGTGCCTGAATGTTTGCAGAGGATTGTGCCCTACACATACACTGGTCTCACAAGAACCTCCCTACAGCACTCAAGTTTGTACTTGCTGTAAGCCCACCTCATACAAGAGACAAAAAGTTGTGAGGACAGTCAACTGCACTACCAGTACTGGAGCCATGCAAGAAGAAAGAAAAGAACTGTACTTACTGAAAATTTTGGAATGTGGCTGTAGGAATTGCTACTAGCTAAATCTGTCAACAGAGCAACCTTTATCAGTATTCATTATCTCTTCTTTCATATATATATATTTTTTCTTTTTTTCTTTTTTTTTTTTTTTTTTTTTTTTTTTTTTTTTTTTTTTTTTGAACACATTGTTTCTGAAATTGCAGGTACTGTCATTCATAATCTTAATTTATAGTTCATCATGATTTTTTTTCTCCATATATTGACCATTTTAGCAGCATTATTATCACTTGTTTTAAAAAATTACCAATTTGTTTTTGATTTTAGATCACATTTCATTCATATTTTTGTTATTATATTCTGATCTTGCAGTCACTTATTATATCAACTGAAATATTGGCAAAGATGAAATTGATATTTACAACAAAATGTATGGTGCTGTGAATAATTTTAGTATGATACAGTAGAGAGTTACTAGACAGAGCTAGAGGGTCACTTTTTTCCCCTCTCATTTCATGTCCAGAGCTTTAGCTACAGATATATAGCGCTGTTAATAGAGGTAAAACATCTTCCGTGAGAAAGGGATGTCTGTAGTTTTTGTTGTTGTTGTTGTTGTTGTTGTTTTTTAATTATTTACAACAATATTTAAAAGTGCCATCAGCTTATGGATAGATGACTACGAATGTGAGAAAATGAGAAAATGACGTTGGTTATTCACTTAAGACTGCGCATTAAAGTTTACCCACCCGCTAAAAACCAACGAAAAACTATACTTTTTCGACCTTGGGCAGGGAAGTCATTTCGGCAAGCATTTATTTCCAGAGTGGAGACTTCTTATCATATGGCAGTTCAATTTGTTGAATCTGGAAACATATCATTATAATAAGGTTTATTCCTAGGGCCTACCACATTATGTTTTGTTGTTGCCGTTTGTTTGATTTTTGTTTTTATTATTTTTTTTGTTCCTTGTTTTTCCCCTAACATATTAGTCTATTCTCCTAAGCTTATTAAATCTCTGTTTTAGCTTCTAATTTGACCTTTTATGCTTTTAATTTTACCTATTATGCTAAATACTGTAACATTTGAAAGAAAAGGAGGTACCAAGAAAATAATGAAGGGGGAAAAGCTCCATTGTATCCTCTTTGGCTACACCCATGCAGTTGAAAGGGAAGGGCAGAGGAGGGAAAAATTTAGAAAGGAAAAACTGGCCAAACATTTGAACTCTGGGCTATTGAACGGAGAGCCAACATCCTACCAACCATAGAGAAGGTGTTCACCAACAAACACACATACTCAAAAATGAAAGAAAATTTATAGGTCAGAGAGAAATAATGCAATTCCAAATTTTTCTATTTAAGACCATCCCCATCCACCCCAGGTGCTCATGCCAAATTTTATTGGAATAGGCCCTGTAGTTCTCTCAATCCAGACTTCTTAAGTTGACAAATTCAATTCTGGGAGATTGCATTTTAATTTCAGGATAAAAGGGCTAGGTTTTTTGTTTTTTTTTTATATAAATTATTCATTTTTATTTACTTGTTATTCTATTCTCGTATTATCTAGACTCCCACCTATTGTTCTTTGATGATCCATCTATCATTCTTTTTACTCACTTTTGAATAATTCCTTTTCATGTTTGAAAATATGAACTGCATGTATAATGTATGCATAGCTATAGCTTATGAACTTACTAAATTTATAAAAAAACGACCATTTTTTTGGCTTTTTATTTCTTTCTTTTTCTTAAATTTTTTTAATCTAGTTAGCATAATGTATAAATAAAAGTATCCTATTATTTTACTATCCTTGACTACTATCCTACAATGGAGAAGTAGCCCACTTCTTCGTATTATTCTCATGTGTTTTTCTTCTTCATATTATTCTCAAAATTATGACTACAAAATCTATCAATGCATAGAATCAGTTTATTTCTGGAAGATTCAAATATAACACATTTTATAAGTCCAACATTAAACTTATGGATGCCACAAAAGTTACAAATTAAATAATATTGATAGTAGAAGCATATACTGGTGTTTCTCCTGGCCAATATCAACATGAAACATAGAAGTCACCGAAAATACCATTGATTTCTGATCTTGTACTACATTCAAATAACAGCAGGTTATAAGTGGGCATGCAGCCAGCATTCCCATTTATATTTTAGAAAGGCCAGAATGTTTTGGCAGTGTGGTGTAATGCTGAAAAGTAGATTTCCACCGATCAGATTCATAAATTTACATGTTTGAGTATGTGTTAAGGAATAAAATAGATGCACTCCCCCAATGACACCTGCCCTGGATACCCTGGACCTCTGAAGTGCCCTGAGTGTTGTGGATGTTCTCCACAGAATTTAGGAAGATATGAATTTTTGATTTGAATGTAAATTAAAATGTAAGTTATAAATTTTCATTTAAAAGGAGTGCACATGTTATAAGTTCTTTTCACAGTAATGGCAAGGCATGGCTGGATTGGAAATTACTGGAGGGAGAACTGGAATGACAGCTCAGAGTAGATGGGATGAGAGCGATCTTTGGCAAGTGGGCTACTTCTCCATTGTAGGGACCACAGGAGATGGTTACTTAAGTGAAGTTCTGATGGAGTCTTATCACTATGTAGGGTGTGCTATTCGTTGCCTTGGGTGTTTTCAAAGACCAAAGGACTATGACTTATGACTATCAACTTGTAGTATTTTAATACATTAAAAAAAATTATGTTAAAGACTTTTTTTTTTCTTCTTTAAAAAATTTTCCTCTCTACATTAAGGAGTCCATTTTAAATATTTCAAGGGCAAAAAAGTTTGGATGTATGATATGAATGGTAATAGTGAAGTTTGGTTGTGTGTTGACAAACACTGAAAGTTATGTGGTGCCTCACAGGTGGGTACAGGAGGTATGAAAAGTGGAGAGTGTGCATCCTGTACTACTATAATACATAGAGAGGGCCATACTGTTTGAGAATTGATCTCATTAGCACATTCCAATAAAGTAGAAATAATTAGCTAATTCCAATCCGGTGGGTGTAATTAGTGTTTCTGTTGTGTATAAATAGAGTTTTAACAGGTGCTTCATGGCTTCAGTGGATAGACCAGTCAGTATAAAAGGAAATCCTTTTTCTTATAGTACACAACCTGAAGCAAACTGTCCTTTGGAATCCTAAAACTCTTCTTTTATTTTCTTCAGTGAAAATGCTACAAGATCAACAGTCACTAGAGATGTCCAGATACATCCTCATTGGTCTCTTCCTAGCTTCCTCTATTGTATCTCCATCAGAAGGCAGGTGTCGAAATAGAGACACAGGATTGACTGGAAGGCCACAAACAGAGTGTCAAGTTGAAAGAAAGGAATTCACTTTCACTTATGCTGGATGTGAGCCCATATCAGTGTGCCTGAATGTTTGCAGAGGATTGTGCCCTACACATACACTGGTCTCACAAGAACCTCCCTACAGCACTCAAGTTTGTACTTGCTTAAGCCCACCTCATACAAGAGACAAAAAGTTGTGAGGACAGTCAACTGCACTACCAGTACTGGAGCCATGCAAGAAGAAAGAAAAGAACTGTACTTACTGAAAATTTTGGAATGTGGCTGTAGGAATTGCTACTAGCTAAATCTGTCAACACGAGCAACCTTTATCAGTATTCATTATCTCTTCTTTCATATATATATATATTTTTTTTTTTTTCTTTTTTTCTTTTTTTTTTTTTTTTTTTTCTTTTTTTTTTTTTTGAACACATTGTTTCTGGAATTGCAGGTACTGTCATTCATAATATTAATTTATAGTTCATCATGATTTTTTTTTTCCATATATGGACCATTTTAGCAGCATTATTATCACTTGTTTTAAAAAAATTACCAATTTGTTTTTGATTTTAGATCACATTTCATTCATGTTTTTGTTATTATATTCTGATCTTGCAGTCACTTATTATATCAACTGAAATATTGGCAAAGATGAAATTGATATTACCACAAAATGTATAGTGCTGTGAATAATTTTAGTATGATACAGTAGAGAGTAACTATACAGAGCTAGAGGGTCACTTTTTCCCCTCTCATTTCATGTCCAGAGCTTTAGCTACAGATATATAGCGCTGTTAATAGAGGTAAAACATCTTCCGTGAGAAATGAATGTCTGTACTTATTATTTTTTTTGGTTTAATATTATCGACAATATTTGAAAGTGCCATCAGCTTATGGATAGATGACTACGCAAGTGAGAAAATGAGAAAATGACGTTGGTTATTCAGCTAAGACACCCCACCCGCTAATAACCAACAAAAACTGTACTTTTCAGATCCAGGGCGGTGGAAGCTGATTTCAGCAAGCGTTTATTTCCAGAGTGGAGACTTCTTATTATATGGCAGTTCAAATTTGTTGAAGTCTAGAAATATATCATTATAATAAAGCTTATTCCTAGGGCCTACCGCGTCATGTTTTGTTTTGTTTTTGTTTTACTTTTCTTTTTTTTTATTCCTTGTTTTTCCCCTAACATATCAGTCTATTCTCCTAAGCTTATTATATCTCTTTTTTAGCTTCTGATTTGACCTTTTATGCTTTTAATTTTACCTATTATGCTAAATATTGTAACATTTAAAAGAAAGAAAGGAAGGAGGTACTAAGAAAATAATGAAGGGAGGAAAAAAGCTCCATTGTATCCTCTTTGGCTACACCCATGCAGTTGAAAGGGTAGGGCAGAGGAGGGGGAAATTTTAAAAAAGAAAACTGTCCAATCATTTGAACTCTGGGCTATTGAACTGAGAGCCAACATCCTACTAACCATAGAGAAGGTGTTCACCAACAAACACACATACTCAAAAAATGAAAGAAAATTTATAGTCTGAGAGAAACAATGCAATTCCAAATTTTACTAATTTAAGATCATCCCCCATCCATCCCAGGTGCTCATGCCAAATTTTATTGGAATAGGCCCTGTAGTTCTCTCAATCCAGACATCTTAAGTTGGCAAAATTCAATTCTGGGAGATTGCATTTTAATTTCAGGGTAAAAAGGCTAGGGTTTTTATAAATTATTCCTTTTTGTTTACTTGTTAATCTATTCTCGTATTTTCTAGACTCCCACCTATTGTTCTTTGATGATTCAGCTATCATTCTTTTTACTCACTTATTCAAATAATTCCTTTCATTTTTGAAAATATGAACTGCGTGTATAATGTATGCATAAATTATGAACCTACTAAATTGATATAAAACGTGACCTTTTTTTTTTTTTTTTTTGCTTTTTATTTATTTATTTATTTTTTTTTTAATTTTTAAAATCTATTCAGCATAATGTAAAAATAAAAATATCCTATTATTTTACTATCCTTGACTACTATCCTAATATTCTAGTATAATTCTCATGTGTTTTTCTTCTTCATATTATTCTCAAAATTATGACTACATAATCTATCAATGCATAGAATCAGTTTATTTCTGGAAGATTCAAATATAGCACATTTTATAAGTCCAACATTAAACTTATGGATGCCACAAAAGTTACAAATTAAATAATATTGATAGTAGAAGCATATACTGGTGTTTCTCCTGGCCAATATCAACATGAAACATAGAAGTCACCGAAAATACCATTGATTTCTAGATCTTGTACTACATTCAAATAACAGCAGGTTATAAGTGGGCATGCAGCCAGCATTCCCATTTATATTTTAGAAAGGCCAGAATGTTTTGGCAGTGTGGTGTAATGCTGAAAAGTAGATTTCCACCGATCAGATTCATAAATTTACATGTTTGAGTATGTGTTAAGGAATAAAATGGATGCAGTCCCCCAATGACACTTTCCCTGGATACCCTGGACCTCTGAAGTGCCCTGAGTGTTGTGGATGTTTCTCCATGGAATTTAGGAAGATATGAACTTTTGATTTGAATGTAAATTTAAATGTAAGTTATAAATTTTCATTTAAAAGGAGTGCACATGTTATAAGTTCTTTTCACAGTAATGGCAAGGCATGGCTGGATTGGAAATTACTGGAGGGAGAACTGGAATGACAGCTCAGAGTAGATGGGATGAGAGCGATCTTTGGCAAGTGGGCTACTTCTCCATTGTAGGGACCACAGGAGATGGTTACTTAAGTGAAGTTCTGATGGAGTCTTATCACTATGTAGGGTGTGCTATTCGTTGCCTTGGGTGTTTTCAAAGACCAAAGGACTATGACTTATGACTATCAACTTGTAGTATTTTAATACATTAAAAAAAATTATGTTAAAGACTTTTTTTTTTCTTCTTTAAAAAATTTTCCTCTCTACATTAAGGAGTCCATTTTAAATATTTCAAGGGCAAAAAAGTTTGGATGTATGATATGAATGGTAATAGTGAAAGTTGGTTGTGTGTTGACAAACACTGAAAGTTATGTGGTGCCTCACAGGTGGGTACAGGAGGTATGAAAAGTGGAGAGTGTGCATCCTGTACTACTATAATACATAGAGAGGGCCATACTGTTTGAGAATTGATCTCATTAGCACATTCCAATAAAGTAGAAATAATTAGCTAATTCCAATCCGGTGGGTGTAATTAGTGTTCTGTTGTGTATAAATAGAGTTTTAACAGGTGCTTCATGGCTTCAGTGGATAGACCAGTCAGTATAAAAGGAATCCTTTTTCTTATAGTACACAACCTGAAGCAAACTGTCCTTTGGAATCCTAAAACTCTTCTTTTATTTTCTTCAGTGAAAATGCTACAAGATCAACAGTCACTAGAGATGTCCAGATACATCCTCATTGGTCTCTTCCTAGCTTCCTCTATTGTATCTCCATCAGAAGGCAGGTGTCGAAATAGAGACACAGGATTGACTGGAAGGCCACAAACAGAGTGTCAAGTTGAAAGAAAGGAATTCACTTTCACTTATGCTGGATGTGAGCCCATATCAGTGTGCCTGAATGTTTGCAGAGGATTGTGCCCTACACATACACTGGTCTCACAAGAACCTCCCTACAGCACTCAAGTTTGTACTTGCTGTAAGCCCACCTCATACAAGAGACAAAAAGTTGTGAGGACAGTCAACTGCACTACCAGTACTGGAGCCATGCAAGAAGAAAGAAAAGAACTGTACTTACTGAAAATTTTGGAATGTGGCTGTAGGAATTGCTACTAGCTAAATCTGTCAACAAGAGCAATCGGTGTCAGTATTCATTATCTCTTCTTTTTTTTTTTTTTTTTTTTTTTTTTTTTTTTTTTTTTTTTCTTTTTGAACACAACATTTTTTCTGGAATTGCAGGTACTGTCATTCATAATATTAATTTATAGTCTGTCATGATTTTTTTCTTCGTGTATGGACCTTTTTAGCAGCATTATTATCACTTGTTTTAGAAATTTCAAATCATTTTTTGATTTTAGATCACATTTCCTTCATGTTTTTATCATAATCTTGTCTTGTATTCACTTTTTATATCAACTGAAATATTGGCAAAGATGAAATTGATACTTTCAACCAAATGTATGGTGCTGTGAACAATTTAGTATGATACCTTAGAGAGTAACTATACCAGCTAGAGGATCACTTTTTCTCTCATTTTATGTTCCGTGAGAAAAGAATGACTTTACTTATTAACCAATTTTTATTAACAATAATATCTGAAAGTGCCATAGATGAGTACGAAAATGAACTATGTCATGCAGCTAAGACTGCGCATTAAATTTACCCCCGCTAAAATCAATAAAAACTGTACTATTTGACACAGGGTAGTCTTATTCAGCAAGTATTTATTTCCAGAGTGGAAACTTCCTATATGGCGGGTTCCATTTATTAAATATGGAACGGGGAGGGGGGGGGGGGGGGGGGGGGGAGGGGAATTTTTTTTTTTTTTTTCCTCGTTTTTTGATTCCTTGTTTTCCCTTAGCATATTATGCTATTCTTCAAAGCTTATTAAAAATCTCCGTTTAGCTTCTAATTTGCTTTTATTCTTATAACTGTACCTATTATGCTAAAAATATATATATAATTGCTACTTATTTTTAACTTAATGACAAAAATAGTTATCACACAATAATCAAATACAATACATTAAATAATCAACAGTTATTATACTGTAACATTTAAAAAGAAAAGAAGTGTCAAAATATAATCCTCCAAAGTGCTCTTTTGTATCACTTTTGAGAGAATTGGTTTACCACATTATGTTGTGACTGTGACTAAAAGAAATCTTGTTATCTGACTACCCTATAGGGAGTGGGTGGATGTGTAATCGTCTATTGGGTTAGTCTTGGCTCTCAATTTTACACAGTGCATTTTTTTTTGTTAGTCATTAGTTAACCATAGTACATTTACATGCTTATACATGCTATGATAGTGCAAAATTATAGTGCAAACAACTACAACATGCATTCCAAGACAGTTTTGTGGTTCAGGTTATAGTTCTGGTGCTAGAATTCTTTCAAATGCAGAACTCTAGCTTGCAAATGCAGGCACGATCTGCTGTATAGAGTTTGTGGTTAGTTTGTGGTTGCGCTATAGCTCTTGCAAATGCATGTATGACCTGTCAGCCCATATAAGTCAGTGCTTCAGCAGCTTTGCTAGTCAGTTCAAGAGAGTTGGAGAAGATGGACCTTCGACATTACTTTTCTAGTGCAAGCACTTCAAAGATATCTTCTGTGCCTACTACTAGTAGCAGCAGCAAGCTGCAGAGTGAAGTGGAAGTAGAGAGCTAAGTCTGGCCAGTAGTGAAAGTACAACAAGGAGTGAGAAACGGATTTTCCTTGGCTGGAATATGATGAGAACTACCAAGAAGCATTCTGCAAAATTTGTCATAAGAGGGATCAACATTCTTCTCAGAAGACAGGTGGAGCATACCAAGAGTGATGCTCACATTTAATATTCTGAAGTTGAAGTGCTAGCAGCCAAAGTTGGATCTATTTTACAGCAACTGCGGCATGTCACAGAAGAGCAGAGGATAAAAAACATGAAGGGTATTAGGCACTTCTACGATGTACTCACTTCCTTACACATAATCATATTCCCCACACTACAAATTTTGCTTCTCTTGTTGATTTAATTGTAACCTGTGGGGAAGATCTCAAGCAATTTACTGAAAGATGTGCCAGAAATGCCGCCTACACCTCTACAGACTCCATTTCCGATTTTCTGGAGGCATAGGGATTGTGGGTGGAGGAGTGTCAACTGAAATGTCTTTGTAAGACTCCCTTCTACAGTGTGATGGCTGATGAATGCACTGACATAGCAACAATTGAAGAGCTTTCTCTATTTTTTCGTTGCACTGAAGATGGTGAACCTGTTGAACATTTCTTTGACATTGTCCCATTGAAGAAAGCTGATGCTGCATCTATCTATACCACTCTGACTGACTGGCTCAGGCAGAAGAGTATTCAACCTAGTAAGTTGTCGGAATGGGATTTGATGGAGCAGAAACATTTTCTGGAGCCAAAAATGGAGTCCAGGCGAGACTCAAAAAGAATTCTCCTCAAGCTCTTTGTGTTCACTGTCATTGCCACATGCTTCAACTTTCTTGCGTTCAAGCTGCCAACCATACTCCTGAAATTGAACATGTATACAAGACATTGATGACCTTGTGGAAGTTCACTAGTCACCCAAAAGAGCTGAGCAACAGCAGGTATTTGACCTACCTGAACTGAGGGTCACCAAATCTTCTGACACCCGTTAGTTAGTTCATGAATGTTGTATCAAGGCAGTGAAAGATAGCTATGTTGCCATTGTGACTGCTCTTGAGAGCTTCTATGAGCAAACACATGAGCCAGAAGCACTGGGGCTTAGCAAAGCCCTATCAAGGAAGTCTACTGTGATGGCCATGTGCCTCCTTGACTTCGTACTGCCTCAAGTTGCTAAACTGAGCAAATGTCTTCAAACTGAAAAGCTCAACTGCAATTTCTGGTTTGGTTGATTCTACCCTTCTCACTCTTGATCATGCTTTGTTGCCTGCTGCAAATTGGGTGTTGAAGTTACTGGATGCCCTTGCTTGAGTTTCAAGCTACCACAAAAATAGAAATTAACTCTGAATCAATCACCTCCTTTCAAGAAAATGTGGTTAAATACTTTACCACTGACTTAAAAGGGAACATTTCAAAGAAGTTTTCTTCCCAGGATATTGTAGCATCCTTTGTATCTTTGATCCTTCGAAGCTGCCACAAAATGACTCTCCTGATCTGTCGTCATATGGGGAAAAATTCTTTGGTGTTCTTGAGGGCAGCCGAATCAATAGAGGGAGAGGAATATATCATGCCCGCTTTAGTTTTGCCAGACATTCATACAGAGTGGATGACATTCAAGAGGTACACCTCTCAGCAGTCTAAGGAAGGCACCATGAAGTTGCTGAAGGAATTAGCTACCAACAGCATGCTAGTTGAGACCATCCTCCACCTCAGTGACCTTGCTAAGGTATCCCTTTCGATTCCAGCTGGGACAGCATCAGTGGAGCAAAGTTTCTCCCAGATGAAGATGATCAAAACAAGGCTGAGGAATAATCTTGGAGAACAAAACTTAGCTCACCTGATGAGAATTGCAATAGAAACACCTGAAAAACTTCCAGATGACATTGCAGAAAGTGTAGTTGATATTTGAAACAGAAAACCTAGACATATTGCTGTATAAATGTACTTCATTTGCTTTTACAAAAAATGCTCAGAGGGAGGCACAAAATCCTCAAGGAGGGATTCCCCCCCCCCCCCCCCCCCCCAAAAAAAAGCCCCCGGAATAGTGATGGTGTAAAATACAATTCGATGGAAACCTGGATAGAGGCATTCACCTGCTCTGGATATATTATTGTACCAAAGCATTGCTATTTCTATCCATGTATTGACATAAACTCCCCCTGAATCCCATTTGGGCACCTGCATTTGCAGAGGAGAGGGGAAGGGAAAAGGATGAAAGAAAAATTAAAGAAGAAATGAAAGCTTCACTGTATCCCCATTGGCCACACCCATTGCAGTGGAAAAGGGAAGGGCAGAGGAGGAAAAAAAAGGTATAAAAAGAAAAACTGGCCAAGCATGTGAACTCTTGGACTTTTGAACCAAGAGGCAACATCCTACAAACCAAGGAGAAAATGTTCACCAACAAAATCACAATGAAAGAAGATATATAGGTTGGAAGGAAATAAGCAATTCCAAACTTTTACTATTTTAATGCCATTCCCCATCCATCCCAAGTGCTCATGCCAAATTTCATCCTATGGGCTCAGTGGTTCTCTCAATATCAGATTTCTTTAGTTGGTAAAATTCAATTATGGGAAATTATATCTGAATTTCAGGGTGAAAAGTCTAAGTTTTTATAAATTATTCAATTTTATTTACTTGTAATTCTATTCTTGTATTATCTAGACTCCCACCTATTGTTCTTTGATGATCCAACTATCATTCTTTTTACTCACTTTTTTTGAATAATTCCTTTTCATGTTTGAAAATATGAACTGTGTGTATAATGTATGTAGCTATAGCTTATGAACCCACTAAATTTATTTAAAACATGACCATTTTTCTTCTTACCACTTTTTCTTTTTTTAAATCTGGTCAGTATAGTGGATAAATAAAAGATCCTAATATTTTATTATCCTTTACTACTAGCCTAATATTCTAGCATAAATCTCATGTTTACAAAATAGATAATATTGATACTAGAAGCATATACTGGTGCCCCCAGCCAATATCAACATGAAACATAGAAGTCACTGAAAACACCATTGATTTCTAGATCTTATACTACATTAAAATAACAACAGATCATAAGTAGGCATGCAACCTGCATTCTTGTTTATTTTTTAGAAAATGCCAGAATGTTTTGGCAGTATGGTGTAATGCTGAAGAGTAGATTGCTAACAATCAGATTATATGTTTATATGTTTATATGTTTGAGTATGTGCTTTGGAATGAGGCAAATGCACCTCTGGATACCTTTATGAAGGTCCCTGAAGGATGTGGATGTTTCTCCATGGAATTAGGTAAGATATAAAGTTTTGATTTAATGCAAATTTAAATGTAATTTATAAATTTTCATTTAAATTGAGTGTACTTGTTATACATTCCTTTTTAGTGGATCACTGCAGTGCTCCTTGGTGCACTACATTTCTGGTCTGTTTCAAGATGCTGAGCTTGTCTGAGCTGCCTGTGGAGATGCTTCCACAGAGCATGCCATGTTAGAAACATGCAGGTGAGAGATCCACTCCAATGGCCTTCAAAATCTGGCTCTGAGACTTATTCACAGTAACAGAAAAGCTTGGTTGGAGTGGGCATTGCTGGAGGTAAACTGCAATGGCAACTCAGAGTAGGTATGAGAGGGATCTCTGGCAAGAGGACTACTCCTTCCTTGTAGGGACAACAGGAAATGTCTGCTTCAGTGAGATTCTGGCGGAGCCATATCACTACGCAGTACAGCATGTGCTATTTGTTGTCTTGGATTGCTCCAAAGATCTGAGGACTATGATTTAGGACTATAAATTTATACTATTTTAATACATTTAACAAAATGTTGACAACTTTTTATTTCTTTCTTTTATTTTAAACCTTCCCCCCCCCCCCCCCCTTCTCCATGACTGCACAATGACTGCACAAACAATAAACGGGTAAATAGCATTTGAATCACCAATTATAATAGTTCATACATTTGAGCATCAACATTACCACCGGCCAAAGATGGATCTTTCAAAAAAGAGTGATTAAATGAACAAAGTATGAACAAACAATAATGTAAAGGGCAAGAGTAAATCAAAGGGTTCAGTAGGCAGTAGCACAACTTTTGTTACAGGTCCTCGATATGTACCTGTGGAAGTTTAATAGTAACAACACATATTAGGCCATCATTTTCAGTGTGAGTCGTCAACACTCTAGTCAATGACCACTTTGCTGAAATCACATTGTTTTCTCCAAGAATTACGATGTTGCCAATCTGTAAATTCTTCCTGGGATAGTGCCATTTGGAAGCTCATTTGAAGCTGTCCAAGTAATCGGCAGACCATCATAGCCAGAAGTGCCTAACAAGTGCTTGGCACAAATGCCATCGAGAATCGAGATGGAACGATATGCATGTGGTGAAACTGGTAGTGCTCAAGAAGCCTCCCTATGATGAAGTGACCAGGCATCAGAGCTTATATTCCAACATCAGCAATAGGGAGAGAAACAAAAGGCGACTGTTGAGACAAGCCTCGCTTTGTGTTAGCATGGTTGTCAGCTCTTCGAATGTTAGTTTAACATTGCCAACAACTTTGCATAAATGGGACTTGACACTCTTTACAGCTGTTTCCCACAGCCAGCCCACCAAAGTGTGGGGCATGTACCGGAATGAATCTCCATTGTATATTCTGGACAGAACAAGACATGGAGATTTCACTTTGAGCTGGCTGAGATTCGAGAAATTTGATGAGCTCTTTGATTTCACTAGTGGCACCAACAAAATTTGTGCCATGATCGCTCCACAGAGTGTGGGCTCCCTCCCCCCCTTCGGGAAATGAAACGTTTCAGGCATGCAATAAATGCATCTGTGCTTAGATCCGATACCACCTCCAAGTGCACAGCTCGGACTGACAATGAAACAAACACACAGACATAAGACTAGACAATGACTGGCTTTCGTGTGGACCCTAATTTCAGCTGCAGTGGTCCAGCATAATCCACACATACTCTGTTTCTAGAGTGGAGACTTCCTATATAGAGGTTCAATTTGTTGAAATATGGAAATATATCAGTATATTAAAGCTTATTCCTAGAGTCTGACACATCATGTTGTTTGTTCATTTTTTTTTGGTTTTTTTTTGTTGTTGTTCCTTGTTTCCCCCCTAAAATATTATGCTATTCTTCAAAGCTTATTAAGTCTCTGTTTTAGCTTCTGATTCGACCTTTTATGCTTTTAATTTTACCTATTATGGTATAAAAAATATATAACTACTTGATTTGAACTAAATGACAAAAATAGTTATCACCAAATAATCAAATACAAACACATGACATAATCAATAGCTATATACTTCTTTGGCAGTATGGTGTAATGCTGAAAGTTAGATTGCCTACAATCTGATTAATAAGTTTATATGTTTGAGTATATGCCTTGAATGAAGCAAATGCACCCCTGGATACCTCTGTGAATGTCCCCTGAAAGTTGTTGATGTTTCTCCATGGAATTAGGGAAGATATTAACTTTCAATTTTTAATGTTAATTAAAATGAGTCATAAATTTTCATTTAAAAGGAGTGCAGTTGTTGTATGTTCTTTTAGTTGATCACTGCAGTGCTTTTCAATACATTACATTTCTGATCTGTTTCAAGATGCTGAGCTTGTCTGAGCTACCTATGGAGATATTACCACATAGAGCATGCCCTGCTGAGAGGTCCACTCCAATGGCCTTCAAAGTATGGCTCTGAGACTTGTTCACAGTAATGGCAAAATTTTGAATTCTGGGGGTCACCAGTTGTAGCTAGCTAGCTACCAATAATTCAATAGGGTTGAACAATTATTTTTTGTTAAATCTTTAATGATAAATTTTAAAAATATAACCACTCAAGGTGACCTCCACCAAACTGTGAACAAACAAATACACAAACAAACAACAAAAAAAAAGAACAACAAACAGAACAAACAGAACGAACAAACAAACGAAGGAATGGAAGAATGGAGGGACTGACAGAGGGACGGATGGAGGGAGGGACCGACCGACCGACCCACCCACCCACCAACCAACCAACCAAACAAAAACACGCACACAAACAAGCATACAAGCAAACAAACAAAAGAAACAACCAAACAATGAACAATGAACAAAGAAACCAACAAACCAACCAACAAACCAACCAACAAACCAACAAACCAACAAACCAACAAACCAACAAACCAACAAACCAACAAACCAACAAACCAACTAACCAACAAACCAAAAAACCAACAAACAAACCGAATTGAGAATTATAGTAAGATTGTTTTTACATTTCTATCTTGCCTCTGCTTTTTTCCTTTTTTGTGTTTGTGATTTGTTTGTTTTTTGTTGTTGTTTTCAGCTTCCTTTTTCCTCTCTCTCTGTGGCTTGCCTAGAGCAATATAGCTACTAACTTTGCAAAAGATTCAAGTGACATTTAGATTATCTTTAGAAGTACCAACTTTAGTTGCCATAATTATATTTTCTGCAACCGAAAAGCTTAAAAATGAGTTTTAGCCAGCAAAATGTGCATTTGGTTTTAAGTTGATGTTGTTGTTTCTTTGCTATGGTTTCTTTACTATAGTTTAAACCTTGATGGGTCCTTTTCCCTATTGATAATATTACTATTAGCATGTAAATGCCCTGGAGAGGTATTTGATATTGGAGTGGGTGCCAGCCCAATAGTGTTATAGCTATCCTAATTTCAAATAGCATAGCTAAGCATTTGTTGTAATAAGAAACTGAAATATAAAGACAAGATAATGTGCATCCTGGTACTATATATGGTGGGACAGTTAGGAAATATTATCACATGTTTTTATTGCCTGATTAACCACAAATAACTCTTATTTCCAGTCTGATGGGTGTGCATAGCTATAGCTAAAATTATTAGTGCGCTTATACAAATAGACTTAGCAAGTGTTTAATGGCTTCAGTGGATGGACCAGTCCCTCCCTATAAAAGGAACTCACACATCTTTATACCAGACAACAAGAACTAGTCATCCTTTTTAGCGTTGAAATCTATCTATCAAGGTATAAGTCCACTATGCTGCTTCTACACTCAGAGAATAGCAGTAGTTAATATTATTATTTATAATGTGGACCTGTTTTTTATGTTAATTTTTCTCCATTTTTTTTCCAGTGAAAATGCTACGAAACCAGCAATCGCATGAGATGTCCATATACACCATCACTATTTTCATCCTAGTATCCTTCATTGTGTCTCTATCAGAAGGCAGGTGTCGAAATTACCACACAGGAGTGAACACCACGGCATGTCACATGGAGAGAAAAGAATTCATTTTGACTTATGCTGAATGTGAGCCCATGTCGGTGTGCCTGAATGTTTGCAGAGGATTGTGTCCAACACATGTGCTTGTCTCACAATATCCTCTTTACACAACAACACACTGTACTTGCTGCAAGCCCATCAAACATAAGAAATATCGTGTAACAAAAGCAACCAATTGCACTACAACTTCTGGAGTCACAGAAGAACTAAAGACTGTATTTGTCCAGAAAATCTTGGAGTGTGGCTGTGATGAATGCAATAATTAGCTATGCCATAGGAAGCAACTAGTCAATAATTCTACCTCATTTCTGAAATTTCAGGTACTAGTAATCATTGGCGTGATTAATGTCATGATTTCCACATGTATGAACATATTAGCAGCATTATTATCCATAGCTCCATTCATTCTTTTGTCTCTAGCTACAGTTCCATAATAACTACATTATTAGTTGTGGCTTTTGGATCCAGCTTTATTTATATTTCTTGTGTTTGTTTGTTTTTTTGGTTGCTATTGTTTTGCATTTTCGCTCTATTATGATTTGTTATCCACTTATATCATCTCCAAAACATTTTTTGTAAAGATGATACTTGATTTGGCAATACCTCGTGTTGAACATTTACCCCTTGATATAGCAAGGGTAATTGTACTAGAGAGGAACACTTTTTCCTCATTATTTAATATGTCCAAAGCTTCACAAGATGCAACTATAAAATTTGAGGATATTAGCTAGTTCTTTCAAACTCCAAAGTGTCCTCTTGTAGGACCTCTAGAATTTTCTGTCAAGGAAAACCAAATTCTGTTAAGAAAAAAAAACATGAGCACAAAAATAAAAACAACAAAAAAAGTAAACAATTTCTTGGCAAGATGTTTATAATTAACTGCTGCTCTTGATAATTAAAATTTCCCCTTATTACCAGCAGCAGCTAGTTCAGAAAAAAGTGGTTACAATTGCTACTTCCATTAGAAGTTCATCGTCAGTTAATCCTTTTCTACAGTTTCTCTTACTGCCAAAATTCAGTTAAAAGAACCAAATTTACTGTGATGTGTGGAAGGAATGGAATCTCCTGGTTAGCTAATCATCAAAATCAATGTCTTTTATTACTATTAATGTCTCTTCAATGTTACGTCTGTGGCTATGTAGAATTACAATCAGATTGAATCCTGGCTAGAAGCATGCCACCCATGTTTAATGTTAATGTTGATATATAAGTATTGACATTTGATAACCTATGAGCTTATGCAGTCAATTCCTTTAATGAACAAATATGGACAAGTCCACAAACAGAAATTTATTAATTAATTTGCCAAAATTAAAAAAAAAAAAACATTTTGAGAGCCACACATAGCCATAGAATGAAGGATTACCCAATAATCATCATAAATTCAAAAAATGTTTGCATGGGACAAGTTATATACAAATTAGTAGCAATGATCTAATCTGAACTAAGAGAAGTAAATATAGAACAAAAATATTCATCTAAGTGTTAAAATATAAAAGAAAATTAATAATAATAAAAATACAGAGATATCATCATTCTGTATACTTTAGTAAATAGTTCCACATGACCACTGTGGTCTAGATGTAGTGGTACTCTGATTTCTTATCCACTAAGAATTACTATCATTATCTCAATATTAATCATATATACATTTATCTAAATGTATGTAGAGTATATATATTTATGATATTCAATGCCAACTCTTTTTTTAAAGAATTAAACAAGAAGGAATCATAGGTGGCAAATTTCACAGACTCCTGAGCATCCCTCCAGAAATGGTTCTGTTTGAGTTAAATTTCTTCCCTTGCAGCATGCTGTGAATTGGCAGTAGGAATAAGGTAGACTATATGCCTCCTCTGTCTGAAATATGCATTTGATTTGGGGTTTGTTGGGGGGGAAGAGAAAGAGAGAGAGAAAGAGGGACTTTTACTTGCAACTCATTTAGGTCACTGCCTACTTTTGCTCCTTTTGATTTTGGAAAGAGAATGTGAATATTGAAAAAGATAACTGGCATTGCCATATTAATCTAAAGCAGTATATTTTATTGAGGAGTATTTGCTATTGGCAACAATGTGCATATTTGGGATAAAGTAATATTGCTTCACTACTTCTCAGTACTGTATATTCAATAATAATTCAAAGAATGGAGTTCGGTGCATCACTTTAATAAATTTTAACAACCTTCCCACTGAATTAAATTTTTAAATAAGTAGAATCATGAAAATACTTAGTATTAGCTGAGAAACCTGTTCTCTCCCCATGCCAAAAAAGAAAGAAACCATGCATGAATAAAAACTGTACAAGACACCAAAATTACATTTTATTCCATAATACTAAAACATCAAACTTAGAAAGTTATACTAAATAGTGTACCTGTTCAGGTGTTGTTGTTTTTAGTTGTTCTCTTTATCTTCTTTTTTTTAAGTTTGAAACTTAAATTTGTTCAAGATGAGGCAATTGAAATTAATATTCTGAGATGGAAGTGTAATAATACTTGGGTTACTGTTTGAAGAATATGACACTCAGAAACTTTTTTTATCAAAACTTGAATTTCATTCAAGATGAGGCAATTTAGAATAATATTCTTAGACTGAAGAAAGAACAATACCTGGGCTACTATTTGAGGCATTCAAAACTTGCTTCCTTGTTTGCGCAACACAATATTTTGCAATAGTACACACTTAGAAATTCTATATCGCTTGAGGAATTTGATGACATGATTCACTTATGGTCAGTACCCTAATGTGATGCTATCTGCTCTTCAACTTGGTGTCTGTCTTTAGGGGCAGCCCACGGGTGTTGTGTGACTGCTCTCCTGAAACACTGCACAATTATCTTGGAGTGAAGATCTCTCTGTGAATGACATTGCATGTATGCCTACCCTTGCAAGAGATGTACATTTCATATCTGACTATCCTTGCAGTAAATGTATGATTCTTTGGATGAGCGAACAGGACTGGCTCCAACATAAAACTAAACATGGCAAAAACTGATTCTTTGAGGTTGAGAAATGTTGAACCATTTCTACTTCATCTAGTTGTCATATGGAAACTCTATGGTGCATGGCAGACTCCACCCACATGAATACTTGCTAGGCCTAGTCTCATTCCCCAGACCACTTTATTGACAGAGCTGCTGGATGTACGTAATCTTAAATGTAAAGACACTTGTTATGGTGAGTAATGGCAGTGGGTAGTGCAGTAGTTTGTAATACATAAAAGTAAAGGCATTTGAATGCAACTTGCTTCTTTATCTTCAGTTTTAATCCAGAGAGTTTGTGCTAAAAATGAGCAGATAAATAAAATACTGTGGGTTAATATTTCAGTGAATGAAAGTCTCTCCTTTTGCATGTTTGGAGTCATTTTTTGAAAATAGATAATAAATGAATACATGTGGTCCAAAAAGTAGCAGCAGAAAGCTCCACTAAGACTGACTACTGCAAGGTAACTAAGAAATAAAGAGGACAAGGGAATGGGATGGGGTAGGGCCACCGTAGGACAGGGGTAAAGAAAGGTAGGAGGAAAAGATGGGAAAGAAAGAAATGAAAAGAAAAGAAAGAAAATAAATTAAAATGAATTAAAGAAAAGGGAGGAAAGAAAAAAGGAAAGAGATGGAAAATGAAGAAAAGAAAAAGGGGGGAGAGAAACAAAAATGAAATAAAGACTCTGGTGAAGTTCAAACCCTCAACCCCCATGTTCATTCTATTATATATGATACAGACTTACAAACTAAAACCTTTCCTAGGTTTTCTTCATATATACAGATTTCCTTCGAGAGGTCACAAGAAGATGCCAAGAAGAAAAAAATATCATAATCCACCCAGTCATATCCCAAAAATACCCCAACAATATATGAAATATACAAAGGATGGTAATTTTCTATGTATATTTCACACTGTTGCCATCATCTCCAAATTCTTCCCAGATGTTGCTAGCTAGGGACTTAGCTAGATAGATTCTCTGTGATATTGCCAGGTAACACAGATTCTCAGTCATCTTGCCAAGATTCCTAGGTTCTCTATAATATTTTCCAATAAAGAGACCTATGTCATCCATGGTGTTTTGCCAAGATACCTAACTTTTTCATGATATTAGCAATTGATAGTAATTTTTCATTCAGCGTATAAACAAGTGGCTAGATTAGTAACCAAGATATTTTATCGTCCATTACAATGACCTATAATCTTTTATCCAGATTCCAATAATACATACTGATCCTTCATGTTGTGTGATGGTGAACCAAGTAGAGAACGAGTTCCAAAATTGGTAGTCATAATGCAGTTCAGCTTTTGGACCAAATAACCAATGGAGTTCTTCCACTTTTTCAAATTTTCAACATTACAAACCATAATGGACACAGTGTGTGCCTTTAATGATAGTTCATGTCTGTAAAACACCTTTGATTCATAATACAGTCCAAACATTGTTTAAATATTGATTATAGGTGGTACATGATATATATACAAGCATAAAATATGGCCGATTTATAATAGGAGTTTGTGAGTGGTTTGTAGATGATATAATATTATCAGGGATTTCTGAATGTATTTTTACCTGAGAACTTTATAAGTTCGCTGAGTCTAAATGTTGCTTTGATGGGATCTTGTTTTTGTTGTGAAACTTCCTCTGACTACCAGTGCTGTGGTCCCCAGTTCAACTCCTGGGTCAGGGTTGAGTTGTTTTTCCCTGGTTTTTTTTCTTTCTCCCCCCCCCCTTTTTTTAACCCACAATTAAGTTCAAACATTAAATCATAGGTGAGTGGATTTTAGGCTGGAAATTTACAGTCTTGTTAGATAAATAGCTAATTATTAAAACTAGGGACTCAAGTGGTGTGGTGCACACACACAAAATTGGATTTTGTAAATTGAATATGAAAGTTCACCCACAAACCCATATATATATATATAACTAGTATATATATAATTTGAATCAGTGGGCTAAAGAACTTTTGGTGCCTCTACCTGGCCATTCCTCTTCCTGTGTGCTTGCCAGGAGAAGCTAAAAGCCAAAAAAAAAATCATTCTTATGGCTGGACAAACCATTATACCTACAGACTTGTAACTTGGCATGCATAGACAGCTTGACTCTGAGAGTTGAATAGGCTGAGTCTGGAGTCCCACCTTTCTGTACCTTTTTTTCCAAGTATAATTACTTACAAAAGTTTGCACATGTGTGCATGATTATTTGTATCCACATTCCTGCCAAATCCCATACAAAATTAAACCTTCTCTTCAGGATTGACAGATCCTTTATCAAGGATACTTTAGCTCCAAAAAATGTGCCATCTGGCCACACCTCTTTGTTCGAGTGTGTGAAGCTAAATATGCTAAAAATGGTACTTCAATTAAACCTTTGGCTTTAGAGACATAAAACTTGAAATGCGCACATCATGACTCTGGGAGCGACAAAGGTGCCTCTGCCTCAACTAACCACACCTCTTTCTCTGTGTGCCATGCTAAAAGTGGCAAAAAAAAGTTCAGCCAACATGGTTATTAGCATTAAACAAACATTTTCTGTAGTGAGCATACCACATGAAAGTTGTGGTTGCATGAAACAAAGGGTAAAAGAAATAAGAATTAAGGGGAAAATGTTGGGGGGGGGGGGAGGAATGAGAGGAAAAGAAGAAGTTGGAAGAAAGAAGTAAAAAAAAAAGCAGGGGGGGGGGGGTGTGGATACACATCCAAAGATGTTATCCAACAAGCAGCACCTTATATTCATACTTTTGCTATTGTACAGGGTTCATGTTCTTCACAGTTTTTCTACCCTCATTTTAGGGTATTTTAAAGTGACTGAGTGTTTTTACATAATGTGGTTTGTAGGGTAAGTGTATTACTAGAACAATTGTAATAAATATTTAGGAATGTGTAATTTGTTTGCAATTACAATTACAATTATTTCTAATTCAGTTAAGTAATTATAATTAAAATTAGAGGGTGGTAGAAGAAGTGTAATCTATACAACCAAAAAACATGTATCCTACTATTTGCTATCAGATCGGACCACAGTGTGTTGGTGTTCATTTGTGTAATTTAGTAAAATCCGACCCTGTCCCCACCAAGTGCTCATGCCAAATTTTATTCCAATCAGCCCATAGTTCTCTCAATTCCAGTGGTTATTCACCAATTGAAAAGGATAGATATAGCTATTGACAAAATATAGCAATACAAAATTTTATTTTGTAAAAACCATTCCATATCCTCCCCAACTGCTAATGCCAAATTGTATCCCAATAAGCACAGTGGTTCTCTCTCTCTCCCAGTGTTAAAACTAGAGAATGGATGGACAGACTCTAATGTGGCTCACTAGAATGCACGCAAGCACGCACTTGTGCTGGAGAACACACACACACACACACACACACACACACACACACACACACACACACACACACACACACACACACACACACACACACACACACACACACACACACACACACACACACACACACACACACACACACACACACACACACACACACACACACACACACACACACACACACACACACACACACACACACACACACACACACACACACACACTCTCTTAGAACTTAGAACTTAGAAGCTGCCCATGGTACGAAGTACCATGATGGCAGTGTCCTGGATGAATCCAGGACCAATGGCAATAAACTTAGCTTATGATGGCATCACACAGAAATGTTGGTGTCTGGTCAGATCTCCTTGCGAAATTTTCTTCCACAGGCACAACTTAGTGTTCTTAATTCAGATTGCTTGTTAGCTGAGCAGGTGTTCCATCGCCTGGATGTTGAAATTTTCTCTACACCATCTAAACACAGATGAAACCACCCCTTCCTGTCCTGGCAAAACTCATACCATCTGTCATACACACCAACTGCCTGCGAATCCACTTTCAGAACATCCCTCCACCTCTTCTTTGCCCTGTGGCATGGTCTCTTCATGTTAAGCTTCCCAAACAACAATCTATTTGGAAGCCTTTCTTCATCCATGCGACCCACATGACCCAGCCATCTTAAATGCTGCTCCAGAATGATATATTAGAGATGGAGTGCTGCAAGCCAAACCTATGTGATAGGCTTTGAGATGTTAATCTTTCATTCCATTGTTAGTACCTCATCACACCCAGGATTGTCAGAATACAATGGTTATGAAAAGAATTTAAACGTCTTGTATGCACAGCCTTCATCGTCCAAGTTTCAGCTCCATACACTAATACAGCTAGAACAACTGCCCTATACACTGCTCTCTTTGTGGCCAATGAGAGGTCTTTGTTCTTAAATACTGGCACCCTCAAACATCCAAATGCTCTAGCTGCCCTAGCAATTCTTCTAGTCACCTCACTAGTGATCTCCCCATCTCTTGAGATGTAGCACCCAAGTATGTGAAGTCCTGGACTACATCCACAGAGCCACCCTCCACCTGCACTGGTCTGACATCACTCTCATTCAATCCCTCACCAACAACCATCCCTTTTGTCTTCTCAGTACTCACAGTCAGCCCCCATTCACTTGCCACTTTCACAAACTCTGCTGCTACTGACTCAAAACTATCCCGAGAGGTTGCATACAATGCCACATCATCAGCAAACTGGGACTCAGTTACTCTCATCTCACTCAATCTAGACTTAGCTGTGCGGTCCCCAACCAACTTCCTACCATGCTTATATAACACACTCACTCCTGCACCACTACTCCTATTGCATCAATCAGCCATAGATATTATATAATGTGGGTGCCAGGGTACATCCCTGCCGTAAGCCATTCCGGACCTCAAACCTATCAGTCACAGTCGAACCCACTCTAACCTCAGCATGCATCCCCTCATGGAAAGACTTCACAACATTCAACATTTTTTCTGGCACACCATACTTCTCTAGGACCTTCCATAGGGCTTGCCTGGGCACTGAATCATAAGCCTTCCTCAAGTCTACAAACAACACATACAATGATTCGCCATGTTCTCTCGCTTTCTCCATAAGCTGTCTAGCAACAAAAATCATGTCTGCACAACCACGTCCTTTCCTGAACCCACTCTGTGACTTTGGCAGAATTTTTTCAGCAATCACTTGCAATCTTCCCTGTACAATTCTGCCTAGTACCTTCCCTACCACATCCAACAAACTTATTTCACGCCAATGGTCACACTGCTTCAGGTCACCTTTCTTTGGGATTGGAACAACCACTGCATCCTGCCAGTCTCTCACCACTTTACCTTCTTCCCACACCTTCTGCATCACCTCCAGCATTCTATCCCACAGATCTACACTACCATGGAGGATTAGTTCAGGAAGAACACCAGACTTTCCTCCTGCCTTTCTCATCTTCAATTTGGTTAGAGCCTGCATCAATTGCTCTTCAGTTGGTGGCATATCCAAATCCAAGTGTGGTGGGAGTAGTGGCAGAGTGTCAATCACTTCATCATTGAATGCACAGGGTATGTTAAGTATCTTTACAAAATGCTGAGGCCATCTGGCTCTTACCTCCTCGGGACCCTGAGTCAAACTTCCATTTTCTTTCATGATAGCAGTGGGTCTAGTTGGTCTTCTTCCAGCATGAGCCAGCTGCAACTTCCTGATACTCTTCCACCTTGTGCAACCATCCTTTTTTGCAGCTTCCCCCTCCTTGGCAACCCTGCATGTCCATTCTTCCTTAGCATTGTCCACTACAACCTTTACCTTTCTCTGATGTCTCCTAAACTCCTTCCGGTTGGCTGAAGTATTGCACTGTATCATCCTCAGGTGAGCATCATCCTTGGCTTTGATCAGAGGTGACAACAACTCCTCACTATCCTCAAACCAGTCTGGTTGCTTCCTCTTCCCTCTACCAACTACTTCCTCTGCAGCTGACACAATACAAGACTTCAGAGCATCCCAGTTGCACTCGTGGAATCTCCAGCTCTGAGTGGTCTAGCCAGCAAATGTTGCTCCAACACTTGCCGGTATTCATCCCTCTTGGCAGGGGTTTTCAGTTTATGGATGGCAAAAGGCAAAGAAATCTTTTCTTTTCTTTTGGCAGAACGAGGAACAGTAACCATTAGCTTAGCTCTTACAAGCTTATGGTCAGTCCAGCAGTTTGCTCCCCTCATCACCTGCACATCTCTGCAAACAACTCTCTGTTCAGCCCTCATCATCAGACAAAGTCTATCATGTGACATTTCTTTGTTGCTGGGTTCGTCCAAGTTCCTTGATAGATTTTCTTCTTTGGAACCAGGTATTCATGATTGAGAACTGATTTAATGCACAGAATTCCAAAAATTCCTTGCCCACAAAATTATGCTCACTCAAGCCATGCTTCCCTATAACATCTTGCCATAGATTATTCCCTGTGTCCAACACACCCACCCTAGCATTGAAATCATCCAGCATAACAAGGATATCATTATGTGGAATCCTATCTATTGTATCCTGCAAATCATCATAAAACTTGAGCTTAATGCTTGGAGGTGCCTTAGCTGTGGGTTAGTAAGCACACACTACTGATACATAAGTGCCTGATGCCTTTCCAGACCAACCTCCCTTTTTCTTTCCTGTGTGTACCCACTTCAATCTAGCTGATATTATTCTGGAATTAACTGCTTCCCACACCTCCCCTGCATTTTCCCATGCCACTGTAGCCTTTTCGTCCAATGCTATTCCAACACCCTCATTCCTACTAGCTCTTTCCTGACCCCTGGCAGAGGACGACCAGAGTGCAGAAAGGTATATCTACCCACTGGCCACACATCCTTTCCAAACCACTATGTCTCTTGGATTCCTGCAACAGATACACCATATTTCCTCAATTCTCCCATTAACAAATCTATCTTCCTATCAATCTTCCCAGGCTTGTCACTATGGTTACCATGCTTAGCTACACCCATTAGTTGCTTCCTACTGATCCACTCATCACCTGACACTCCACTAGGACATTCCAGGTAGCTACTACTAAACTATTTCTATTTCCCTTTGATTTCTGCTTCATGTTCTGATCTTTTGTCACAAAACTGTTCTTTATTACCATTCTCTTGTGCTGAACTTTCTTAACTTGGGTTGCAACACCAAAGAAAGTGAACTACTATCAAAATCTGGACTACTCCACACAATTATAGACAGCTGCTTGTCAAGACTTAGCCACAAATGTTTATAACAAATGAGGTACTTGACTAGTTGGTAGGGCTTGTAGATAGTACAGGTAAAACAAATGCAGTGGTAAATGAAATTAACTTATATACAAACTTAGTGTTAAATGAAATTAACTTATATTTGTGGAATAAAATGACAAGGTTAAAATTCTAAATTGAACTTTACTTATAATAACTAATACAATTTGGAGAGAGATAAATATAGCAATCATTCAAAAATTCAAAAAATTTTTTTTTTTTTTTTTTTTTTTTTGGTGCTGAACTTTATCTTTGGTTTGAAACACCAAACAAAGTGAATTATTATCAAAATCTGGACAACTCCACAGATTATAGACAGCAAGACTTAGCAACAAATGTTTACAACAAATGTGTTATCAAGGTTACAATAATGAGTTACCTGACAAGTTGGTGAGGTACATGACAAGTTGGTAGGGTTTATAGATAATACAAGTAAACAAATGTAGTGATAAATGAAATTAACTTATATACAAAGTGCTAGTGTTAAATGAAATTAATTTATATAGTACTCACTAATGATACTTGTGCAAGTTTAAAATGATTTCTGTTGTTATGGAAGTAGCCACTTGAAAGAGAATTTTAAGACTAGAATTATTCAAATTTCAGACTACCAACAGACTTTCAATTAGTTAAGTACAAGTGAAAATATCTGTAGAATAAAATGAAAAGGTTAAACCAGTGCCAAATTAACTTAACTTATTATAACTAGTAGAACTTGGAGAGAGACAAATATAGCAACCATTCAAAAGTTCAATTTTTTCCACACACACGCACGCACGCACGCACGCACGCACGCACGCACGCACGCACGCACGCGCACACACACACACACACACACACACACACACACACACACACACACACACACACACACACACACACACACACACACACACACACACACACACACACACAACTGTGGCTGGATTTGACAGGAAGTTGGGGTCCATGTTTTTTTGGTTGATAAAATGAAACTTCTTTTTTTTTTATATATCAGTGCAGATTTCCACCTTGAGTTTTATCTGTGCTGATGATATTTATTATTACTCTTTATCTCAGAGGACTCAACCTTACATTACAAATGAGCCTTTGTTGTGCAGTTTTAAACCAAAAGGTTCAGATGGTGCAATGATAAGGAGGGCATGGCCATTTTAATAACCATAAGTGACCCATGGACATTGTCCAGAGAATGATTCCACCCACTAAAGTAAAAGTGGTATCTAGCCATTTCTCCTGCATTCAAGTGGCATGTAGTCATTGCTTTTGACACAAAGTTCTGTTCTTTAATTCATGGCATGTACTCTGATCCATACTTCATACTTTGGTACAGAACATCCATAGCCATAGCCTAGAGATGCTGTGTACTGGCCTGTCCCCACCCACAGAATAGACCTTCTGTTAGATCATGACAATTTTTCATTAAGCACTAATTTTCCTAATTACACCTCATAGAATTGTATTATATTTTTTTTGGTTTTTTACCTATTGATATTATGATAGCTATTTAATAGTTACTTGTTTAGGGTCTTGTGTGCCTAATGATAAGTAAATATTGTGCACTGCTTGTACTACTTTCATTAATGTATGTAAATCAGGCCCATAGCCAGGATTTTTGAGAGGGGGTTTCTTCTCTTTTTTTTTGGAGGGGGGGGGGGGGGTTTGGTAACCTATTTCTCATTAATTATTCATAAGATATCTAATTATGTACCATATCTTTGTTATTACTCAATCCCCACCCTTATTGTTATTGCCAAATGAAAACTTAGTTCAAATTCTTTCCAATGACATGCTTTATGCCATAAGTGTCCCATATTCTCAAGTATTATTGAGAAGTACCATACAAATTTCACAAAATATGGTTAAAAACTTGGCCATGCAAAATGGCAAAACAGTCCTACATAAAGTTATAAATTTATACATATATATATATATTGCATATAGTGTCACGAGTTGAATTCCAGCTGGCAACCTTCATTAGAGGTGGATCATAGATTAAGGCAGATTACAGTGGATACAGACCTCCTTCAGTATTTACTGAAGAGTTCTGTTGCAGTGCAAAGGCAACTCGGTATTAAACTGGACACTTCGAGTAATCAGAGTGATGGTGTTTTTATTAATTAGAAAGATAAATATGTGAACAACTCATGTGGTCAAAAGTTCTACAATGTAATATCTATACTATAAGTACGAATACTCTGTCTGTCTGTCTGTCTGTCTGTCTGTCTGTCTGTCTGTCTGTCTGTCTGTCTGTCTGTCTGTCTGTCTGTCTGTCTGTCTGTCTGTCTGTCTGTCTGTCTGTCTGTCTGTCTGTCTGTCTGTCTGTCTGTCTGTCTGTCTGTCTGTCTGTCTGTCTGTCTGTCTGTCTGTCTGTCTGTCTGTCTGTCTGTCTGTGCCTCCTCGATTTATGCTTGAACAGTTGCAGTTAGATCACAAACCCATATATATATTTAGAATCAGTGTCACCAGGGGAACACTATAGGCATGTGTATATACCACATCCCTTTCTATACTCAAAAAAAAAAAGTAACAAAAAAATTACACTTTTGCCAGATAAAAGAATTGAGCTACAGGCCTAAAACCTTGGCATGCAGACACAACTTGACTGTGAATAACATGGGGTGGGTCCCATCTTGCCACAGCACTTCTTCTTTGTAATGCTAAAAATGTTGAAAATGGTAGATAAAAAAAACACATTGACCTAATCACATGTTCACTTCTGTTTTAAAAATTCTATAAAATGTTTTCAAAGCTGACACTTATGTGCAAAATATCAGCATATATGTAGAGTTATAAAAAGTTCTGTTACATTAGCTTCAATACAATATATGCTACCAGTTAAATAAAAGGATAAAACACACAAAATCCAGACATGTTAATTGTTAATAATAGGTGCAACAGATAATAGGTGCAACAGATACAAGGTGTGTTGATTTTAGTTTGATTTTGTTTCCTATCTAATTTTTTTTATTACTACCCCAGTATGATAAATATACCATGTGTTGCCGGGCCAGAAATATATTTGCGATAATGATAACTTTTTATATTTTACAAATCGTGGATAGTCAGTCAATTTGCAATCCAATTCACTCACAGAACATATTAGATGCTCCATCATACCCCTGTCCTCGAACCTTTTTGACATTCAGACCTAATTGGTCATGGCCATCGAGGACACAAGTAGCAATAACCTAGCCAGTAACTCTAGTTAATTTGGCATATTGCAAAAAATCCTCTCTGATGTTATGGTTAACAAACTGAACACATAAATCAATTACTTCTTTATTAAAAGAAATTATTTCATCCACCATTATCAAAAAATGATTAAAACTTCTTATTCTATCAACTAAATATTTCTTAATTGTGTTCTTACCTATATTATTTACTTCATTTTTACATGTGGTGATGCATATGTGGTATTCTTTAGCTTAGGTCTTTCAAGGTGAGCATTTATGACAGAGTTATGCTTAGCCAATTGAATAACTTCATTAATGCTAAGAAATTTCCTGGTTACCATTATATCAAGATCCACCATCTCTCTTAAGTGCCAAGCATTGCTGTCCACAAAATCAAATACACTCGGCAGAACAATGAATTGTGTCTATTTTCCTCCACAGTTTAGCCAGTGCAGAATTAATGCATACATCTCCTTTTGTGCTATGGAGTGTGTGTGGTGGCTGAGTAGTTATGCACTTGGGCTAACAACCCCATGGGTTGTGGTTTCAAACCCAGCACTGACAGGAAAACTTTCTTGTCCTTCCAACATCTTCCCACACCAGTCCACCCAGCTCATGTTGACTACCTCCTTGTGGTGAGTCCTGGAAAACTGACACATAGTCAGGCCAAAGTAAACAAATAGAGAAGAAATTCTTATACGAAAGAGGAAGATTGTGCTATGGATTTTTCACAGATTGGACAAAAGTACTTGAATCTGCCATTTGCATTAAGATGAACAGATTAGAGGAATGATTATCTATATCTTATGTATATTGACCCATTTTTAAAAGGTGTATTGACTAGAATTCCATACTTACTCCTATCTTTTACAAACAAACTAAAGAAATAAAAAAAACCTACCTATTATATATACCTACCAAGAATATTTTATTGCCATTTCACCTGAAAGCAACAGTTATACAATACACTTCTTAAGGAAAGGAAAAGTTTCGGAAGAAAGAAAATGTTTTAAAAATATAAAGATTTGATCTCTAGCCAAAGAATTTACCACACTAATTACTTCAGGAGTGGTCATATTAGGCATAATGAAAAAGACATCTTAACTTTCTTGAGTTAAACTGACAACTAGCAGCTGATCCCAAGCTAAGATTTTCACAACCGCCATCAATAGCACCAATTTCAGGTATATGTCTCACATCAGCAACACTAACTAATGACAATAGAAGTGGGCAGTGGACATTGTGCCTTCAAGTACTTCGAAATACCATCACTTCTAGAAGTTGCCCTCTTCTCCCAGCAAGCCTTGCCTCCATATTAAGTTTAACTAGATATCCCAATATCAGGACCACCATTACCATCTACATTGTGATGATATAAACCTCCATGACCAGCAAAAGGTCCCAACCTAAGATTATCACTGAGACAAGTGCCACCAAAATTACTGAACCTAGCTACATGGCTCACATCAACAACATCATAACCACTAGTGGCTTGAAATACCTGAGAAAACCACCACTTCTAGAAGCAGCCATCTTGCTCCCAACAAGCCTTGCTTCCATTGAGAGATTCCTGGAGACGGTAGGGTAGGCACTGGCTTACTCCTCACAGCTACACACACTACAGCAGAAGATAATCACATCTGAGCTCCAGGTAATCAGATAAAATTCAAAACTTGACTCAGGAAGACCCCAGATTCCTGGGGAAGGTAAGTATTACTTACTCCCTTTTTTTTCCTTTTTTTTCCTGAAGGGGGGGTTTCCACGAAGGGGGGTTCCATGAAGGAGGGTTCCATGAAGGGGGGTTCCATGAAGGGGGGTTCCATGAAGGGGGGTTCCATGAAGGGGGTTTCAATGCCCCCCTCACTGGCTACAGGCCTGTAAATGTTGTAACATGGAACCATTTAGCCAATGTATGATGAAAATATTATGGTAAACCCAAATTAAGTATGGTATGAACTGACACATCTGAGCTTTGTCTCTCACACCATGAGTTTCAACTTTTGGAGTCCCCTGACAGCAGTGGCGATGTGTTGCCTGAAAAATACTTACATCTATTTAATGTACTGTTTGAGTGAGTCTGTGTTTGGTCTTTTAGCATAGGCATACTTCCAACAAGTCCAATGAAATTTAGGATAATATTTAGGAATAACCGCAAGGTCATGACACGATTCTCTCTACTTCCTGCTACACCCACTTCTTTCTTATCACCATATGACAATTTTATTCAATTAAGAAGTTCAAATGTCTTTTTTCTTTTCTTTATCGATTCCACAGCAATAGAAGTAACAATCTTAGCCAGTGTCCTTCTTTTCTTCTCGCACAGTATGACACTTCCAGGACTTCACCACTACAGAAGCCAAAGATGCTTATTTGGCCATAGGCAGAGAATAAAAGTATTGTACTAGTAGTGATTCTTGTTGCCATCTAGAGAGAGGAACCTGACCAGGATTGACTGGCTTGGCAATAGTACAAAGTCAAAATACATTTAGGGGTGACTTTAGCAAGCTAATAATGATAAGAGAGTCTCTAGTTTCCTAGCATTCTATATGATAAGAATTATGAAAAGAAAATATACTTTTGCCTCATAGTGCTATTAGCAATCACTATTGAAAAAAGACACATTGAAACCAGTCTAATCTATTTTTCTAATTTGGGACTTCTAAATTCGGATTGTTGGCAGATTTGTAAAGACACACCAAACAAAACAGAATGGACGTGCTTTTACTTTATATGGAAGTGATTTGACTTGAAAACATTTATTGTGTATACCAAACCAAACTATCCTAATTATATTTGTGTTCTAAACTAAAAGAATGCTAATGGGCTTCTACAAGATTTCCTATGAAAATGAAAACCTGTAATTATGCCTGCTCTGATTCCAACCTTGTAAAGACCACTAACATTGAGTTTAATATCATCATACTGACCTGGATTAATGATGCATCACACACATCAACATTCGTACATGCTCTCTTTAATAACAAGTTAAATTCCATTTCTAGTCGAAACAAATCAGATAGATAAAAATTAGATTATTAGGAAGTATGAAATGTGAAATAGATGATGTTTTAAAAATAGACTACATGATTTGAAATGTGGACAGTGAAATATGCTATATGACAGTATTCAGTAAATAACTTCATTAAATAACTCTAACTACTTGATATTAGTTAACAACAAAGAACCGTGGTAAGCTTTTATGAACCACAATAATTCTGCTTAAACATGCTAAAAGTTGCTCAGAAATATACCTTACTTAGCTTAAGATTGGTTTACAATAAAACAATAATTTATGGAATTAAAATGACATTGATATCCCAAGCTTAAACACTATCATTAATATCAGTTCATGTACTACTAACCAGCGGTGGATATTTATATCAAGTTACAGCATTATGCATACGGTGGTAAACAATTAATGAACACAAACAATGAAGCTGTGTGAAGTAAATGAGCTATGTAGAATACTCGAAATATTAGAACCATTAGATAAATTTGGCCATTTCACAGTTGCTATGCTATCATGTTTTAGTTTACGTATGCACATTAATGTAACTTGACATACAGATTGAACACTTTTCTTGAAGTTGATACATATGCAAACACAAAGATGGGATACCCATCTTTGAAAAGGTTGCGGAGATGAATGAATTCATGCTTTATCAGTTGATGTTGTTATGTCACTATGTTTGTATCATCCCTTAAGCAGTATCATTTGAGCTGTGTATCAAGTTATCTTATTAGAACTTGATCTATGCTTATTTTTGAGTGTCTAGTTCAAACTTAATGTTACTATGGTGATATGTCACACAAATGAGCACACCTTCTGATGTTCTCTATGGTGCCATCAGCCATGGAAACACCAGTGTGGGTCACACCTACCAGACCCATTTTGACTCAATATATTACAATGCCTACAGATTGCAGGCTCAAATCCTGCTACAGTAATCTATATACACATTCTCAAGTGTTAGCAGTACTAAATACATTATAATGTTTTGTCATACAATCACAATAATAAAAACTATTAGGCAAACAAGCAACATCGATAATGACGAGTGATTATTGCAATAGCAATATCCAGGCCCTGGCACATCACTGTCATGAACTTTTATTGAGTACAGAGCAACATACACACAAAAATTACAGCAACATTTAATAGGGTTTTTATGAGGACAGAAAGCATCAGTCAATATATTAGTGGAACTTTGGTGACTAGGTTAGCTTCCATATACCCACCTGTCACATGCCATGAACACTTCAGGTAGATAGAAGGGTCTGCTAAGGTGGAACACAAAGATGCACTTGCAGCTGATGGTTAGGCCCAACTTCTTGCAGGTGGTAGCGAGGCTGTCCAGTATGGTGGTGAGGTCCACCCAGTTGTTCGCCAGGAGGACCATGTTGTCAGCATACTCCAGGTCAGTCACCAGGGTGCCGAGTTTCAGGATCAGCCTATTCCCCATGAGATCAGCATCAAGTAGGTAGGCTGCCTTGATGCCTCTCTCCTCCTGTCTGTGGACATCCAAGGTCATGTGAATGGCATTGTAAAAGTTAAAAAGTGTGCGTGCCAACACGCAGCCTTGACAAACACCACTGGTGACAGAAAACATGTTGGATCTCTTCCCTTAGGCCCTGATTACTATGGTTTCAGTGTATTGAATCATATGCCTTCTTCAAATTAATGAAGAAGGCATAGAGAGATTGGTGAAACTCACTGCTTTCTCCATCGGTACTCGCAGGGAGAAGAGTTGGTCAGCACAGCCACTGCCTCGACGGAAACCACACTGGCTTTCGTGAAGGAGCTGTTGTGTTCTGCGCTTGAGCCGCTTCAGGATAGCTTTAGAAAATACCTTGCCTGGTATGCTGAGAAGAGCAATACCATGGTAATTGTTGCAGATGGTTCGGCATCCCTTCTTGTGCAATGGCACAAGAAGTTGACTTTGCCAGTCCCTGGGGACTGACTTGGTTTCCCAGATGATACTGAAGATCAATTTCAACCAGCGAATTGTCTCACCCCCACCAAGACTGAGCATCTATAAGGATATTCCATTCAGGCCAGGGGCCTTTCCGGACCTCAACTCAGAGATAACAGTTACAATCTCCTCTTCTGAGAGGGGAGCAGACAAATCTTCATCAGCCATCAAAGTGTCTGATGAAACAAACGATGGAGAGACTATAGGGAGATCTTCACAGGGAACAAATCAATATTAACCTGGCAGTTCATCACTTCCTCAAAATGCACTGCCCAGTGATTCAGTTTATTTCCTCACTCTGCAGGGTGATACCATCCTTGGCAACCAGTAGTAAAGAGGCAGGCTTGGAGAACTTCTTCTTTAAGAGATGCAAGTCTCCTATCAAAGAGCATCCTCTGCCTTGCTGCTCAGCAACGAAAGCCCGGCATTCTGCCTCAGTTGCACGATCACTCCATGAAGAATTTCAGCTGCAACCTCGGTGAGTTTCTTGAGGTCGTTGTACTCAGTCTTGAGATGAGAGATGTCATTTGGTGGTTCATTCTTCAAATGAACCCATGCCTCTTGTTTCTTCCTGGAGAGGTTGCAGATTTCATCAGTGATCACTGATTTTGGGTGCAGGAGGTAGAGATTCACAGGCTTTCTGGATGGAGAATTTGAAAGTGTCCCATACAGAGTTTAAGGTGGAGGTCTGATCAGACTTGTCAAAGGTGCCAGCTAAGAGAGATTGATAGCTGGCTTGGTAAAAAGAGGAGAGGTTGGTGGTTGGTGGTTTGATAAAGCAGGGACCTTGACTGTCTGCGCCTGACCATGATCTGGAAATGAAGATAGACACAATAAGTTCTTGGCCAGACTCATGAAGAGTCGACTGGTACAAACGAGTGTTGAGGACACTAGTGCAAAAGTGTTTGTTGACAAGTATATAGTCAATAATGCGACTAGGTCAGGAACGATCAGAATTTATTAACCAGATAGCTTGATAAAGTAGCTTATGTTGAAACCATGTGTTGGATACAAAAGTCCAGCAGTTATCCAGGAATCACCTTGGAGAGGTTATACAATGAGATCCTCCCCTCCCACACACACACACATGCACACGCACGTATGCACACATGCACACACAAACACACACACATACACACATACATGATCACACACAAGCACGTACAGACAATTTCATATCATACAACTGTCCTCAGAGCAGGTTTTTACTCAGTTCGATATAAAATATTAAATCAATTCTGCATTATTATTGCTGTTTACATTCATACTATCTAATTTAACGAATATAAAAAAAAAAGTAAATTTTTTTTAAATTAATGTTTAAAGTGGTCAGATCAAAAAGTTCAATGTACCACTTAACCGGTTGTGCCCATGCATGAGCTAGCTAATCTATACCAAACAATGATTTATTTCTGTGTTGCATAGCTATCATCTTCAAAATTCTTGTGTAGTGGTAGCTCCAACTCAATAACCCTGAGGTGTGGCACTGTTTAAGGAATTTATTTCATAATTTAGACTATCAATAGTTGCTCTACTTGGTCAGGTCTCTGGTGGATGTACTTGCTGTCATACTTGTGGTATATTGTGTGTAAATCACATGATTGTGCTTAATTGGCTTCAGTGGATGGATCAATTGGTATAAAAATGACTTCATTTCCTTGTACCACAAATCAGAATGCACTAATCCTGTCTGTCCTTTTGATTGCTAAGATTTGTCTATCAAGGTTAGTAGACTGTATTGTAGAAAAGCTCAGAGACTAGTAGAAGTTAGTTCTATAGCTATCATCTTGTGTATGATGTTTCATTTTATATTACCTAACTCTATTTTGTCAATGTAGAGAAGATGGTACCGAATCAAAGGCCATTTGATGTGTCCAGATGCATTGCTATTACTCTCATCTTGATGTGCTTTGTTCGATCAGAACTCATGTGCCCTGACAAATTTGAGGGCACACAGTGTCAACCAGAACGAAAGGATTTCAATATAACATTTCATGACTGTGAGCCCATAAACCTCTTCTTGAATGTATGCAGAGGATTGTGTGATACCTCTGAACTTACCGACCAAGTTCCTCCTTTTATAAAAAAACATTGTACTTGCTGTGAGCCCACCAAGTATTCTAGACATAGAATACGTAGAAGAACTATGTGCAGTACACCCACTGAATTGAAGAAAAGAGTACGAAAGACTATATTTTATATGAAAATTTATGAGTGTGGCTGTTTGAAATGCTAGTTAATAAGACTGCCACCAAAAATTTTCCATTTACTTATCTAACTATATAAATTGGATATTTGTTTATGCATTTATTTAATTTCTTATTAATTGATCGATTTACTAATCTGATTTCTGTCAAAGTGCTTGTATATATTTGATTAAAAAGACAAATTAAAACTTTAACATCAAATTCTATTTAATAGGAAAATTTCCTATTGTTTCGTATATGGAAATGCTATAAATTGTTGTCCTAAATGGTCTGATTTTCTTCATTCCTGACAAAAGTGGTAACAGCTATCACTGCTCTTGGAAATGTGCTGGTTAACATGATAATTTCATTTCCATGGTGTCATAGAGAGGTAGTGTTGCCCTGGGATTTCCATCTTCCCCCCCCCCCCCCCCCCCCCCCCTTCCCAGAATTTTCCAAGATATTGCTGGCATTGTATAGCTTTATGGATGAGTATTGAGTATACTTAGCTGATTTTGTTTCTTCAAAATGTTGAGTATTTACTGGAGGCCCACTGATTCAAGTTCAGGTCTTCAACTTTGATTCTCATTAGTGTAGCCAGGTTAACATCACCAATTCTGTTCCACAGATAAATCTTAATTAACTTCATTTGACAGAAGGGCCTCTCTACAGCTGCAGTTCCAAATGAATGAGCAAGCAAAATATTGAGAAACTTGATGATGTTGAGGGTGGCTTGTTAGCAACTTAGTGCACAAGTTCTCAACAAAAAAAAAAAATTTTATAGAAGCATTTAACCAACTCTAATCATAAAAACGGGTATGTTTAAACATAGGCATGGTTAAAACGAAATATCTTTCTCCCATTACCAAAATATTCCTTATGACACCCTGGGCATGGTGTCTCTTACTTTATAGTAAGATGGAAAGAACTCATTTCATTGCAACACACTGTGTGAAGCAATTGTCTCCCCTCTTTGATGCCCAAAAACTAACCTTGTAAACTATTACTGTGACTCCAGTAAGGAAAAGAAGAGTGTGTAAACATTAATATTTTTATGATTTCTCTCTGTGTATTGTGGCTAGCTTCCACCACATTCTCGAGTATCATGTCAATCAGTGACTCATTTGTGACATGTGGTTTGTCTCATCAGTCAGCTGCAGTTTTACTGGTGATTTACAGCCAGATAGTATTGTCTACTTATACAAGTGCTGCATTCTATACAAGAGTTGCTTGCTAAACTATATAAGAACAACTGCCATGTTCATGAATTAGTATTGATAACTGTAACTTTGTATATAAAAAACCAGTTTTAGCCCAATGCAACTAAATTTATTAGTGCACTGATTCGATATGAACCTTACCCATTTCAATATCAGCTTATAAATAGATTTCAGTTCTCATGTTTGAACCAGAATGTTGCGGACTTTATCATACTAACCATTTGGGTTGTTATTTAATAAATCCTCTTACCATGTTAGATGTCTTGGAGATGAAAATGTGCCTGTGTGTGTGCCCACAGCTGTATAAGTCACAATTCTAGATAGATAATTTTTTTCCATGTGGTGTGTCAAATAATGCAGAATTTTCTTAGGATGCTGTCATTCAAATAAATTTTCTGAAAGTGGCACCCCTAGTGGGGGAAAAGGAAATCAAATTCTTCATACAAAAAAGCCTACAAAAATCATGTTCCAGGAGTTAAGGAACAGGTCTCCCAAACTGAAGGTCATTTGTTTTATTCAACCTAAGACAGATTTTTTCTGTTTGTTTTCCTTTTATTTTCCTTCTATTTTTTCCTTCTACCATTTTTGTCTTCTAGCTTTTTTCCTTCTACCATTTTTTGTCTTAAAGCTTTTTTCCTTCTATCTTTCTTTTCCCTCACCTTTTTTCCTTCTATCTACTTTTCCTTGCATCATTTTTCCTCTATCCTTTCTTTTCCTTCTCCCCCTCTTTTGCCTTCTTTCTTAGCTACCTTCCTTTTTTTCTTCTTTCCCTCCCTTTTTTCCTTCTTTCTTTTCTTCTCTTTCTCCTTTTTTTTCTATTTTCTTCCCCCCCCCCCCCCTCCCCACCCTTTCCAATTTTTTTTTATTCTTCCTTCTTCATTCCAATCCCCTTTCTTTCCTTCCTTCTTTTCTTCGTTTTTTTTTTCCCCCTTTTTTTTCTCCCCTCCCACCCTTTCCAATTTCTTTTCCTTCTTTCTTCATTCTAACCCCCTTTAGTCCTTCCTTTCTTCTTCCCACTTTCCTGGGAGAAAATGCAAACCACTTCTTTTTTTAAGCTATTAATGGTTTTAAATACTGCAAGGTCCATTGGAAAACATGAACTTCAACATTAGATTGCCCACTGACATAAAAGGATAAGCTAGTCATGAAGCAGCTAGCACTATTAAGAGATGAAGCGAGAAAAAAAGGGGGGGGGGGATTGGTTGTTTTAGAGGCTAGGAAATTTTTCACAGAGAACTGCAATAAAAATCAAAAGTTTGGTTTATTGATCAGCCTCAATATTTGGTAATCTCTGTAGCATAATTTATCAGCTTTAAGGGTCGAATATGGACAAATCTGGGGAAACTGAAACATTATGAATTTAATAGCCAATGAATATGGCATTAGTAAGGCAAATAGATGAATATAAAATATTGTATTATCATTCCAAGACTAATTTTGTTTCTAGCTAATTTGTTTAAGTTTCTTGCCACTGTCTATCGATCTTCTTCCAGTTTCAGTTAATATTAAACTTTGATGTGTTCACTTGCTGGAATATGAGGTAGTCAAGAGTTATGTGTCACTCATCCCATTGCTTGACAATTTATACTTTTCCTAATTTGATGTCATTGGAGGAACAGTGTACTCACATCAAGCTGTGTGTGTGGGTTATGTCAGCATGAAGTTA
>OZ017789.1:3131006-3226006 GCA_963969325.1 Lycopodina hypogea
GGGATCCCTAACCTTAACTGCACTAGGACCCCCAAATAACTCAGCCCGGTAAAAGGGTAGTGGTATCACTTGGGTGTGATGCAAACATTTTTATGACAATATAATCACTAATAGATACACTGAAAACAACTGCTTTTCTTTCCTTAACTTATCAGTGTGAAGCAGATAAAAGGTTATAGCACTTTTCAAATATAATAGCGACAACTGGTAAAGGGTCAATTGCCCACTTGTTTTAGAACATTCTAATTCTTAATTAAATTAGCATGTGATAATGTCACATTGGAATGTCCAAGTTATGAACTGGCTTTGGTTAGCCAGAGAATGGAGTGGAGGGCACGAAAGGAAGTGCAGTCAGAGAGAGTCAATGATAAAAGTTGATGAGCCCCAGGTAAAGTCTTGCTTGTAGGAGCAGTGAAAGTTACGGATAGCTTCCACACGATCTTCCAGAGGGGTAATGCCTGCAAAGCTAATTCAGTGGCTGAGAAAGTCGAGAGTAGAGTCACAAATTTGGCACTTGTCAGGGTTGATGATTAGTCCATATTGAGATAAACGGGTAAAGAGAATCTGGAGGTGATGGGCATGTTCTTCTGGTGTGTAACTGGCTACAAAGATATCGTCCATGTAGACAAAGATGAAGGAGAGTTCTCAGCAAACCTGATCCATAAACCACTGGTCTGTGTTGCGTTCCGAAGTCCGTAAGGCATCATGAGGTATTCACAGAGGCCAAAAGGTGTTATAATGGAAGTCTTTGGGACGTCATCTTTGTGCACCGGAATCTGGTTGAAGGCCCGGATAAGACCAACCTTGTGGCTCCACGTAGCAATGCTCCGAAGTCTTGGATGTGAGGTATGGGATATCGATCAGATGTGGTGATGTCATTGAGGGCACGATAATCACCACAGGGATGCCATGTGCCTGACTTTTTGGGCACCATATGCAGTGGTGAAGCCCACGCACTGAAGGAGGGCTGAATGATGCCAAACTGAAGAAGATTGTCAAACTCTTTCTTAGAAGCGGATAGCTTTGCAAGGGGGGGGGGGGTGGGGGAGTCAATGAGCCTTAGCAAAGGTTGGCCTGCTATCAGTGACGACGCGGTACTGGACACCGTGCTTTGGTGTCTATCAGCCACTTGTGGAGTAGTGAGATAGACAAAGGCTTGGAGAATGGCATAGTAATGATTTTGCACCACAAAGAAATAGTTGAGGTAGAGTACCTCGAGGTCAGAGAGGTGAGCAAGAATGCTGCAGCAGGGTGCTTCGGAGTCACACAGCCAGCGGTGCTTGAGGTCAATGAGTAGACCGTGCTCACGGAAGAATTCTGCACCAATGATAGGTTGGCTGACATCGCCCAGGATGAAAGTCCAGTTAAAGGTTCTCCTGAGATCAAAGTGGAGAGACAAAGTACATATGCCAAAGGTGGAGATTACAGAGCCGTTCGCTGCCTTGAGAGGGAGTCCCTTCTTCCGTATTTGATGGTCAGCACGTGTTGCTGCAGGAAGCACGCTGACTTCAGCACCAGAGTTAACTAAATAGTGTTGGCCAGAGATGCAGTCAGTGATGAAAAGAAGGCGACTGTTATTTCCTGATCCACTGGTCGCCATCAGTGGGCGGGGAAGGCGTTTCCCGACATAGAATAGGGTTTTTTTGCATTTGATAGCATCTTTGCCAAATCGGGCATGGTACCAACAGAGTGTTGGGGCAGCAGAAACTGTTGGAGGAGCTGAAAATTTTCCAGATTTCTGCTGCTGGGAGTCAATGCATAAGGCCTTCCAGCTCATAGCGGAGATGGCACTGAAGGGTGCAGACAGAAGGGCTTCTGGAGTGACTGCAATGAGGCTGTCAGCGAGAGAAGCAAGCTGCTCAGTACCTTTGTGGGGTGAGACTTCAAGATGAGCTGAACTGACATTGGAAGGCGAGTGAGGAAGATTTCTTGAAGGATTGGATCGTTTGTTGCAACTTATTCAGCTAGCTGTTCAATATGTCTAAGTAGCTGGGAGGGTTTCTGGTCGCCTAGTGGCTCAAGAGAGAGCAGCTTTTGCATCCTTTGAGACTCTGTGAGGGAAATGTGTGAGATGAGGCGCTCCTTCAGGATGTTAAAAGGATTAGTAGCTGGAATAGTGAAAATGACATCACATACTCACTAGCAGTCTCAGGCGGCAGTGAGCCAACAATGTAATGGTACTTGGTTAGCTGCTGAGTAATGCCCTTTGTGGCAAACCGGGCCTCCACCTGGTGAAACCAAAGAGCTAGGTCTTCTTGCCAGAATGGAGGCAGTTCGAGGGAAACTGTATAGACAGCAGCGCTAGGCTCATCTTCAGCCACTAAGCTGGCCTGGAAGGCTGTGCAGTTGCTGCACAAACAGCGTTGGGGTCACCAATGAAGTGGATAGAAACTTATTGCACTTCTCAAAATATTAATAGCTACAACAACTGGTAAAGGGTCAATTGCCCGCTTGTTTTAGAATTCTTAATTAAATTAGTGTGTGATATCACAATGGAATGTCCAAATTATGAGGGCTATTCTGATCGCTACAAGTGCATCATGCCAATTTCAGAAATTTTTTTGTTAGTGAAGATTGTTGTTTTTTTTTGTTGTTGTTTTTTATGACAAAGAAATTTAAAATTTTTACTATCTGTTGTGGTGATTCAACCTTCTCTGAAAAGTTTCTTTACAATTGTGGGAAAGACACTTCTTTGCTGTTGAAGCAAAGCAGTCATACTTAGTTAGAGAAACAATAGGAGCAGAAAGGAAGTGGAGGGATAGACAGAACAATGTTAGTATTTGTCACTATTATTATCCATTTACTTCTTCAATTAGTAATTAGATATGAAAATCATTACAAAATTTGAGCGTTCATTGGCACTCATTAGTTATGCATCACAGCAATACTACTGGAGTGTATCTGTATTTTTGAAGTCTGTTGCTCGATCTCATGCTACTACACAGCAAATATTGTGAGGCCATTAATTTGAACTTCTGGAGACAGTAATGCAAGAGTATAATCACAACAGTTTCAGTGGTGTCCATATATATAAATTGACTACGCCAACTTGCCATGTCAAATTAGGCAATATCAAAGTATGATGAAATATGCTAAAATAGGGAACATGTATGGGGGGGGGGGGGGGGAGGCCAGGGTGGGCATCACTTGGAGTAATTTTTTACCATTTTTGGCACATTTAGAAAGAAACCATACATGTGCAATTCAATGAAGGGTAATAGTAATCATACTCCTGTTTCAGGAGCAGTCTCCCCAGCTTTGTGATTACTCATTCATGAAAGTAGTTCCCACATGCGTGTAAACAAATTTATTTCCATTGGTGTTTTTCTAGTCATTTGATTGCCATACGTCGGAATTATGATTTGTTGCTCTCTCCCCATTGGTGGATGGACTACTGGACAACATAGAACCTCTGCTTAATAAAAAAAAAAAAAAAAAAAATTGGATATTTAACATACGATATGATTTAAATTTCCTACCTAATAGTCCTGTAAGGACATAAGGGGGGGGGGGGGTTAGAAAAGAGACATTTTTACATCCAAATTCACCCCATTAACCTTCTCCCCCTTGATCCCAGCTCTTCCCCCTTGATGCCAGCCACACCCTCTTGAAGCCAACTCCTCCCCCTTGAAGCCAGTCCCATCCCCTTGAAGCCAGTTCCTTCCCTTTGATGCTGGCCCTGCCCCCTGGATGCTGGTCCAGACCCTTGATGCTGACCACACCCCTTTTCTTCTAATTTCTATTATCATTCTGCTCATTTGCTCAGCATATCCCATAGCTCTTTAATTCAATGGGCTCTATCCAAAAGTGTCAAGTAGGTATTTCACTTTTTCAGACATCCAGAAAAACCATAGTGAGCTGAAAGCCTATGAAATGAAACAGCTAACAGAGACAGGATGCACCAGGAACCTAAAACAGAAAATAATAATATATTCATGTCAGTGTAATGATATTTATTAACTTCACTAATATGAACATTTCACTATTTAGAACAGGCCAAAATCCCAGGATATTAGGACACTGTAGCACATTATTCTTTAGAAATAAGGAAATTTCCACTTTTTTTCAGGCTCAGAAAAAAATTGGTAGTAAAAATGCAATAATAGTATTGAATTGGGAGATCTGGCAAATTCTGGAATTTTTTTAGAGGGATTTGGCATATTTCTAACCCAGTTTGGCATATTTTAATTGTACAACCTGGCTACAGTGGTGAGAGTCTACTGTATGGCATGTAATAAATCACATATTTGAAAACTATGCTAGCTCAAGTTTAGCCCAAAAGTACTCCTTTATTGGTTGTGGATCCGTGACTTTTCTCTCTCTCTCTCTCTCTCTTCCCCCTTCTCCCCCCCCCCCCCCCCCCCACAAAAATAACAACAACAAACAATAAAAGCTTAGTAGATAATCTCAGAAAGTATAAAAGAAGGCAAAAAATCCCACAGCTGCAGCAATTATTACAAACAAGAGAGCCAATTTCACTGGTGCAACTGAAGGATCATGCATAACTGATAAGGTAAGATATGTCATTTTTAAGGAAATGCAACCTCAGCAATCACTCCAAAAGAAGAGAGAGAGAGAGAGAACTGGTTACAAGGGAGCTCCTTGCAGCTGATAATTTGATAGAAGTAAGGGAGGGGGGGGGGGGGGGGAAGAAAAATAAATTAAAATTATTACTAGTCTTTCCAAAACTTTTCGGGGGAACAGCTAGAATATAGGTGCTTCCAATGATGATTTCGAGGTTAAAACAAGACTGGAAATTTTCAAGAGAAAAAAAATAGCTCATTATGATTTAATGATGACTTAATCATGGGGTAAAAAATAAATAAATAAATTATAAAATAATAATAGTAATAATAATAATAATAAAAATAATAAAAAATAAAAAAATTAATTAAAAAAGGGTGGGTGGGGGGGGGGAACTCAACCATGACCAGGAGTTGAACCTGGGACCATAACACTGGTGGTCAGAGGAAGTTTCATGACAACAAGAACAAGAACAAGGTTCCCAAGAAAGCAACATTTACACTCCAGAGAACTTGTTAAAGTTCACAGTTAAGAATTTAATTTTATACTAATTTTTCAAAAAATTCTTTGTTCATCTGGAGTATAAAGCTCTGCTTTGCACCAAGCAGAAACATTTCTTGGTTCATCTCCACCTGCTCAGCTTGGTTGAAGACACAGAAGCATTTTTTTCTTCTTGTTCTTGTTTTCTATCACCATTTCAGGACCTGGTGTTCTATTATTCAACCTTTATCATGGACACTTGAACGTCAGGATAGATAGAAAACTGAACAGGAGAGGAATAATTATTCAGGACTGAATATGATCAGGTATTTTTAAACCTGATTCAATGACGTGATCCCAAGCTACAGTGTGCCGGATTGGGTGAGAATGATCTCACCGTTTAAACATTCCAATATACTATTAATAATATGCGGCGCCACGGCACCTACAATGTGCACTCGCTGTTGCATTTATGAATTACTATTGCGAAATATTAGTTAGTATTTACGGCTTCAGTAAAAAAAACAGTTCGTATAAAAGTGATTCAGCCTCCTTCGAAATAACAATCACAAGCCGCCGCTTTTTATATAAGGGGGAACAAAATCATCTCCGAAGGTAAATAGCTAAGTTTATTGTGCTGTTACTACCTTCTTTTTCTTTTTAAAATAGCTATGGCAATTGCCTTGTCTGACAGTCTGCTTTACTAACACTTAATGATTTTTTTTAAATTTTCTTTTTATCCAGTGAAAATGCTAGGAAGTCAACAATCAGATGAGATATCCAGATATATCATACTTACTCTCATTCTGGCATTGTATACTGCATCTGCACCAGCATCTGGGGCCAGATGTTCAAGAGGCAACGCAATTTTGGACAAGACAAAATGTCAAGTAGAAAGGAAGGAATTCATTATAACGTTTGCCACATGTGAGCCCATATCCGTTTGCCTAAATGTTTGCAGAGGATTATGTCCTACACAGACAATTGTGAATCAAGATATTCCTTTTATAAAACAACATTGCACTTGCTGCAAGCCCTCAAAATATAAGAGATATCGAATCCAAAGGACAACCATGTGCACTAATAACTCAGGAGAGAAGATACGACAAGAGAAAACACTATATTTAATGAAAATTTTGGAATGTGGCTGTAGACATTGCTATTAAATGTGCTACTAGCAGCAACCATAGTTGTCAATATTCACCACTTCATTTTTTTTATTGTTCGACTCAACTTTCTCTCTGAAATTGCAGGTACTGGCATCATCACCTTAGACCTTAGTTCATGTATTCATCTCAATCTAGCTCCATATTATAGATCATTCATTAGCATTTTTATCTTCACCATTTTCATCCCTTGTTTTGCTGCAATATATTGGCTGCATCGCTATGTACTCATTTCTTTGTACTTCATTATAATTTCTAACATTTACTTGTTACAACTGAATTTGGATAAATATTTAAATCGAAATTTACAATTATAACTATTGAGCATACACTTATTAGAGGTTATTAGAAAATTAGTTAAGTGGATACAGCTTTAGTCATTATTTCTTGACTTATTGGAGTACACATGTATGAAAGGACATCTGCAAGGTTATTATTTGTCTATATTTTAGTTATTACTTCATGAACCAAAGACATGCTTGGTGTCTTGGATAATCTGTGATTAAATAACAAGAAAACAACTATGAGAACAAGTATCAGGCAAGGTATTTCTTTTTGTTGTTATTTGCTGTTTTGTTGCTTATTTGTGTTACTTTTGTTTGTTTTTTGTTTTTTTGGGGTTTGTGTTTTTTGGGGGTTTTGTTCTTTTTGTTTGTTTGTTTGTTGTTTTGTTTGGGTTTGTGTTTGTTTTCTTTTTTTGGCTTTTGTTCCTTTTGTTTGTTTGGGTTTTGTTTGGGTTTTTTTTTTTGGTAGTTGTTTTTTGTTCTGAACTGCACATGTTCAATATCTGTAGCTGTAAAGTAGCAACTGTAAGAACTGTTGAATATCAGGCTGTGTTTCTATTCTACTGAACTGTTCATATCCAATTTCTGCATCTGTGACATAAGCTAAATAAAAACTGAAGAAATTATGGTTGCACATCTAGTTGGAAATCAGAAGTCACCTAGTCATGATAATGTGATTAGATATCTTCTACATTTAATAGTTTATAATATCCTAGAAATTTCTTTGCCACTTGGATCAATTTCAATTTAAAGTTACCTCTTTTTCTTAAAGCTGGCAGTTATATTTAAGCTTTAATTTAATAGCTATTGGTACTGGTTCCATCTTCCCTCCTTAAATCACCAGCAGCAGTTTGGTTGAGATGGAAATATGTCACAATTTTGAACTTTTGACTATCCTTGGAAGTACCATGACTCTAACTTCAAAAATTTGATCAAAGAACTAATCTGACCAGCACTCATGAAATTTGGTGAAATATTTGCTTGACTCTCTAATTATGTGGACCATAATATTGGCATTGCTGGCATTTGATGTCAGCCAAAGGTTATGGCTACATGCAATTTATGCAAATTGCAGAGAAAACAAATGGGCCAGCCACCTAGCTAGAGTCAGAAATGGGATTATATGAAGCCTAGATATAATCAGCAAGGAATCCTAGAGTAGATAATCATCAACTTGAGAGGATCAGAAAGTTGGTAATAGTTGTTATTGCTCTTGCTTGGTGCTGATTGGTTTCTATCTTTGAAAACTCTAGTCTTAGGTTAAATCTGGTCCTTACAGTTAATAATTTAATTGAATAATGCAGTAATAGAAATTTATAACTATAGCCAATGAATGAGACCTAGCAACTTAAAATGATAAAATGCCCATAACATTTACATTTGCATTGTCTTGAAGATTTAGATACTTACCTTCCCACCCCCCCCCCCCCCCTTGGAATTTAGAGAAGTATTTACATGCATTTCAATATTAAAAAAATTTGAATTGAAATTATTTATTTATTTTATATATATATACATATATATATAGTACTACAGTATATAACTGGTCTATTTTGGAAGAAGGTACACATCTCACTGAAAAGATCAAAACGTTGCTTCATAATAATTCAATCACTCTACAAAAACCCAGGTACATACTTACTTTCCAGCTAAATTTACAAGCCAAGAGCACTGAATAGATGATGTAATTTTTGTAGTTAATAGAGCATAAACAGAATATGAAAGCCAATTATCCTGCACAGGCACTATATAATTCCTGGAACTCTAACAGGTGGCACCATGAGTTAAGATGTTCTTTGTTTGTAAGTACATTCTGTCCGATCAACAGTATGTTCGACCAATAAGAGTCCTATTGACTGCATATGCTGTTTTTGAAACACCGTGGATGTGTTTATGGTGTCCTCAAGTTATTAAGGCTTATCCTTGTAGTCACAATAGCCCCTATTTCTTTTAACTACCCTGACAACCCAGCCAGCCCCAAATGAAGATTAGGTAGCCTAAATTAATATTCATTAAAAACTAACTAGCATACTCCACTGTTTCCCCACAACCATCACCAACTTATGGTGGCCACAAAAAGGAGCATCAAACTTTGTTCGCTATGAGTGTATGACCATCTGGTGAATATAATGCCTTCAGCTGTAATCAACATCCACAGAGAGAGAGAGAGAGAGAGAGAAAACCAGATGCCATCCAGGACGATGGAAACCCACAAGCCACACCGTACATTCATAATTATGCACTTGTACTATGCTCATGAGGTTCATAGCTTTGATGACCCAATAGGGAATTTTTTTAGAGTGACTGAGTGTAGCACATATGCCTGTGTGGTTTGAACGATTATTATACCACTCAACAATTACAATAACTGGTTAGGAAAATGTGATTCAATTGCAAAAATAATTGCTATTATTTTTAATTTAATTAAGTAATTGTAATTGAATGAGTGGGCATACACACAGAATTATGCACACTGCACCCACCCACAGAATCACGCACTTGCATACACAAGCTTTTGCTAATGCTGCTTTAAAAAAAAATAAAATAAATAAATATAAGGGGGAAAATCCTGTTGATAATGAACAAAGCCCCTTGGTCAATTAAATTTAATTATGTTGCTCTATTTGGGTTGGTGAACAAAATTTCCCCTATTCAAATTGATTTTTTATGATAATTTGTTTACGGCTGCTGCATATGTGATTTATTATATAATTAATGTGTATTTCAAAATGCCTAGTTCATTCTTTTGGTTTTGGGAGCCAGTGGGGATTTTTACTTGTTGCTTCAACCCATGGTATGCAAAGATGATGCTATTATACTAATAGCCATAATGGTGGTTTAAAAAATAATAATAAAATAAAGGCATAAAATTTGTATACAAGAAGTGTAGTATAGTAATTATCTAATCTATATTTTGGTTCAAAAGTATGTTTATATGTATGTTGCATGTGTGTCTAAGCATAAGGGCCAAACACTTGGATCCAAAGGAAAAATTTTTTTTCAGTGTTTGCATCTAGCATACCAGGGATAGAAAAAAGGAATTCAATTATTTCATGCAACCAAAAATACTGAAAATTAATCATAAGTTTGACTCTTCCAGGGTAATACTACAAACAAACAAAAAATCCTGCAAAAGGCATAGTTCAGTGGTAAGGGACAGATCTACTAAGAGGGTAAATCCTGCATTCAAATCCAGGTTAGGGCTCATGTTTTCTTTACTTTTTTTTTTCTCTCTCCTTTCGTTACTTTTTATACTTTAATCCTTTCTTCCTTGAATCCTTTCTCTTCCCTTCCCCTTTTTTTTTTAATTCCTTTATTTTTCTTTCTTTTTCCCTATATTTTCCCCTTTGTTTATGCGGACTTTCTTCTTATCATGCAAACTAATTACACAAAAAAAATAATAACCAAAGTGAGTTTCTAACTATTGGTAATCTACTTTTCAGCATTCCATCATACCTCCAAAACAATCTGACCTTTCTGAGACATCTACGGCATGCCACATGGATAGTTATGAGCTGTTTTTATTTCAGTGAAGTACAATAGTCCCTCTCTTGAGAGACCACCCTTAAATCTGGCGAAAATCAGTCTTACAAGAGAGGTGGTCTTATATATACAGTAAATACAACTTTTTACATTAAAAAATGTGGTCTTTCAAGAGAAGTGGTCTTCCAATAGAGGGGTCTCTCAAGAGGGGAACTACTGTATAAGGTCTAGAAATGATGTTTTGCATGGCTTCTATAATGTTTCATGTTGACATTGGCCAGGCAACACTGGGTATGTGCTGCTAGTAATACATAAAATTGTAATAAACCGAAACTGTAATAAACAGAAATTGTAGTTTGTAAAAGTAAAAACATCATAAACGTGACACAAATACCAGCAGTACTTATTTAGACCAAATTGCTGATCTTGGATATTCCTCGAATCAAATTAGTTTCCTCTTTATTAAATTGCATCCAAAATTGAGTTAACTGACTCCAACACAATTTGCTTGTTTTGACTGTAGACATCAAACAGTTTAGCCAGCAGCAGTAGAGCCAGTGCAAATGAAATGATTATGCGAGAATGCCTAAGCCTGCAGATGCAAAATATGTTTCCATAATTTAAGTCAAATGATATAAAAAAATGTGCTAGGGACTAATACAAAACATATTCCATTTTTAATGTTCTTCACCAGACAGAACATTGATGATGCAACATTTTAATAATAGCAGTACTCCATTATGACATAAGTATTTGCAATTTGTAGTGTTTACTGACAGATTATAGAGTAATAGGATTTTTTTAAATAGAAGCCATTATGTTCTTTGTGGCCGTTGCCTGGAGGTTAGGTGCTCTGCAAACATTAGCGCTGTATGGATGTGGTGCAAGGAAAAAATGCACAAATTGGTCTGCATATTTTCCTCCACCCACTGTTTACTCACTGTCTGGCTGAAATCCTCCTCCTTTTGGCCACTAATTACCCAAAGCTACTTAAAGGAGAGTTTCTCACTTGTTCTTCATGAATTTTAATTTTATGCAATGATTTTTTATGTTTTTATTTTAGTATTTTCTCAGCTGTACTACATTAAATTAGACAGGAGTAGTTTAAACTATGCTTTCCAATAATTTGGTTATATTAATGATCACTAATATAGTGATGCTGCTCCAGCCAATGTCAACATAATATATGATTGAAGCCACTCGTGACTCCATTTCTAGATCTTGTGACTTCATTCAATTGACGTCAGCTCGTAAGTAGTCACTCACTTCGATTATGAGATTTTGTGTACGATATTAATACATTTTGTGGCTTGTAACATAGATTTGTGGTTACTCATACATGAAGGAAGTTTATTCACTCATGCATGTAAAAATCCAGTTTTTCTAGTTCTAAGTCCCCAGAGTACACCTTCCCCACCCCCGGATTCTTCTTACATAGACCAGATTATTCCCGGTGTCAAGTTGTGTGCATGCCAGTTTTCAGGTCTCTAAATCCAAGTGTCTGGCAGATCATAAGCCACATAGATACTTAACATAGGTACAACAGCTGTGAGTTTTATATATATCTATATATGAAACTGATGGTTATTAGATATACGTACCTATGTGATTAATGGCCTGCCAATCCCTTGGACTTCAAGACATGAAACTTGGCACGCATATACAACTTGACCCAGGGAGTGACCAGAGTTGTTAGAACATTAGGGTGTCCATCCATAGCAACGATTAGCTAAATAAACAGGACATTTGTTTGTTCATAGTAACCATGCAATTTGATCACACCAAATAAAATAAAATAATAATAAACAAAATGAGTTCCAAAGTCATTTTTCACCACCAGTCAAAAAGAAGGTAAGTGAACAGCTAACTTTGTTCATTTCATTCCAAAGCACACACTCAAACATTATGGAGATTTATAAATCTGATTGTTGGATATATGCCATAAAGCATAAACTTCTGGCCTTCCTAAAATATCACTTGGTGCTCCAAACCTTTTAGAATTACACAATGCTTTTAAAAGATTCTGACCTTCCAAAAAATTCAAAAGTACCTATTATGAGCTACTGTTATTTGATTGAAACCACAGGCCTAGAAAAGGTATTTTGAGTGCTTCAATCATGTTTCATGTTGACATTAATCCAGGCAAGGCTGGGCATACCCAGGTATTATGGATAAAAATTACCTTCTGATGAATTACATCATAATTGACCCAATATATAATACTGAAGTGAATGTCTTAGAATTCCAATTTGGCCCTTACTTTCAACATTCATTTTAATTGCACAAAAATATCAAAATGTAGTTAACATTTATTTGAGTGATCCAGTCCTCCCTGTTGCTGCATCCCACCCCCACCCTCTCCCATGTAATCCCTAATTAAAATATCCTCTCAAACACACTCCATTCCAAAATAAATCCACTTTTATTCAACCCACTTCTGTTCAAATTTCAACTCTCCTACCTCTCAATTTAAACCACACAAAAAAAAGTGGCTTCAATGGCTTAATATCAGCCTATTTTTAACCTAGTCTGAACCCCTTTATCTCAAATACAATTACAGGTAATCATCATACTGTAAAGAATTTCATGTGTCTCTCTGTCTACTAACTCCTCCCATAGTTTTGAACCAATTAGAAATTTTTTTTTTCTTTTTCATACATGTGTAAATAATCGGCACAGAAATATTTTCCAGAAGTGGCACTCCTAGTGAGGAAAAAAGGAATGCAAATTTTATATTTAAAAAAACCTACAAAAACCATGACCCTAAGGTAAGACAATGATCTACTAAGTGGGAAATCCTGCATTTGAATCCAGGCCTGGGCTTTTTTTTTGTTTTTGTTTTTCCCTCCTTTTCTTATCCTTTTCTTCTTACTCTTCTTTTTTTCCATATGCAGCTTTCTTCTAGCTTCATAGTTAACTGTTGGTAATCGAACAAACTCTTGTTAGTCCAACAAAGCTGCACATCTACTTAATTCACAATTTGTCTGTCTGTCTGTCTGTATGTACAGATTCTAACTCCTACCAAACTGTAGGAAGAATCTTCACAAAACTTTCAGGGATTGATTAGGGCACCTCACTGCATGTCCTAGCATAAGTTTCACTCAGATCGGGTGGCTATGGGTGTGATTTTGTCAATGGGTGTGGTTTGGTTACATGGAGGACTAACCATCACAGAAACCTGTCATGTTTATTAATTGCATTATGCTTGTTTGATTAATGTGAATAGTGTCAATAAAGAAAAAAGTCAGGTGACTGACCTAGACATACTCTGTGTCCTGTATCTGTGAAATACAATTATAATTTGTAATGCCACATTCTCCCCTCAGGCTCTTGCTCTCTCTCACTGCAGGAACTGTGTATTCATGATATTCACTACATTCTGCAATAAACATATAGTTTCATCATGACAATATTTGATAATAATGATTGGTCTTTTTATACGATTTTACTAGCTTTATGGTGTGTGGTTATTTTGAAATGTCATTATGAAATCTTTCTTCTATAATTAGTTGCAACATATTCCTGTAAGGGGACACAGAATGTGCAAGGAAGTCACTAGACCAGACCCTCTTTGTTTTCTCCTTCACCATGTACTGCTGATGCAATCCATCCAGCACTGCAGAAAAAAGGGTCTGAGCTTGAGACTATTTTTGATCAATACCATTCTCTAATTTAGCCACTTCAATGTTATCTGTGTCTATTGATTAAAACTACATGAAAAATTATCATTAAAAAATTAATAAAAAAAATTTTTTTTTAATTTAAATGAATAAAAATAAATGATAATAAAAAAAAAATTTTTTTTAAAACCCTACAAGAATAGCAAAATCTGTGAAAGTAAGAATGGTGGGGGTAATGTTTAAAGAATATTCACATAGTCACTGTGAGCTGTGCATGTGTGTACTAACACACACAATGGTGATGTGGATGAAAAGAAAGTTGATAGACAATACTACAAATAGGTGTTGTAAAAAGGACTTCTTTATTTGTAGATTGTACTCTGCAACAGCTTCCCATATTTTCAAAGGAATGTCAAGAACAAAGTGCAATAAATTATTATGTTAATTAAAATATGGTGTATGTTGTTATAACTTTAATGTATTGTATCAATAAAGTGAAGTGTTTATTAGCATAATAGCTATAAGCTGCTATTCCCAACCCACCCACCCCCACAGATGTGTAACCTCATAACTAGCATGCACTCATTATGTACTGAGCATGCTCAGATTTCCTGTACTGATCATTAAAATAACTGACATAGATTAGGCATTGTCCATGGGATCTTAAGTAGCTTGTGTTTGTAATCACAACAACACACAACACAACACAACACAACACAACACAACACAACACAACACAACACAACACAACACAACACAACACAACACAACACAACACAACACAACAATGCAACACAACACAACACAACACAACACAACACAACACAACACAACACAACACAACACAACACAACACAACACAACACAACACAACACAACACAACACAACACAACACAACACAACACAACACAACACAACACCAAGGAATCAACATGTAACTCACTCCAACATTGAAACATCAACATTAATCTACACATGCTCATTAATCACAATATGGTAGCTGATGAGACAACAAACAATGTGTTAATCATTGGTGCACTTGCTCATCAAACATGTCCACTTGTCCACTCAAATGACTTTTCGATAAAATTAATAGCGTCTCTCACACTGCACTTCAATACCCCTGGATGTGACCAGACGCTGCTTGATGAATTCCAGGGTTGAGGCAGTTAGATGGAGCTTGTTAGCTAGAAAAACAAGAGTGGTCTGCACTAAGACCTGTAGCAAATAATTACCATAATATTTATTAAATTGTAGTGTTTTATACCAAATGAAATTATTTAGGACACCTAAGATGAGGTTAAAGTTGTGGTAAAAATTTATAATTTTGGGTAATAAGTACTTCTTGGAAGAATACAGTGTACATGCAATAAAATCACTTTAAACCAATTATTTGTAACAACAAACTTGGTGTTTCCAAACAGTAAAAAAATAATTAAAAAATCCATTCCGGAGCAAAATTTGTGGATGTATCCTTCCCCCCCCCCCCCCCCCCCACCTCCCACACCATTCCAAGCATTCCTATACCTGTGTGCCACAGGTAATAATATCAGGATACACTCTAACCTTATGAAAGCAGATACCTGTCCTTGACATGTTTTCCTTATGTTTGAACTGTCGGAACACCAGTTTCTGTTTCATACACTTTCTTTAGCAAAGATCACTAGCACATTTTTAACCTGCACGGATCAGTGTGAGATGGTGAAACTGCTGACTTCTAAGGATCATAAATAATTTTAGAGATTCTTTTGGACATTCCAGCACTCCATGTCATGTTGTACATGATAAACTGTCAGAACAGCCTAAATGTGTGTTGTTACATCTATTTAAGTCTCTTATGCTGCAGGAGAAATACTTTTTTTTTTTCTTTTAGACAATGGTGATAGCGTTTCTTGGGACCAGATCAGATGCGAAGAGGGATTACCGGATTTCTTCAAGTAGATCCTTTCACTCTTGTAAACCTCCTAACTAAAGAGTTTGCTGCCACCAGAGACTATAACTATTAGTCTACTAGCCCCAACCAGAACAATTTTGAGGCTATCAGAACTAGTACTGAAAGACCTTCAACTAAGAATAGACTTACAGGAAAGGGTTATCCTTCAACATTAATGCCTTCAGGTACTCCAATGGTGAGTTCCATTGAAGGGTTTTATTGTGGGTATGACATCACATTAACTGATCAGATTCATACAGCATATAGCTAGCTACATATACACACACACACACACACACACACACACACACACACACACACACACACACACACACACACACACACACACACACACACACACACACAGTTAAATTAACTACAAGATTAGTCACAATTCGTTACAGTTTATTGATTTGTTGATTTACAACTGAACTCTTTCAGGCTCTGGGTTGCAGACTGCTGCTTGCAATGTGTGGGTGTTGGGGTCTGACCCCTATAGATAGGACTACAGCCTGTATTAAAATGAGTGACACCAATCAACTTCAATGCCAGAATGATTGCATCAGATTATTTTTGGCGAGCCTATAATTAGATTAAGTACTCATGTGGAGTACAAACAATGGCCACCCACTGAGGTATTTCCCAAATTCTCTCCCACACACACTTAACTTGTACTTGGTAAGGTATTTACTGTGTTTGCATTACAAAGGACAAAGTGCAGCTTCTAAGCTAACTGATTTACAGACCACCAACACCCACTGCAGATGTTTATCTCTTGACATTTAGTGGGAAATTATAAGCACATGTCATCACTGTAGCACACTTACTGGTATGTGATAGTGGGTGGGTGCCTAATGATGGCTAAATGCTATGTGTTAGACAGGCAGGAAATAAACAGAATGGAGTGGAGGGAAACAGGAATACCTAGTAATTATAATTGTGATTGGTGACAAACTTGGTGGATAGCTAATAGGCTCAGTTCGGGTTTCCTTCAGTGGCTCATGTCCAATTTGGAATGGAAACAAGAATGCTCCACTTTAGAGCTTCTGCTAATAGTGTCCACATACAACAAACAACCCTTCCTCGTCTGAGCCTAAGTGAACCAATAGTAATGACCTTCATTCATAATTTATCAGAGTTCATGTGCACATTTTTGGTGTAATTAGCCTACGTTCAAATGTCCCCATTTTACTCGATTGAATTTGGGATATCGTTTGATGTGTGTCTGTGCGTGTATTGTACATAATAAAGGTATGTCATATTTCAACTATGGAAGATTTAGAACTACATGTGGAGTATTGCATCAGAGGGTCAGTCCGTGTATTGGAGTAAATGGTGTGAAATCTGGAGAAAGAGCAAAATGAAATCAGAAATTAAGTGATCTCGACATTTTGATCTTAATTAAGCAATTTAAAAATATTTGAGCACTTTGTTTAATCATCAATTCATGGTCACTGAAGGCAATAGTAGCCATTAAGACCAACTGATGAAGGTATATTGAAAGTCCAAAGTCAATCTCAAGCGTTATGAGGAGAACCAAGCAGTCAGATCATTCTTCTATTCAAGTTCATAACAAGAAAAATGACCACGGGACAGCTCTCAACCCAATAAGTACAAGAAATGCTTAAGAAAAAAAATTAAAGCCACATCAGCTACCTAAAAAACAAGACTTTTTTTTTGTTGGTGCTCTAATACTATGATTTTATTACTTTGGTTTTCCTCATACTGCATGAGATGCCCATATATCCTTAACTTCCAACATGTCCTTATCAGTTAGATATTTTTTTATTAAAAAAAAAAAAATTTTAAATACGCTCTTGTAGAAGATTAAGATGATTCAAATAAACTGAAGTGATCAGCCATACATTCAATTTAACATATATGGACCCCAAAATCTCAGAAATGTTTTCATTAATTAATAGATGTTATCAGTTTAACACATCAAATCATCACAGCGGAAGCATTTTAGCCATAACTCCATTTATTCGTCTGCATCCCATAGCATCTTCCCACACAGATTATGTGGGCTAGAAGAAGGACTCCAATAAGAATCTTAGTCCTACAGGAAGTATTCAATTAGAATGGAACAAAGAGGTACCTGTAACTTCAGCTGAAATATTCGTGGAATATCTTATTGCTGCTTCTTTTTTTTCGTCCTTGAGAAGTGATATAAGTGATGTGGTTTAAATTTAGAAGTGAGTGAATTGATCAGTAGTTTTCAGGGAACCACCCTCTATGGAGTATAAGGAAGTGGAAAGATGAAAGGTGGAATCTCTCTATATGTAGGATGTGTGAATCTATGGTTAACAATAGCTATTATCTACCAAAAAAAAAAAAATTGATTAAATTGGACGAAACAGCTGATTATCACTGATTAAACACTCAACAAACTTAACCAACTATTGGAGAACATGAATGAAAAAACAGGTAGCAAAAGTGACTGTCAGTGGTCTCACAAAAGAGAGCCTAGATCACATTATCAGTCATTCAACATGAAAGGTTAATAGGCATTTGTCCACAGGAAATACTGATCCTGCTAGATGCCTGAACAGCTCAAGTACTGCTTTAGTGGATTGGAATGTAGACATCCTCAAGTTAGGCATGATATATCTTTACCAAATTTAAGAATAAGCAACATTTCTAGTTCTGGTTATAATTTTAAGTCACTGTTTAGCTCTTTCTATTGATACATGCTTTCTATTGTATGTATTGTGTAGGGACAAAAATAAGGCAATGTTGATCAGTAATCTGTCTATCCATTAAATATTAAATTGTTAAGCTATTAAACATCATTATTACTTCTTTTTTTAAATAATTATTACTGTTGTTCTTGTTGTTGTTTATATATAGTGGTGTGCTGATAGTAGTGATAATAGTACGCTAGTGTATGTAATAGCAGCTGCATTATAAAACAAATTCCAAACCCAATTTGCTGTGTTATTGCAGCTGCAAGCTGTTTTTTTTTCCGACACCCTCACCAGCTCACATGATCCTGAACTGAGCTTCCTAAACCAAGCAACCCCATCCAGCATGCCTGACCTCAACAATGTCTCCAGCAGCAGATCTCATTACCTCAGATCCAAAATAAGGGCCTGCAAGAATGTTGCACCACTATATAAGCAACACCAACTCCCTCAAATATATGCTCAGTCAGCCATTTTACATCTGAGATAGACACATGATATAATGGGAAAACAGTTAATAATTTACTGACATATGGTATTGTTGTGTGTCCACTGTAAATACTAATTTAGATATACATGTACGTCTAGATTGTGGTATATCTAACTAGCTAATGAACATCTAATTCATAGGAACTTGTTGCATATTGATTTTTATGGCTACAAAAAAGTTTTCAGAAACAGAGGGTATAATTCTGCTGTGATTGTCTCTAGATCCTAAGTAGGTACATAGGCACGTCATGAATGTGTAAAATATCTGCAGCGAAGAGTAATCCACAACCCCAAAATCTCTAAATTTATACCCCATCCATCCCTATCTATGAGAACAGCATGGAATAGACAGAAATATTCCTTTTGGTATTGGACAGGTTTCTTTCACAATTTTCTTGTGAAGGGAGGGGAGGGAGGAAAGAAAAATATTCTGTAACAAATAAATTATGCATGCATTGGGAGATAGCCCTGGGGGGGATACAGGACAGGAGTTTGGTTGTGGTAGCATTCCCAAAGAAGTATGTGACACATGACTGGCTGTATAGAAGTGACTGAGCTGTATTACTACTAGAAATACCTCATGCATTATTCATCATAAATCTGTAGTCTGTCTATGTCTTCATTTAACTCCATTGTGCAGCTGTCTGTGATTTCTGGGAGATCCCTGCAAAGTTTTCTGGGGTCTTCCTGTGATCCTATGGGTAACCTAACTTATATATATATATATATATATATATATATATATATATATATATATATATATTTTTTTTTTTTTTTTTTTTTTTTTTGTTGTTGTTGCTTTTTTTTTGGCTTTGTTTTTTGTTTTTTGTTTTTTTGTTGTTTTTTTTTTTGTTGTTTTTTTTGTTGTTGTTTTTTTTTTGGTTTTTTGTTGATGTTGTTGTCATAGTTCAACTTCAATACAAGAGAAACAACCATTGATGTCTCATTTTAACGAAGGAGTAGCTAGACACTTAGATAGTTGATTCCTTTCTTTATCCAGGTCAGCCACAGCACTATTGGTGGCATGGCAACAATAACATTGGGCAAGTGTATATGGGCAAGAAGCATCCATCACTATAGTGTCTTGCCATATTCTGTCCAAGGAATTATATAGTCACCTCACCTGGTCACTTGCCCTCAGTGTGGTCTAGACCTGATCATTCCAGCCATGGCGGTAAGCATGCTGTGGTTAGAGCTCTCTACACAATGATGATGTCACTGCTAGCACCAAGAGAATAGTGACACCCACCTCTCTCCTTATAACTGGGCCCATGTGTGGCCTCAGACAGTACACATCACATTGCATTTGTCCAATTAACATTGTGTGCACCCATAACTATGTTACAATCAATGTTAGATCAACATGTTGCCTTCACATGTTGATCTAGGAAGTCAGGATCAATGTCCATCCCTTGAAATGCCATGATTCCAGCGGGTTGTGTTTGCTATTGAAAAATATTTTTGTTTCACCAGATTCAGAGGTGAATCCAAATTGTATTTTGAGGAACAAGACTAATCTATCTAGGAAAACAAAAAACAAAACAAAAAAAAACATCTCTGACCTGATTAAACAGAACACTGTGTGTACAATCAAACTTGAAATATTCTCCAAAATGCACTTTTCCTCCCTTTTTCTTTGCCATTCCATTCCCCCCTTCCCATCTCATCTTATCTTGCATATCTCTGCTCTTAAAAAGAAAAAGTTGAAAAATACTCAATCAGTTAATATGTTGATATCACCTCTCTAACTCTTCAAGTGGTGGTTGAAGCAAGAAACTAAATTTTTAAGAAGTATTTTCATCCTCTTTCTGGATTAATCTTGAATAATCCTAGCCCTGGCATGTGCCCAGATTCTGAATTTAGCTTTTGGGGAGGGGGGGAGGGGAGGGGAGGGGAGGGGGGGGGGGGGGGTTCAAGTTGGTATAGCAACACTGTTGCTTTATATAAACGGGTGAAAAGCCCACCCTTTGGGCAGTTTTTCGGCCCACTTTTGGTGGGCTTTAGTCACAAAAGTGTCTGCTTTGAAGACATAGCTATGTTGTAGACTTTTAAAACAGAAGTGAGCATGTGATTAGGTCAAAGTGGTTTTTAGAAGTACCATTTTGGGTATTTTAAGCCTGTCACACCAAGAGGAAGAGGTGTGGCCAGATGGGACCCATCCCATGTTATTTGCAGTGTCAAGTTTTGTCTGCATGCCAACTTTTAGGTCTGTAGCTTCATTCTTTTTTCTGGCAAAAGTAACATTTTTGAGGGTTTTTGAATACAGAAGGGGTGTGGACATATAAACATACTTAAGACATTCCCCTGGTGACACTGATTCCAAATATATATGGGTTTGTGGGTTTAACTTCAACTGTGTAAGCATGAATCATGAATACACAGACAGACAAACAGACAAATGGACAGACAAGCAGACTATTTGCACTTTATAGTATAGATGCGGCCATTGGAACATAAGCATCTTCATTAACTCCCCAGAATTCCCACAATGACAATTCCAAAGTAGAACTTCCTACCTCAGAATCCTAGTATTTGGTGACAGGAATTATCCAGCAATGCTCTCTATTCACGGGGGCATGTGCCCAACCATTACTGATGTCATTGATTGAGGCCACACACAACAGAGCAAACTAGAGACGAAGAGGAAAAGATAAACTGCTGTGAAATGCTTCACTTTAGAGGCTTATTTTCTGTAAATAGCATGTGTCCGGCTACCCTGAAGGCCAAGATACCTTACTGATGCCAGCCAATTTCACAATAGATTGAAACCCATCAAGGGCCTTGCTTTGCATTGCTGCAATCGATTATGTTATTTGGCCCTACAATGAATTTTTTTTTTTTAATGAGATGATAAAGAAAAATTGTTCAGTATAAATTTCAGTAGGTTCATAAATTGTGTTTTAAATATTCATAGATTTGGACCTGTACCAAAACACTCAACTGCCAGCAATGTTTAGATATTCTAGCTTTTTGTTTCCTGATTTTACCTGTGGCACACAGGTCTAGGAACACTTGGAATGGTGGTGGATACATCCACAAGTTTTGCTTAAGAATAGAATTTTAAAAAATAAAAAAATTAAAAAATAAATAAATTAAAAAAAATTTTTTGTTTGGAAACATCAAAGTTTGTTGTCACTACTATTTGGTTTATAGCTAAGTGTTTTTACTGTATGGACACTGAGTGGTTCCAACTAAATACTTTTTACTGAATAGAAACCCAAAATTATAAATCTTACCACAACTTTAACCTCATATTAAGTGTCCTACATAATTATTTTGTCTGGTATAAAACACTATGTTTTAATAAATATTATAGTAATTATTTGCCACAGGTCTTAGCACAGGACCAGTCTTGATGAACTGAAAAAAGCATGTCAGTTGTGCATGATAAGTTTATTCCTGAGAATCACATATCACCAGATGGTGCTTACTATTGTATACATATATATATATATATATTAATATAGTTACATATATTGGATAAGGTGTGTGTGTGTGTTCGCGATGGACAGCCAAACGGTTGAAACGATATTGACGAAACTTTGTAAACATGATCTTTGGGTGACTGCTATGATTTTTCACCCCCCCCCCCCCCAAATCTGAAAATGTCACCCTGATGGGGGAAAAAAGAAATCATTTTTCACATGAAAAAAAAATCCGAAAAAAAGCATGGTACAGTGTAGGCGCACAGGTCTTTAAAGCTGAAATTCATTGATTCAAAGCTGGACAAGATTTTAATTTTCTTCTTTCCCCCCCCCCCCCCCCCCCCCTTTGGGTTCCTTCTTCTTTTTCTTCTTTTACACCACACCCCTTTTTCCTCCTTATTTCCTTCTTTCTTTTCTCCTTTTTCTTTTCCTTCCTTTCCCATTTTTTGGGGGGTTTTTTTTCCCCCTTCATATTCCAATTCTGGCTCAATGGTTAAAATGTTTAAAAAAAATTAATAAATATATAAATCTTTAAAAACTCACTTAAAAAATTGGTATTTTCTATAAAAACATACTAACATGCACCCACAAAATTTCTTTGTTACTTGTTGATTTGATATGTTACATGTTGATTATTGGCCTGAGTAGGAGGAAGCATAGTGCACACACATACACACATGTAATTATAATCAGGTGATTGATCATTGAATTATTTATTAATGTATTAGTTTGCCATTTCTATTGGAGGGAAGCCAGCCAATTTAAAGGAGGCTGATCTCTGGAGAAGATGGAGCAGTCTTGAATCATGAATTTATTAATTAATTTCTGTGAATGAATAAGCTTGAATTACATTTGATTTGGATACTCTCTCCACAGTGTGGCTATTCTTGTGGCTGGTAAGAATTTGTACAGGTAAAATATATGTCCTATTTTTGCTGTTATTGGTATCACTTTAATCCACAGGTAGGTAAAGTAAATTGTTTCAATTATACATAGTATTATAAAGGGGTGGAAATAATCCAGTTATTCTCATTTCCTCTGTGATCTTGGTGAAGGCATCCTCATTGTTACTCCTGATATCATCAAGTGTGGTAAGTTTAACTATTAAGAAAATAATTTAAAAAGCAGCTTACAGTTAACACAGGCAGAGTAAAATAAACAATTTGTATGAAATGACATAACTGATGAAATAAGGGGGACTAAATGTCTAAAAAATTCCCCCATAAGGGGGAATAATTTATTGATTTCTTCCGAATGTTATAACTTCTTTATTGAATGGAAGACCTTATTTTTTAACATGGACATTGCTCTGAAGTGCAGTAGTCCAAAAAAATAATCAGCTGTTCACTCCAAAAATCTTAATTTGCTAATTGGACATAGCACTTATTCCTCCCACTCATATCTTAGCTATGAACACCAGCTACCCACAGCAGCTGTTTGGGTCGATTGAAGTGTTTATTACTCTTATATTCTTGACTGGAGCTGTTTTGGAGCCTCCACTGTTCCACCTGTCATTTCCCAGTGTATGCACACCACCTCCTCATATTGTACCATTGTCTAGTGCAGGGAAATAACTACATAAGAGCACATGTATGGGGATTGTGTGGGGGGGGGGGGGGGGGGGAGGAGGAGGAGGGTGTTTAAGTAAATAAATTTACTTCTTTTTTTTAAATCTTTTACCCTAACTATTCTTACATCTGTGAGCTGTTCTAGCTTTTAATTTTGGTGCAAGGCATGCTCCATTATATATAACATATCCCCAAGATTTCATATATAGTGTTGTATGCTGCATATGAGTACAGTAATCAAAAGTGCTCCCATAGTGAACAAAAGTGCTCCCATAGTGAACAAAAGTGCTGGAATAGTAACATACACAATCCGTGTGTTCTATCTGATAGACTAAGCCAAGTATGTCTACTAATGTATGTGAGTTGAGTGTGTGTGTGTCCATGTGTGTGGCAATTTCTCTTTGTTAGCAGGAAGGTCATTATGAAATAATAGAGTAGAAATACACAGCATGGGCTCAATTGCAGAGATTCCATGGGTATTGCCCAGATATTTCTTGTTGGGTAAATACAGCCACTCCTTCTCCAGTGCCTGATGGAACGAAGCAATGTTAGAGTTCAAAGTCTGAGTGGCTGGAACATTGGTATCTTATACTAAGCAATAATTGCATCTGTGTGTGTGCCTGATTCTCTGTCTGTTCACTCTCCCAGCATGAATCCTGAAACTGAATTCTCTCAAACCAAAATTTGCCATAAGCATTCATGACTGCCCTTAATAGTCTAGAAAATGAATGAATAATTGTGTACATGGGGACAGGGGGGGGGGGGGGGGGGGGAGGGGTATTACATGTATGTATCTAATACCTATATAGCTAAATAGAAAAAAATATCTTTTAAATAATAATCTTAAAGCAATAAATTTGAAGCTCAATGTAAGAAAACTGCTTGGATGTTTTGTTTTCTGGTCATATAAAAAGTAATAATCTAGACTCTTTGAGTCAGAAGATTGTTCTCATTGTCTAGCAATGTCCAGCCATATATCTGTGTTGGGTCTTGTAGTAACTATATATCTTTGTACTGGTGATTTAATTATATCAAATAAGTAATGCTATACTAAATCTAGATTTACACTCTTATAAATATTACTGAAACAGTGATTGGTGTTATACAGTTTGTGTGTGGGGTGGGTGCGTGCATGTGTGCATGTGCATGTGTCCGTTTTCAACATCTTCTTCCCACACCAGTCCACCCAGCTGTGATTGGGGACCTGGAATTTTCTGGGGTGCAAATTCACTGGCAATGGCTTGTCAATTAGCTAAGCATTCAGGTGGGACTTCGGGTGCCCACACCCATAAGTTGAGAGTCTTGGTCAGTCCTCCTGCAAGTTTCCAGGCCGGCTCCAGGAGTTTGCTTGCACTGGCTCACAGTGCCTGCTTAGTGCACAGGCACCCTGACCATGTCAGGTATGTGTGACTGTCTTGACAGCAGCTAAAGAATTTATTTTATATTTCATTTGCTATTTCAAAGCTGGCTTCAGTTGTAAACAAGTGTGTCATCTAATTGACATGTTCGTGACCACGTTGACGGCAGCTAGAGAATTTCTTTTATTTTTCATTTGTTCTTTCAAAGCTGACTTCAGCTGTAAACAAGTGTGCCATCTAATAAACATGGTGGCTATATAGGGACATGTTGCATTCCCTTTTGAAAACACTACACTTATTAGATTTATTTTGTACCTGGCTCAACTAACACCCTCATTACCAACTTAAACAAGAGCTGTCTCGCACTAAGACCTGTGGCAAATAATTACTATAATATTTATAAAACATAGTGGTTTAGACCAGGAAAAATAATTGTTTAAAACACTTAAGGTGAAGTTAAAGTTATGGTAAGATTTAAAATTTTTGGGTTTCTATACAGTAAAAAGTACTTAGTTGTAACCAAATGGTTTCCTTACAGTAATAACATTTAATTGTAACCATTTAGTTGTAACAACAAGTTAGAGTTTCCTTAAACAATTAGTTAATAAATTAATTCTTGAACTAAACTTGTGGACGTATGCTGCCCCCCCCCCCCCCACCATTCCAAGTATTGCTAGACCTGTGTGCCCAAGTAAAAAGTATATTAGAATTTTCCAAGACAATATTTTGTAAATATATATTTCCCTCTCCTTTTTCCTTCAATACCTGAGATTCTGCTCAATTATGTATGATAGACACAAATGCTAGTTATTATAGTAATCTCTATGAATAATATTTTCTAATTAGTAATATGAGGAAGTATTCTTCACAATCTGTAAGATGATAGTTCTAACTCTTATTTTTCAAAAATACACTTCCCTTTTCCATTATCTTGAAATTCCGCTCGATTAATGTATAATTTTTTTCAAATTATAACATAAAGAATAACCTTCAAAACTCTGTAACATGAAATAAGTTTTAATATTTTATTACATGATGGATTATAAAGTAAGCTCTTTCCTGCTGCTGATGAAAGCTGCAATAGAAAAGCTTTTGGGAGGTATCTGGTGACCTATTTAAGTTGTAGAAGTGAGATATTCAATCTTCTTAACTTTTTTAGCCCCTCCTGTATTCCAATAGGTTAGGAGGTGTATCATTGCAAGGATGCAAGTTAGAGCGCTCTTCTTATCTGTAAGCAAACATAGCATGGTGGTACCAGCTCACAATGGGGACCAGTTTTCTTCCTCTAAAAGCATTCAAGAGAGATGCAGGCACCTGATCACTAATCCAAATTTGTTGCCAAATGTTCATAGTAGATGAAAATCAGATTGAAGAGTACTTTGAAAAAAAGTTACTTAAAAGGAGACTAGATGAAGGAAACATGGATGAAAGGAAGCATGGATCTAGTAGGAAGTCTGGATGGAAGAGGAGTTAGAGAACTGCCAGTACAACTCAAGGGGTTAGCATCATATTGGTGTGTTCCAGTTGTTAAATTCTTTACATCATAATTTCATTCCTTGCTCAGTTCATTTATGTCACAGTTGATTCTTTTTCACGACAAAAGCAGCAGCAAATGAGATTTTTAAAATGTTACTTGGGAGATGTAATTCCAACTGACAGCACACAACCATTCTTTTTTTAAATCTTTTTTATCTTGTGCAATCAATTTGAGTTAAAAACATCTTCACTATCTATCCACAATTTTCAGGATTTAATTTCCTTTTTAAGGACAACAAACTCATTTCCTTCCCCCCCCCCCCCCTCAACACACACACCAACATTACCACCATCCCCCCCACTGAAAAAAGGTAAACAAAGATGTTGCAATTTCATTTTTTTCTTGAAGTTTGCAGTTTTTCTGGAGATGAAGCCATTGAAAAGGACTTTCCTTTTGGTTTAATTCAGGGATGTGTATGTTGTTAATATTAGCCAACTCAAATTTTTTCTTGCACACTAATTCACTAATTAAACAGCCTCTAATTAAGGTTAACTAACTTAAGGAAAGCAGCAGTTAAATAATACACAATCCAGAATGATCAGTTGGATCATCACGCACTTTGTGACTATTTGAAGCAATAACACCATTAAAGCCAAAAAAAAAACAACGCTTAGTAAAAATTTCCAATTATAGTCAACAGCAACTGAACTAATAATGATTAAGACATTAAGACAACTTGAAACCTGTGTTTATAATAACTAAACTAATTATATGATTACCTTTATATAGAGGTGTTTGCAATACTCATCCTAGAGCTTTTCTTCAACAGATAGTAAATGCAGTAAGCATGCCCACTGGCTGCAAATTGTGAGTACCAGAGAAGGACCCATCCTATGGATGGAGACAAGAGCCCCACCCCCCCTCCTGAAGGATATTTTAGCATAGCACCCATCCTATGGACAAAAACAAAAAACTCTTATCATATTTGTAAATCTGTTGTTTGCTATCTCATCCTGGATGCTTGGGCGTATAGAGCTAAAAAAGAAGTAAAGAAAGAGCTGGAAGTGGTTTGTGCACAGTTTTGCTGGCCTATGTGTTTACACAATTGTGGTTTGTAGTAAGTGGGTTGGTTTACTCAGGCTAGAATTGTGACCACAACCAGAAAATGTTTGAGAAAAGTCCTTTGGGCAGTGTTTTACTCGGATCTTCACCAAACTTCATTATAACCACCCCAGGATGACCCCCATCAAACCCTGAATATTTGAGCTCTTTAGGTCAATCTTCTGGGATGGAGTTCCTGAACAAACAACCAAACAAACAAACAAACAAACAAAAAATAATAATAAATTTTAAAAAAATGAAAAAACAAACAAACACAGAATTATAAGATGATATTTGCATCTTACAAAAAAAATCTTGAAAGGAAATTAGGTAATTTGTCATGCTTTTTGAAGAGTTCATGTCTGATCTCACTGTGTGAGGGTAATCTCTAAGTAGATGTTTGTGACACTTACCAGTTTGTAGCTGTAATTAGATAGTGTGGCTTTTAGCTACCCAAGATCTCATTTAGTTAAATAAAGTGAAATGACTGAAAGACTGAGGGAAGCTGTACAGTTGGTCAGACTGCCATGCTTTTCTTGTTTGCTTCTGTACATTCACTTATTTCAAATTGTGTCAACAGTTAAAATCCATAATATATCTCATAATTTTATGATTTTTTCTCTGTTGTGTGATCAACTCTAAAACACAGATCATCTCTGATTAAAAACTGAACTTAAATGTGGTGTCCAAAACACACTGACCAGCATAACAAGTGGTTATTTAGTAACACTTACTGACCTGAAGTTGGCCGCAGAAGTCATGCTACTTACAATATATTAAATCCATAAAATGCCATATGTCCAAATACATTCCCTTGAACTATTACTTTTGGTGGAAATTTCTTCAATCCCCAAAACCACTAGTAAGCTGATCAGGATGAGTTTTTACAGTGACTAATTAAAAATGGCTGAATGGTGACTTGTCATCAGCAACCGCTGCACAATTAAAACATTAACAATTCATATGCTGTAATGGAGTAAGCAAAAAAAAAAAAAAAAAAAAAAAAAAAAAAAAACGCTGTTAGGCCAGGCAATATATATTTTTGTTTCTCAAGCCCACCCAAATCAATTTTTCATACCTGCATCAAAATTTATAATGTGATCCCATTAAATGATGTTATCTGCCAATAACAGTTGTAATAAAATGTACATTTGAAGTAAATAAAAAAATTGTTAAAAAAGAAACTGCACCCAGAGTGCATCCTAAAAAAGAAAAAAAAAATCTGCATCACTGAACTAATATTTTAAAATTAAAATAAAAAAATAAATTAAAAAATAATAGAAAATTTTTTAACTGGCCTTATTTCTTTCTCTTTATTTTTCCTTCTCTTCTTTCTTCCCCCCTTTCTTTTTTTAAATGTGATAAACATTTGAATAAGTGTGTTGTGGTAAATCTTGCCTGCCTGTTTCTCAATTTGAAGCAACCCTGAAAATTTTAACTCCTTCCATTTCAGATTAGATCAGGGGATGTATTTGAAGGGGAAGCTAACTGCTGCTGTTGTTCTGTCACAAACTGAAAACTTTGGCTCTGAAATTCAAAATTCTGGTGCTAATAATGTGTGGTTGGTGGCTTATCACAGACTCCAAATTAACCCTATTTCAAGATGAATAATGTGTCCAGCAGGGGAAGAACTTTGTGAAAATGGAGCCTCTGGAATGATGACCAAATCCAGTCTGGAGAAGCTAACTCTAAACTCTACCGATATTTATGGGTAGTATACTTATGAGTAGGGGCATGGCAATACACAGGCAGTGAGGAACTGTAGCTGATATCTTATGCAATCATCAGAAAACTTGCAGTGCCCACACATAAATGAGTATGGCTTTCTTGAAAGTAATAGAAACTTGTATGTGATTGTTTGGGAGTTGCATACCTCTTATATTAGAATGACGATGTTAAAATAACATTGGTAAACCCCACCCATTTTTCCCTTCCACCCATCTCCCTCCTTTCCCCCCCCCCCTCCCCCCCAATTTTTTTTAATCATCTCAGGTAGAACTAAAAGAAGGTAGCTTTTCAAACACAGGCATCTCTGAATCTTTTAATATATAAGAATGAAACGGAGGAAAATTATTAGTGTGAAATAGACTTCAAGGATCTCTCTATCTTTCTGTCTGTCCACTGAAGATTATTGGACCAATAGGTGCCCTTAAAACTTTAAAACCAGAAGATTCCAAATTTCTAGAAACATCCAAATCAACCAGTTTTTTTGGGGTTTTTTTTGGGGTTTTTTTTTTTTAATTCAGTGAAAGGCAATAATTTTAATTAAATTAATTAATTATAAAAAATATATTAAAAAATTTTTAAACAACCAATAATGCAATAGATAGTGAACACTTGTAAGATTCCTACCCAACAGAACATTCTTAAAGCATATTCATAGCTAAATTTTTCCAGTGCCAATAACGCAGCCACATTTACAAGATTGACGACCCTTCCACACTAATTATATACAGCTTCCATGATAGTTCATATCCTTCAACTGTAATAAGTTCCACAGACCAATAATAAAAATGGAATTAAACTTCATAATATTTTTAACCACACAGCCTTAGAAAACACTTCAACTAAACAGAACTCTACAGGAATTAACACAGCTGATGGATTGCGAACCAATGTGTATGTGTCCCCTATACATTCCTTCAATTTTGAAACTACAAAGTCAAAACAGGTATCAAAATAACAAAAACCAAGCTCTGAGAGCCATGGCATGCTTAGTTAATTTTAATAAGACTATTCTGGTTGTGGTAGGCTAAAAATCCAAAATCTGCATGTGCTGAGCTGAAGTCATCATTTTTAATGGCCAAGCAAGTGGATAGGCTGCCTTCATTCCTTGAATTCTTTCCCTTGGTGCCAAATTCTGCTGTACCCTCTTAGAAAAATTTGTATAAATAAAACTGCAAAATCTTGCATCAAATGTGCCAGCTTGTCTGACACTGTTCCTCTTTGTGGAGTGTTTCACAGGCTTCTGCAAAAGGAGTTACTGGAGTGCCTTTTGATGGACCAAATTCTTTTATTTCAATATTGACACATACTCATTCTCATGGTCAATATTGTGGTGGATAATGTTATGACGTGGATTCTTTCTCCCTGAGCTCACTGTAGTCAGTATGGATTTCCCCTGCCACTCCACGAAGCCCCCTCTCACCTTGTGCAATGTACAAAGGGCTAAAACATCTTTTAGATGTTACACTTGTCAATCACACCCATAATATTTCTGAAGGTCAGTAAATACGAATGTTCTTGTTGTATTGGGATAAACAAATAACAACCACTTCAAATCCACCGAAAATATTATTTTTCTGTGATTTCTTTATTGACAAGGGCTACCTTGCATGGGGAGGCAGAATTCTGGCTCTGCATGTTATTGCATGAATGGCAGTAGTTCAAAGGTGATACTCCACCTCTCAGACTCACAGTCCATCTACAATCTACAATAATTACTCCATCAATCTTCCATGTAATTTTGTCATTTTGTATATCCATTTTAGTCAGTAAATCTTCCAATGGCTGTTAATTTTCTCTTTCACATTTCTTATTACCTCAGAAGTCATTGCACATAACTCGCCAGGAAGTACTGGCAGGCTTAACAAGCCCTCATTGAAGCTGGGGCAATGTATGACTACCTCGTTGTGTTCCACCTTAGCAGACCCTTCTATCTACCTGAAGTGTTCATAGCATGGGAGGGTGGGTAGGTGGAAACAAAACTAGTCACCAAAGTTCCACTAATATATTGGCGGATGCTTTCTGTCATCTTAAAACCCTAAAATTTAGTGTTGCTCTACATTTTGTGTGTATTTTGCTCTGTACTCAATAAAAGTTCATGACCATGAGTGTGCCAGGGCCTGGATATTGTAATTGCAATAATAACTTGTCATTATCGATGTTGCTTGTTTGCCTAATAGTTTTTATTGTTGTGATGGCATGACAAAACATTATAATGTAATTATTACTGCTAACACTTGAGAATGTGTATATAGATTACTGTAGCGGGATTTGAGCCTGCAATCTGTAGGCATTGTTATATTTCAAGTCAAAATGGGTCTGGTAGCTGTGACCCACACTGGTGTTTCCATGGCTGATGACATCATAGAGAACATGAGAATGTGTGCTCATTTGTGTGACATATTACCAGTGCAACATTAAGTTTGAACTAGACACTCAAAAATAAGCATAGATCCAGTTCTAGTGAGATAACTTGATACATAGCTCAAATGATACTGCTTAAGGATATTACAAACATAGTGACATAACAACATCAACTGATAAAGCATGAATTCATTCATCTCCGCAACCTGTTCAAAGTTGAGTATCCCATCTTTGTGTTTGCATATGTATCAATTTCAAGAAAAGTGTTCAATCTGTATGTCAAGTTACATTAATGTGCATACTTAGAAACTAAAACATGATAGCATAGCAACTGCCACCTCAACATAATGTGTGAAATGGCCAAATTTATCTGATGGTTCTAATATTTTGAGTATTCTACATACCTCATTTACTTCACTCAGCTCCATTGTTTGTGTTTATTAATTGTTTACCACCGTATGCATAATGCTGTAACTTGATATAAATACCCACCGCTGGTTAGTATACATGAACTGATATTAATGATAGTGTTTAAGCTTGGGATATCAATGTCATTTTAATTCCATAAATTATTGTGTTCTATTGTAAACCAATCTTAAGCTAAGTAAGGTATATTTCTGAGCAACTTTTAGCACGTTCAAGCAGAATCTATTGTGGTTCATAAAAGCTTACCATGGTTATATGTTGTTAACTGATATCAAGGAGTTGGAGTTATTTAAAGAAGTTATTTACTGAATACAAAAACATTCCACTTTCTGTTTCAATATCATCATATAGCTATATTCCACTGTCCACGTTTCAAATCATGTAGTCTATTTTTAAAACATCATCTATTTCACATTTCATACCTAATGTTCTAATTTTTATCTACCTGATTTGTTTCAACCTGAAATGGAGTTTTAACTGGTTATCAAAGAGCATGTACGAATGTTGATGTGTGTGATGTGTCATTAATCCAGCTCATTATGATGATATTAAACTCAAGTGATACTATGTGTGAATTGTGTTGTGTGGTCCTTTTTTCACCATGAACATCAACATAATGAAATCAAATTGTTGTTGTTTTAACTGATTTCCCATGTAGTGGTCTTTACAAGGTTGGAATCAGAACAGGAATATTTCAGGTTTTTATTTTCCCAGGAAATCTTGTAGAAGCCCATTAGCATACATTTGTTTAGAACACAAAACTATTTTGGATAATTTGGTTTGGTATACATAATAAATGTTTTCAAGCCAAATAACTTCCATATAAGGTAAAGGCAGGTCCATTCTGTTTTGTTTGGGGTGTCTTGACAAATCTGCCAACTGTCCATATTTGGAAGTCCCTATTTAGAAAAATGGATTAGACTGGTTTCATGTGTTTTTTTTTTTTTTTTTTTTTTTTTTCAATAGTAATTACTAATAGCATTGTGAGGTAAAAATATATTTTCCTTTCATAATTCTTATCATATAGAACGCAAGGAAACTAGAGGCTCTGTTATCGTTGTTACCTTGCTAGAATCAACCACAAATTTATTTTGACTTTGTGCCATTGCCAAGCCAGTCTAAGTAAACTCATCAATCCTATCAATTGTGAATCCTGGTCAGGTTCTTCTCTCTAGATGTCAAGCAAGAATTACTACTAGTACGATATTTTATTCTCTGTGGCCAAATAAGCATCCTTGGCTTCTGAAGTGGTGAGGTCCTAAAGTGTCATACTGTGCAAGGAGAGGACACCGGCTAAGATTGCACCTTCCATTGCAGTGGAATGGATAAAGAAAAGAAAAAAGAGAATTAAACTTCCTAATTGAATACAATTGTCATAGGTGGTGATGAGAAAGAAGTGGGTATGGCAGAAAGTAGGGAGGATCATGTCATGACCTTGCGGTTATTCCTAAATATCATCTTAAATTTCATTGGACTTGTTGGAAGTATGTCTGTACTAAAAGACCAAACACAGACTCACTCAAACAGTACGTTAAGTAAATGTTAGTATTTTTCAGGCAACACATCGCCACTGCTGTCAGGGGACTCTAAAAGTTGAAACTCATGGTGTGAGAGACAAAGCTCAGATGTGGCTGTTCACACTATACGTTGTTTGGGTTTTGCCATAATATTTTCACCATACATTGGCTAAAAGGGTTCCATGTTACATTTACCTACATTAATGAAAGTAGTACAATTAGTGCACAATACTTCTCATCAGGCACACAAACCCTAAACAAGTAACTATTACATAGCTATCCTATATCAAAAGGTCAAAAAAAAAATATTAAAAAAATTAATTCTGTGAGGTATATTTAGGAAAATTAGTGATTTATGGGAAATGGTAGTGCTCTAACAGAAGGTCTATTCTGTGGGTGTGGACAGGCCAGTACACAGCATCTCTAGGCTATAGCTATGAATGTTCTGTACTCAAATATGAGGAATGGATGAGAGTATATGCCATGAATTAAAGAACAGAACTTCATGTCTAAAGAATAACTACATGTCACCTGAATGCAGGAAAAATGGCTAGATTCCACTTTATTTTAGTGGGTGGAATAATTCTCTGGACTATGTCTATGGATCACTTATGGTTGTCCTGAAATGGCTATGCTCTTCTTATGGTAGGGGCAACTACATGTCTGGAAGGGTACTCAATGACTAAATCAATTAAGTCTCACTTCAGTAGTGGGGGCAGTGCCCTCAGGCAGGAAAAATGCTATTTACAACTAAAGACAGCAGTAACAGCTATTTTCCACTTAATGTCTGGAATGGCACATGCCAGATATTTACCAAGGATGAAAATTCTATAACCACTTAAGGTAGGGTCAGTATTTATAACAGTGAGTGCAGTAGCAATACAGTACCTGTATTTGGTGGTGAAAATGGTACTTATAGGCTTGTAGATGTACTTATGGCAGCCTAAGCTGTAATGGCTAAGATGAGATAACAGGAGTGGCTGGTTGTAAACCACTCTAGTTTAAAGGGCAACTGCTGGAACACCACTTAATTGATGAAAAAAGCAGGAGCAATGCACAATGTGATGCTTTTGCCTGTATTCCATCATGGAACATTAAACTCATTGTTCTTCAAGTGTATTGTGCAGTGTAGATAGGGCTTTAGATTATGCATTTACAATATGTTAGCTTCAATTGCTTTTATCCACTATTCTGGCAAATGTTTACTATAAGTGTCATTATTTGGTATTAACTAAGTATCTATTATCCCTGTCCACAAAATGAATTAGCAAGTACATTCCCAGAAGTCTACCAAATATGAGGAGTGAGATATTAAACCATTGCATGAATACAAGGAAGAACATCTCACTGAAATAGGAATGATCATGGATAAAATATTCTCAGTTGCCAGTCTTTATGTCCCAAAACACAACAAGCAACTGAATCATATTGTTTTGTAATTGGAGTCTAATAGAGTGAATGTTATGAATACATGTTCATATAATTTCAGACTGATGACGCTCATGCATGTTGGATTACATAAAACAATTAGCTGCATTAGTTAACTTCCCCACCGACTTGCTTGGTGATAACAAGGAAAGATGATCATCATAAAAGGATTTTGTATATCAACTTGAATTACCATCGGCTGATATCCAGTTCAGTTGTTTATATGCTTCTAGGTCTTAATATTTACCTTGCAGTGTGGCAAGGTTCTAATAATGACCACCTATATTTGTTGAAACCCTATTACTCTAACTTGACAACTTTTAACAACCTATATATGTCTCTTGAAACACTTATTATAATTTGATTTCATTTCAGGCCACCCAGAAGAGAATGTAGCACAAAACTTTTGGTAATGATTATGTACAGGACAGCTTTGTAAGTGCCATATACAACATTACAGTGGTGGTCTTCTACCTTCACTGTGGACAAGGATGTTTATTGAATTCCATCACAGAAGAATCAAGAATATAATCTGATATTAAAGTCAAAATTACTTAGAGTGAAGCAGGTGACTATGGTATGTAAAAAATAATAAAGCCTATCTTAAAATTTTCCCAAACAAGTACAGACTTGTGACTATGTACATACCTTAATATTGAATATAATAATCCAATTATAACCTTGATTTTCTTCCCAATCATTGCTTATTCAATAAATTGAGAGCTTGGAATTTTTTTTTGGTTAGTATAAACTGGTTCATATGCATTGATAGTCTCATTGGATGTTGCCCAATATGATTAGCTAACTTGGTCAATGGAAAAATTCAGAGTTGGATATTCTTATAATTTTGTTGTAGTTCAGTATTTAGCTTCTAACACTTGATGTAATATTCTGCATGTCATGACATATTTTATAAGATCAACTGTAACATCACATAGCACAAGTCTACAACTTAAAAAGCTATGACTTATAGACATCTACTATGTATGTTGCTTACTGCACACATATTTCCAAACTTGGCTTCACTACACCATTTGTTCTGTTTCAGCATTAAGCAGTCAATACAGCTCGTCATTCTATGGGCGTTAATGCAGGTACACATACAAGTGGTAAATATGTGATCAATTCTAAATTTAAGAAAATCTTGGTATATACTTAGTGCAGCACTTAGCATCTCACTCTTACAGACCACAGCAACTGCTTGTATGAAGGGCACAACAGCCGAAGTAAGCTATTGCATTTGACAACAGGTATAATCCTTTCTATGGCTACTTCAAAATTAACTTAAGAACATCATAGGCAAGTTAGAATCCTTGGTAAGCTGAAATCCATGGAATTTTAAGTGAACAAATTTGGTCTGCTGGAAACATAATCGATTCAAAATGGACTTTTTGCACCCTGCAAGAATCTGAAGTCATGCTCCTTCCAAAGACCAAGCTAATGCTGTTATGAAGCTAGTTCATCGTGACTGTACATTAAGCAAGTATTTGGTCTAGAGATTAAGGCAGAATGCATGTAGACAATAAAGCACTTCTGGTGATGCAATTGCCACATTTGATAAACAGGTGACTTCTAGTTAGAATCACTAATCCATTTTATGTTGCTATGGTTTAAGTGTCTAAAATCTTACTTCAATAGTCCCAACCCCATGCTATACCTCGCCATGTAATGCTTTCTGATTTCATAAACCCTGAACTTTTGCCAGATGTGTGATTCCATGGGTATTTAAAGGGGAGACCTTTTATTTTGTTGAATTCTTCCCTTGGGTTACTTATTTGTTAAGTACCCTTCTGTTCTGTTGCTCCTGAATTACAGGGATTTAATTATAAAGAGAGAGTCCTTGGGATTTAGCAAGTTATAAGAGAACAACATTCAACGACATTGAGCATCCAATGAAGATTCACACATGGACATTCCACTGCATGATAAGCTCATTTCAAGAGGCTTCAAATATGAATGAGCTCCCAATGGTGGAAAAGAGAAGACATCTAAAATAGCACATAAGAGGTTCCTCCCATGCAAGGACTGAGGAGGAATATTTCGTTCAACTTTTACAAAACTCAAATGTTATACTGTAACAAGCTCATATACGAACACTCCACCTTGTTAGACAGAAATGAAGCAATCAGAGGTGGACTCCTTAATTCTGGAGTGTTCTACTGTTTACACTGGGCATGTGTAAGCCATGGTACGTTTGAAAACTACATGTACAGCTGGTCAAATACAAGTAGTGCTGGGCTATGTCGAGGGTCAACCCTCAACATGGCCAAGCCAGGCCCAGAACATTTATTAATTAATTGTAAACATATTTGAATAAGATAAACGACCAAGTTAATGTGTCTGTACTTGTGCTGTTATTGAGTCTTAGGTATTATATTAGCTTATGGAACCCTATAGGTAGCTAATGTGTTTAATTTCTAGGTATGTATGTAAGTAAGTCTGTATCATGTAATGCTAATGTGTGGCCAGGGGTATAAGAGACCCTGAAAAGGCCACTGTCTGCAGTCTTTGCTAAATTGCTAATGAAGTTCTTCTTAATTTATAACCTAAATTACTCTGATATTTAAGAATCAAGGACCTTGTTAGCTGGGTATTGACTCTGGTGGCAGCAACCTACCATACCTGGTGATTAAGCAGTTCTTAAAACCCCAACAGGCTAAAACAACATACGAGTAAGCAGGAAAGCCAGTGAAGGAGAAACTGTGAGTTCAGTTGCCTGTGCATACAATGTCGTGAACACAGTTCAAGCGTACAGAAGTGCACTAGACAATGCCACGCTCACTAAATATCAGCAACAATGATTAAGTCTCTTGTTAAATATGTCAGCGACTACACAACAGGAATAGTCCAAAGCATTGTGAACGAAACACACCCCACAGCAGCTTAACACACACACTCACTCACACAACTACATACACATGAGCAATTACATGGAAGACTGAGAAAATGCAGGAGTTCATAACATACATCCATACATACATCCACACATACAACATACATAGAGCATACACACAAACTGACAGATGGATACACACACACAGACGGTTACTGCAATACAGTTAGAGATTAGTGGAGTAGTTGCAAGCTATGCTTGTGCTGGTGTCCGTCCTCTCCCACACATAGACCCATAGTCTGGGAGACCAGCTAATGATAGTGCCTTCATAATTGTAGCTCATGCTTTCATAATTGTAGCTCGTGCCTTCATAATTGTAGCTCGTGCCATGAACTGCTGATGTGATAATTCCCATATGTGCTGGAGAAACACAGTACAATAATTCTTTTAAATTTCATCATTTCATAAATGCTGTCGCCATGATACCCAACCACAATGCACAACACTTCAAACAATGTCAGCTATGCACTCACTTAGAGAATAGCTTACTGGTTGTAGAGAGGATTGGTAGCGGAGACTGCTTCATCCACATCGACCTTGAGACTGCTTCATCCACATCGACCTTGTCGGGTTGTGCGCTCAAGTACTCCAACATGGACTCCAGCTCAATTTTCATGGAGCACAGGAAGTCAATGCTGCTGTCCAGTTCATGCTGCAGCAACACATACACAAGGACAGCTGCTCTCAACCAGCAGTCTCAGCCACCACACAGGCTAGGGCTAGGACCAGCCTCACTTGTAGGGACCCTTTGCAACCAACACACACACCAGGTGGGATTTCGCATTTCGCATTTGATCTTCATCCTTCCATCCTTGACCCTCTTCCTCCCCCCCCCCCCCTTCCACACACACACACACACACACACACACACACACACACACACACACACACACACACACACACACACACACACACACACACACACACACACACACACACACACACACACACACACACACACACACACACACACACACACACACACACACACACACACACACACACACACACACACACACACACACACACACACACACACACACACACACACACACACACACTCCAGTTTCTCATCCATTCCTGGCAAAACCAGACACATTTTATCTGGCACCACTACAAGTATTTTTCTTTCGGCCATAAAATGTTTATGTGGGTGAAATCCATACTGTTAAATGAATATTCCTAGTTGGTATGAAACCTAATTAACTAGATATGTTCACAAATGCCTTTCATGGATTAAGACACAGGCAGCTCAGCTTGTGGTTACACTGCAAAGTGGTTTATACAAGACAAATACACTGTGTACACTGTTGCATGTAATGATGTCGTTACTAATCATAACAGATGATTAACAGGACATCACTTCCATGCAGATTCTTGGCTCTATAGCACTTCACAGGTCTGGGTGCAAACAGTCTTGTAGCTATTATTTGAATGCCCCCCAAATTCAATTAAGCTGGATAATTCAGATCGCTCTCCCCAAAACACAAAACAAGAGTCCAGGTGGCGCCACTATTCTCAGAAGAATCACATTCCACAGTTCCATGCAAGACTTTTGCTATTTTATTGGAATGGTACAACAAACAATATTGACATGCAGTTCTAACTACTTCATATTGTGTGTGTGTGTGTGTGTGTGTGTGTGTGTGTGTGTGTGTGTGTGTGTGTGTGTGTGTGTGTGTGTGTGTGTGTGTGTGTGTGTGTGTGTGTGTGTGTGTCACCATCAAACACAATCTGGAACTACATAGATCCATTTACATTAGTCCATAACAAATAAAATAATATCAGAAATATAAAATTTTTTTACCACAAAACAACACAATATCCAATGCTGATCCAAATAGCACAAAATAAATTGACACTCATTGGAGTGGGGGGGGGGGGGGGGGGGATATGATGAAGTAAACCTGGTCCCCCTAACCGGGGAATATTACCACTTTACTAGATCACAAGGAGAAAAAAATATTGACACAAATGTTGTTATTGCTACACAACATAACACTATACGGAAAAGGAGACAAATTGAATTTCTTTGATTCATTTGAACTGCTGCCACTTCATAGAATAAGGAATCTGTTTTCATAAGAGATCACGCTATACCAGACCAAGCTTATTCAGCTTCTTAAAACAGTACAGTGGTGTTCAACTCTTTACCTACTCAGTTCATATTAACTCTACCTATCCTTTGACATTTAATCTATCCTCTGTCCAATTGATGTTCAACCCTTTACCTACCACCCAATATGAAATCCTTTACCTCTGCTTAGATGTGCAACCCATATTTACTCAGCTTATGACAAACCAACTCAGCTGGTGTACAATCCTTTACCCACTCAGTTAATTCAACCTTTCCTGAAGGTTGAGTTAGGCCAACATAGCTAATAGAGACACACTGGACCATTGTTAAGTAGGGCTACCATATTTGCAGAGTCAAAAAAAAGAGGACACTTTGGGAGGGGAGGGGGGGGGGGAGGGGGAGGTAGCATATTTTACTAGTGAGTTTAAGTGTGTGAAGGAGCACCACTAATAAAATGTAATGAGGAAAAAAAATAGCATCTCTAATCTCAGGCTCCCTCATTTTCATTCACCATAGCAGAGAAATAGACTCAATCTTTAACCCTCTACCTCACTATAGTAAAAGTATATAATATTCATATCATCAATTTAATGCAAGAAAATCAATAATTTAGAATTAAAAAGATTCCATCTTCACTCACACTGGTTAAAGATTTTTAGTCAACATAGCAGGCACTCCTGATGATGTTTCACTGTGTGAAATGAAAAATTCACTCTACTGCACTAATTGCATTGTTACCTAATTTCACAAAAATACTCAATCCAAATACTGGGATTCTCATTCCTCTCCTGTTCTACCAAAACATGAAAAATGTGGTCTTCAGTTTTGGAGTTGATTAGCACTTATGTTTGGGAATTGGAACTTTAAAATAAAATTATCAAATCAAGAAATCAGTCTTCATAGGAAAGGTGGGAGGATTTATGATAGCGCACTGCACCCAGTCAGGATAATTTATCAGAATAGAAATATATTCAAAAAAATACCCACCATAACCCCACACCAGTTACCATAAGTAGAGGGCGGGTAATGTGGACAGAGAAAAAATATATGCTAACTTTAGTTTCTGCTTTTCCAGACCACCTCACACTGCAAGTGTTGCTAAGCTGGAGTATTGGGGGGGGGGGTAAGTGTGGATTTTCAGTAACAAATATTTTTCAACAAGGAGAAGACCAGAATCCCAGACATTTTCAGATATTTAAAAAATTCTCCCAGACTGAAATATAATGACCAAAAGGAGGACATGTCCGGGTAAAGCCAGACTATATGGTAGGCCTACGATAAGGCCAGTTTATAGTACAATAAATTTTTTTAGATAATTAGCACATGCAATGTGACGTTTCTAATCTGTAAATAATCATATTAAAACTACGACAAAAATCAAGCTCAGCACTCACATGCAGACACCAACAGCTAACACACTTGAGTTTACCTGGCACGACAGAGAACAGTTAACTGGGGTTGTAAATAGACTCATATCAGGTATAGGTTGATATAGTTTAGAATGATACATTTTAGCTCCCACAATCAGGTTCTGCTGGTTGCCAGGTTACACATTATGCATGAACGTGGTGATGTGATGAGATGAAACGGATTGTACTCTCACAATAATTGATGGTAATGACAGGGAAATCCCCAGGGTTGCAAACAAAGTGAAATATAAAAATGGGGAATTTTCTAAGCATTCCCTACTCCACTTTACACCTATAAATCTGGTAAAGTATCATTAACTGCTGATTACTTTTGCAGTTTCAGCATTTTTTTGGTCATGTCTTCCCCTATTAGTATAACATATGTATGACATGGTGGAGAGGCGGAACTCTATACGTCTGAAGAGAATCAAGTAAAGCACTTCCTAGGAAAATGGTGGAATAGACTGGAAGGTTATCTCCCATCTCCTACAAGGATTCCATGCCCTTCTGCCCAGTGAGTGGATATGCAAGATCACCACAGTTATCAGAAATATGGACTCCCCTCCACCAGGTTGGCCATTGTCATGGCTTATAAACCTTTCAACACCAGCTGCCACACACATGCGGTAGTCAAAGGTCACACAAGTAATTAATGAGATTTCCTCCCCTGAAATGAAAGAGTACCACTTCTTGCAAGGAGGTTGGTTGGCTGATCAGTATTTTAGTAAGTTCAAGGCACAGGCATTTATAAACACAATGAATTAACCAAACGCAAAAGTGTTTACCAGAATTTTGTGCCATACATGGCATAAACAGACTATTGACATATCAACACCTTGACTATTAAGTTGACATGATAACACAAGTGACTGATATTGCATGTCAATTCAGGGAGGGAGGCAATGCACCTCAAGAGGTATGCATGATGACTGAACTGGTATGGTGATAAAATGTGTTTGCATTCTAATTACTTTGTTGCTCTGGTCTCTGGCACGCTGATCTCAATTTGGAGGGAGGGAAACACGAAACTATTTCATCACTTCAGTGAGATTATCCAAGGCTTATACAGTTTTGGAGGGATAGTGCCAAAATAGAAATGTGATGATGATCTCCCAGTGGGGGTCAACATTCAGTGGAACCTCATTCAGTTTAAGTGACTGGTGATTAAAGTTTTGCCCCCATAGAGCTATTGTCAACCTACTTCAACCTGCCTCAACCCAATGTGATGTTGGTCCAGTGTGTGTCCCCATAGAGCTATTGCTAACCTACTTCAACCTGCCTCAACCCAGTGTGGTGTTGGTCCAGTGTGTGTCCCCACTGAGCTATTGTCAACCTACTTCAACCTGCCTCAACCCAGTGTGGTGTTGGTCCAGTGTGTGTCCCCATAGAGCTATTGCTAACCTACTTCAACCTGCCTCAACCCAGTGTGGTGTTGGTCCAGTGTGTGTCCCCATAGAGCTATTGTCAACCTACTTCAACCTGCCTCAACCCAGTGTAGTGTTGGTCCAGTGTGCGTCCCCACATGCAGTGTTATCTAATCATGGATCATCTGACGTATATTTAGATGTACTCACTGCTTTGTTGTCCATCTCCTGCAACATGGAGTTGATCTTCACACTGCCTTGCTGCAGTTCCTCCTGTGTCTGCAACATGGTGTTCATCTCATCCTGTGGACCAGACAACATCAATCATAGAGACATGGCAAAGGAAAGAGAGGAGGGAGAGAGGCAGGGAAAAGGGGAGAAGTAAGTGGGAGAGGGAGAGGGGATAAAGTGGGTTGAGAGGAGAAATGTGCTAGTTCAAGACCTACAGTGAGATACACTAGAGCTAGGTGTGTGGATGGCTAGGTGTGTGGATGGCTAGGTGTGTGGATGGCTAGGTGTGTGGATGGCTAGGTGTGTGGATGGCTAGGTGTGTGGATGGCTAGGTGTGTGGATGGCTAGGTGTGTAGATGTTTCCAAGTGGTGTGTGACAGAGGACGAGTACAAGGTACAAATATGCACAACCAGTTGCCCGCACCAAATGGAGGAAAACATAATTCAATTATTACTAGAAAAATATTAAAATAATAAATTAATGATTACGATATAATTTTCTTCATTCTTTTACTCATAAAGTTACAGTAGTTGTATCATGCTAAATAATGCCAACCACACATTAACAACCCTAAGACAACCTAGTTTAGTCTTTTACTTCCACTCTTGTTTTATTAGCTCTACCAAGCACTAATATCACATCCTGTTTCATTTCCTGTATTAATAATCAGAGCCTGCATGATAACACTAGACAAGAACTGGAAAAACTTGAGCATGAAACTGATTTTTTTTTGTATCCACGGTTACCAGATACAAGGAACCGACTTCCAGTGAATGTGCATGTGCAATAGATGCTCAGTGAGCAGCTGATGATTGGATAATTTTCCAAATAAAATATCTTAAGGTTTGTTGCTTTTTTTTGTAAAAAAAACATGGACAATATATTTGGAACAAGAAAACTCCACTCTCCTTCCTTCATGGAAGACACGCCTTCTTTCTTTTAGTGACGAAGCAAGGTACAATGGAGCCAAAGTGTGGACTTGAAAATTTTGAGGCTAATTGAATGTCTACATAATGTGTAGCTGAAGAAGGATTCCAGCTGCATCGTTTCCTATAGCAACTAAACCATTATTAGATGAATCCCACGCAGCAATAAAACTCATCACAGTAAGAGCGTCTCCAACAAGTCCTTGAGCTGTCAGGATTGCAATAAAGTAGCTTAGCTTATTTTCATGGAGAAAACAGGAGGAGGGGAGGGTTTGCTATGGAGCATTTCAATGCCAAAAAAAACCTTCTCCCCAGAAGTTGTTGTTCGTTGTTTTTTTCTCAAAAAAAGATGCTGTTATAAGAACTATGGCTGAGCTAGACCTCTAACAGAGAGATTACATATCACACTAATCCACGTTTGTAGCATTCTTCTTTATTTTTAGAGGGAGAAATTTAGTTTTACTGGTTAAGCAGCTGATGCCTCAACACAAAGTAATCCTGTGTAACCATTTGGAGCTATCCATTGAGTTTGCAGATATAGTGATATCAAAAATAATAATAATGAGAAAAAAACGCCCACTACTAGAACAATGAGGAGCATATATTTCCCCTGTACTTCCCATCAAGCACACCATTTGACACAATATAATGACATGATTATTATAAGATTATATCAACAGCTGTGAACTCTTCTCTTAATGTCCAAGCCCATTGTCTTGCCATTTAGCCCCTGAAGGTATTGCCTCTAACAGCTACAACATGCCAGCTGGGGTCCAGTGCTATAAACACCATACAAAGTGACTACTACCTTTCCACACATCTCTTACTACAGGAAACTAGAGTAGACTTGGAAACAAAACAAGCATTAAGGACAGAGCACACAGAAAGGCATCAGGGCTTCCTGCAATTTTCACTTCTTCAAAAAATATCTTTCCATAATTAACTGTTTCATTACAAGGTGGTTAGTTAATTACTTTACATTTTGCAAGGCAATTATCATTTAATGAAAATTTATGGAAACTTACTCAAGTTATAGTATGTTTATATGCACTAATACAAATACCAGTCCTTCCAATTAACAGCTACTCACATTTACTAGACATGGTCTACCCAAGAATCCCCAGAAACCCTCTGATCAGGCCCTCTATCAGTTTTGAATACTAAATATATTTTGCACAGCAGCAAGTTCTTGTTTTTTTCAGCAGACCAACTTGAAGCTATTCTAAAGCCATGCATGGACAAGGTCTATAGGCTACAGAAAAGTTTATCACAAACAGCTTTGTAGTCACAACAAGCAGGACATTGTGGAACAAACTGAAACACATGACATGTGATCTGTTTCATAATGTGTTGCTCAGCTGGAAGTTATGCCCAGGGTTAAAAAAAACTGTTCATTTTGCTGCAAATATTAAATATTTGCACAATTATCCTCCAGAATGGCCAGCTCTCTTGCTCTGACAAGAGAGGCCAGTATTGAACAAACACACCACAAAATGGCTTCAGAGTTACTAGTCGTGGAATTCTTTCTCCCTGGAGTCAGCCCACAATGGTCGTCATGGGAAGTAAAGTACTATGCAATCCCCACCATCTGAACCAGGTCGTGACCTGGTATAACGTTACTAGATCTACTAATTATGGAATTATATTTGCATTCAATTTGAAATCTTCCAGGAGGAAAAAACAACTCCTTAGCAACTTTGGTAAATATTTTTGACAGCTCAACAAAAAATAATCTTAAAATAACCACACTCTCATAAGTACATTTAATGTTAAATTAAATGTTGAATGTATTTTTGCATATCATGTAGTTTAATTACTAGCAGCATACCAGGTGTTGCCCAGGATATAATGACATGCTCACAGGAAAAGTTGTGGCCTAGTGTTACCCAACCCATTTTCCTACCAGATTCAAGTTGTATTTGCATGCTTCTAGGTCTTTAGGTCTATGAATTTGATCATCCATAAGTACCATAAATAGATTGCATCCTTTTTGGCACATATAACATGCCCACAGGAAGAGATATTGTCAGGTGACCCTATTTTTTTGGGCTAAAAACCATCCACTATGTAGGATGTCACTACACTGAAGAGCGGGTTATAATTTTATGGTGGTTTGGTAGAGGACAGTGGTGTGGCCAATTGTGACCCAGCCAATGTCCAAGAGTTGTCCAAGTACCACTTCTGGCACTTTAGGCCTCACAAACCTACAGGGAGAGATTTGAATAGGAATAACCACACTGAGTGGAGAGTATCCAATCTAATGTAATTCAAACCTCTTCTTTCACAAAAGAATTGTTGAAATACTCATTACTCAAGACCAGTGTTACCAGATGGATTCAGCTCAAAATCACTACTTTTTCTTCTTCTTCTTTCGTATGAGAATTTCTTCTCCTCAATTTGTTGACTTTAGCCTGACAGTTTTCCAGGGCTCACCACAAAGAGGTAGTCAACATGAGCTGGGTGGACTGGTGTGGGAAGATGTTGAAGGACAGGAAAATTTTTCTGTCAGTGCTGGGTTTGTACTCACAACCCATGGGTTGCTAGTCCAAGAACTTAACTACTCAGCCACCACACCTACTTATTTATCAGCTTTCAAAACAAAAAAATCACTACAAAAACCCAAACACGGAATATATTTAGGATTCAAACCACATATCACAAATTTATATGGGAACATATTAAAATTTTCCCTTCAGATCACAGCTTCAACATTTGCCTTATGCGCCACCTATCTGTACTCAGAAATTGGAAGACAGAACATTTTCAGCACACCCAGATTGAAAAGTTGGAATGGAAAGTTCTCCCATGGATCCTTGTGTGAATTCACATCCAGCCAGAAATTCACTGTACTGGTGTCCCAGGCCAGCTGTTTGATCATGGGTCAGATAACCCCAGTTCTCCCTGGGATGAAACATCATATGGAAGGGATTGAGAACACAGATATCTTCTCTCCAGTGTAGCTTGCATGAACAGTGGCAATTGGAATGGAGCTGTCTTGGTGAGGATCTTGATTCTTTCTGCAGCCTTATGAATATGTTCCTCAGAAACTTGAAGGAGTTCTCTTCCAGTCTCATCTTCTTCTGCATGGGCAGCTGGCTATGGTCTAACCTTTTCTGGAATCCTTGACTCATGCCGAAAATTCACTACATTTTGAGAATTTTGGCAATTTCCCAATCACATCTTTCCTCCCCATTTGTTTCCAAAAGTTACTACTTGTAGCAACACTGCTCAGGACAACTCCACATTCTTCAGAGATCAGCCTCCTTTAAATAGGTCGATTTCCCTCTAATGGAGAGGACAATAAAGCACAATAATAACTAATTTTGTGATAAATATCCTAACTACAATTACAAGCTTGATGTGTGTGCAAGTATGCTTCCTCCTACTCAGCTAGGTGATATACATATAACAAATCAATTCAATGAACAACAAACTTGCTTTAGACACCATCTACAAATAACAATCTATTCAGGTCCCTAATTCAATAAGTAACAAAGAGAATTTGTGTGTGCATGTGTGAGTGTTCTCATTCAACCTACGAATTCAGTAAATAATTTTTTTAACATTTGAGCTGTGTCAGAATTTGAAAAGAAACCGGAAAATAAGAAAAGAAGGAAAGAAATTAGGGAGGAAAAGGGGGGGGGGGGGGGGGAAGAAAAGAAAAGAAAAGGAAAAAAAAAAAAAAAAAAAAAAAAGAAAAAAAAAGGAAGGAAAGAAGGAAGGAAAGAAAAAGAGGAGGGAAAATGAAAAGGAAAAAACAACAACCATCTAGTCCAGGTTTGAACCACTGATTTCAGTTTGAGAGACCTTTGTTTAAACCACTGAGCCATGGTATTTAAAGCTTTTTTAAATGGAAAATTAAAAAATTCCCTTTCACCCACAAGGGGTGACATTTTTGGATTATTTGGGTAAAAAAAAAATTAAAAAAAACTGTAGAAGGCACCTAAGGATCATGTCTGCAAAGTTTCATCAATATCCATTCAGCCATTTGGCTGGCCTTTTCATATTATGGATGCTAGCAAAAAACCCCACCCTATGGGTGGTTTTTCGGCCCACCTTTGGAGGAATGTAGTCACAAAAGTATCTGCTTTGAAGAAAATGTTATAGATTTTTAAAACAAAAGTGAATGTGATTGTATCAAAGTTTTTTCTAAAAGTACTGTTTTTGACATTTTGAGCCTTACATACCAAGAGGAAAAGGTGTGGCCAGATGGTACCCATCCTATGTTATTCACAGAGCCAAGTTGCGTCTGCATGCCAAAATTTTAGGCCTGTAGCTCCATTCTTTTTTGGGCAAAAATACCATTTTTGGTTCGTTTATTTAATAGAGAAAGGGGTGTGGCCATATAGATATGCTTATGACGTCCCCCGCTGGGTGACACTGGTCTACATACATGAGTTTGTGGGTCTAACTTCAACCATTCAAGCGTGAATCGCGGATACACAGACAGACAGACTATTCGTACTTTATAGTATATATAGATTAAATTACTCAAATGACTAACTCGGTGTGATCAGATGGCTCTGACGTGCTAGCCTAGTAAATACTAGGAGCTCTTACTACTGGACACTGTGTTAAGGTCAGACTGGACATGAGGAGAGAGCAATGCAGAGAGAGAGAGAGCAAACCAGAAAAGGGATGACACTGATACAGAATAATGTCCTAAAGGAGACGTTATATATATATGAAAAGTAATGTCAAACATTAAGCTTGTTTCTTAATGCATTGCTGAGCTGGCAATTATATCCAGTGCTGTTTTTTTTTTTTTTTAATGGTTTGTTGCTGCAAACATTATTTGCTGGTACAATTATCCTCCAGAATGGCAAATTCTCTTGCCTAGACAGTAAGGACAAGACAGTATTGAACATGCACACCACAAAATGGCTTCAGAGTTACTAGTCGTGGAATTCCTTCTCCCTGGAGTCAGCCCACAATGGTCGTCATGGGAAGTAAAGTACTATGCAATCCCCACCATCTGAACCAGGTCGTGACCTGGTATAACGTTACTAGATCTACTAATTATGGAATTATATTTGCATTCAATTTGAAATCTTCCAGGAGGAAAAAACAACTCCTTAGCAACTTTGGTAAATATTTTTGACAGCTCAACAAAAAATAATCTTAAAATAACCACACTCTCATAAGTACATTTAATGTTAAATTAAATGTTGAATGTATTTTTGCATATCATGTAGTTTAATTACTAGCAGCATACCAGGTGTTGCCCAGGATATAATGACATGCTCACAGGAAAAGTTGTGGCCTAGTGTTACCCAACCCATTTTCCTACCAGATTCAAGTTGTATTTGCATGCTTCTAGGTCTTTAGGTCTATGAATTTGATCATCCATAAGTACCATAAATAGATTGCATCCTTTTTGGCACATATAACATGCCCACAGGAAGAGATATTGTCAGGTGACCCTATTTTTTTGGGCTAAAAACCATCCACTATGTAGGATGTCACTACACTGAAGAGCGGGTTATAATTTTATGGTGGTTTGGTAGAGGACAGTGGTGTGGCCAATTGTGACCCAGCCAATGTCCAAGAGTTGTCCAAGTACCACTTCTGGCACTTTAGGCCTCACAAACCTACAGGGAGAGATTTGAATAGGAATAACCACACTGAGTGGAGAGTATCCAATCTAATGTAATTCAAACCTCTTCATTCACAAAAGTATTGTTGAAATACTCATTACTCAAGACTCAGTGTTACCAGATGGATTCAGCTCAAAATCACTACTTTTTCTTCTTCTTTCGTATGAGAATTTCTTCTCCTCAATTTGTTGACTTTAGCCTGACTATGTGTCAGTTTTCCAGGGCTCACCACGAAGAGGTAGTCAACATGAGCTGGGTGGACTGGTGTGGGAAGATGTTGAAGGACAGGAAAATTTTTCTGTCAGTGCTGGGTTTGTACTCACAACCCATGGGTTGCTAGTCCAAGAACTTAACTACTCAGTCACCACACCTACTTATTTATCAGCTTTCAAAACAAAAAAATCACTACAAAAACCCAAACACGGAATATATTTAGGATTCAAACCACATATCACAAATTTATATGGGAACATATTAAAATTTTCCCTTCAGATCACAGCTTCAACATTTGCCTTATGCGCCACCTATCTGTACTCAGAAATTGGAAGACAGAACATTTTCAGCACACCCAGGTTGAAAAGTTGGAATGGAAAGTTCTCCCATGGATCCTTGTGTGAATTCACATCCAGCCAGAAATTCACTGTACTGGTGTCCCAGGCCAGCTGTTTGATCATGGGTCAGATAACCCCAGTTCTCCCTGGGATGAAACATCATATGGAAGGGATTGTGAACACAGATATCTTCTCTCCAGTGTAGCTTGCATGAACAGTGGCAATTGGAATGGAGCTGTCTTGGTGAGGATCTTGATTCTTTCTGCAGCCTTATGAATATGTTCCTCAGAAACTTGAAGGAGTTCTCTTCCAGTCTCATCTTCTTCTGCATGGGCAGCTGGCTATGGTCTAACCTTTTCTGGAATCCTTGACTCATGCCGAAAATTCACTACATTTTGAGAATTTTGGCAATTTCCCAATCACATCTTTCCCTCCCCATTTGTTTCCAAAAGTTACTACTTGTAGCAACACTGCTCAGGACAACTCCACATTCTTCAGAGATCAGCCTCCTTTAAATAGGTCGATTTCCCTCTAATGGAGAGGACAATAAAGCACAATAATAACTAATTTTGTGATAAATATCCTAACTACAATTACAAGCTTGATGTGTGTGCAAGTATGCTTCCTCCTACTCAGCTAGGTGATATACATATAACAAATCAATTCAATGAACAACAAACTTGCTTTAGACACCATCTACAAATAACAATCTATTCAGGTCCCTAATTCAATAAGTAACAAAGAGAATTTGTGTGTGCATGTGTGAGTGTTCTCATTCAACCTACAAATTCAGTAAATGTTTTTTTTTTAAACATTTGAGCCGTGTCAGAATTTGAAAAGAAACAGGGAAAAAGAAGAGGGAGAAAAGAATAGGAAGGAAAAGGAGGAGGGGGAGGAAGGAAGAAAAAAAAAAGGAGGAAAGAAAGAAAATGGGGAGGAAAGAAAGAAAATGGGGAGGGAAAAGAAAAAAACAAACAAACACGACAACCTAGTCCGGGTTTGAACCACTGATTTCAGCTTGAGAGACCTTCGCTTTAACCACTGAGCCATGGTTTTTAAGGCTTCTATTAAATGGGAAATTTAAAAAGTCCCTTTCATCCACAAGGGGTGATATTTTCGGATTTTTTTGGTTGAAAAACCATAGTAGGGACCCAAGAATCATGTCCGCAAAGTTTCATCAATATCCATCCAGCCATTTGGCTGTCCATTGAGCCCACACACACACGCCTCTACACATTTATAGATATTAGCGAAAAACCTGCCCTATGGGCGCTTTTCGGCCCACCTTTGATGGACTGTAGTCACAAAAGTATCTGCTTTGAAGACATGTTATAGACTATTAAAACAAAAGTGAATATGTGATTATATCAAAGTTTTTTTTTTGTAGTACTATTTTTGACATTTTGGACATTTTTAACCTTACGTACCAAGAGGAAGAGGTGTGGCCAGATGGAACCCATCCCATATTAGTCGAAGAACCAAGTTGAGTCTGCATGCCAAATTTTAAGCCTGTAGCTCTATTCATTTTTTCTGGAAAAAGTACCATATTTGGTTCTCTTTTTAATACAGAAAGGGGTGCGGCCATAATAGATATGCTTATGACGTCCCCCGCTGGGTGACACTGGTCTACATATATATGAGTTTGTGGGTCTAACTTCAACCATTCAAGCATGAATCGTGGATACACAGACAGACAGACAGACAGACAGACTATTCGTACTTTATAGTATATATAGATTAAATTACTCAAATGACTAACTCGGTGTGATCAGATGGCTCTGATGTGCTAGCCTTGGAAATACTAGGAGCTCTTACTACTGGACACTGTGTTAAGGTCAGACTGGACATGAGGAGAAAGCTATGCAGAGAGAGAGAGAGAGCAAAGCAGAAAAGGGATGAAACTGAGACAGAATAATGTCCCAAAGAAGATATTATATATATATATATGAAAAGAAATGTCAAACATTTGGCTTTTTTCATCATGCATTGCTGAGCTGGCAATTATGTCCAGTGCTATTTAAAAACTTTTTTAATCATCTGTTGCTGCAAACATTATTTGCTTGTACTTTTATCCTCCAGAATGGCAAACTCTCTTGCCCAGACAGTAAGGGGAGGCCAGTATTAAACATGCACATTACAAGATGGCTTCAGAGCTACTAGTCGTGGAATTCCTTCTCCCTGGAGTCAGTTCACGATGGTAGTCATGGGAAGTAAAGTACTATGCCATCCCCACCATCTGAACCAGGTCATGGCCTGGTTTAATGTTACTACACTTACCAATTATGGAATTATATTTGCACTCAATTTGAAATCTTCCAGGAGGAAAAAAAAAACTCCGTAGCAACTTTGGTAAATATTTTCAACAGCTCAGCAAAATATAATCTAAAAACTACCACACTATTATAAATACATTTAAAGCTAAAGGACATAATCTTAAACGTATTTTCGCACATCATGATACTTAATTATTGAAGTGCTCAAATGACTAATCAGTGTGATCAGATGGCTCTGATGTGCTAGGGCTAGGAAATACTAGGAGCTCTTAATATTGGACACTGCTTAAGGTCAGACTGGACATGAGGAGAGAGCTATGCAGAGAGAGAGAGAGCAAAATCAGGAAAGGAATGACACTGACACAAAATTATGTCCTGCAGGACACGTCATATATATATGTATATATATATATATATATATATATATATATATATATATATAGCAGCATACCAGCCCCACAGCATAATGGCATTGGAATGACACCATTGTATTAGCAGTTGTGGACTCTCTCAAATATCTTGCTCTATAGAGCCCTGAAGCGCATAATATGGCCCATGAATATCATTAAAACAAGGTAAGGGAAATATGCCACCATCATGTTTGCCTTGTGCTGCTGCTACAACAGAAACAGCACATTCTGCATCCTGGAGCATGTGGCTGTAAAGTCAGACTAACTACTACACTCCATTCACTAGCATCTATGGAGGTGTAGGCAAGTGGAGGTGAGGTCAGTATTAGGGTCGGAGTCCACAGAAAGGCTTTAGGACTATCCAGAGTCACACTGTTTCAGCACTGTCTACTGTGGACATGGGTTGATTCACTGATGCATATTAGGGAAGTGAAGTGGGCACTTACTGACAAGGTGGATTGAAAACGTCCTTACCTGATCTAGAAAATAATTCCATCTTAAAAGAAACAATTTTAACATGAGATAGGGCTCTGAAGATAGAGGAAATTAAACCACACCCATTTAAAGCACATGTTAGATGACCCATTACCTATTCAATCACCAATTGCCTGCACCTTTCATACAGTATAAGAATAGGCATAACTCATCTGAAATGGTAAAGGATCATCAGACCCATAGTCCATATAGCAGCATTAACTACTCCTTTTTTAAATCCCTCCCCCTCCCCCTCACACAAAGTTTGTGCTATAGCTAACTAGCTATTAAATATCTAGCTCCACACCAAAAGTGGTCAACACTAGCTGGCATGTATTTTGCAAATAGCTAGATTTTATCATAACATATCAGAGAGTCTTTGATCCTCATTTTCTGTACCTGAATCAAAGTTGGATGAAGCTAAAAGGAATTGTCACTAGGCTCTGAAGTTATGAGAATGATTGCACTTTTCAATTATTCCTTCAGAAGAGCTGGGTCTTCACATTAGCTACTCCACAGTTCTTCTGTAGTCACTATTTCACCAGGTGTCAATGAGCTGCTGCTACTCCTGGACTTACTGGCAGAATCCTGCCTCCCGACTACAGGAATTGTTGAACCATTGAAGTAGCGTTTGATTTTCATTGAGTTTTTCTTTTGCTTTAGTTGTCCTCCTTGTGACGTCATTATATAGTTACACCCTGACAGGAAGTAAATTTTTGAAGCTTAGTTTCTTCATTGACATTAATATTGGACCAAAAATTTCCAAAATTTTTAATATCATTTTTTTTCCCACATCAGTTATCCTTCCAACCAAATGGAAAAGCTGGTTAGTTTTATGTTTACTAGAAAAATTTGAGTCTTCAGGTGCTTAAACTTGTTCGAGTGGTACTTGAGGAAGGTATTCTAGAACACAGAGAGATAGACATATATCCTTGATGAATTTAGAGCCAACAAATATTCCAGGCACCCTTTGAGTTATTTTGGATATTTTTGTTTTGCAGCTGGAATATTACTTGATGCACCATATATGGAGTTCAAGAGCATAGACTTGACTTCTAGATAGGTTTGCATATTCGGTCTTTTTCTCATACCATTTTTAAACCCAGTCATTGAAATACACACCATTTTATTATCCCATATGAATTTACCATAGATTATCCTTGGAGGTAAAGGGGGAAAAAAGGACACAAAGGGGATAGGTATGCCTGATTTCAAGGACCTGACACCCACCAGAAATAGTCATCCCTGTGTACCCATGGTAACACTCCAGAAGCCAAGTCCACTGAATATACACTAAAACCATTAACACAGCTGCATAGTCTGGTACTAACACACCACAACAGCTACATATCTGTCATCACAATGAGAGGTAACTTGCTGGTAAAAAGTTCACCACAAAAAGCCTTGTGTATTCCACCACTGTGACTGCTTCACAGTATGTTGCTGACCTGGCAAAATTATAAAGCCCAACATACATCCAAGAACCATTATCCTCTAGGATACCAAACTTTCTATCCTAGACATTCAGGCATCATGGGGGGGGGGGGGGGGGGGGGGGTGAAGTATCATCCACATGCTCTGGGCTTAATGCTATTAGTTCAACCAATTATGGAACCATATTTACATTCAATATGAAATCTCCCATGAGAAGAATTAACTCCTTAGCAACTTTACAAGAAACAAACCTAAATGAATATTTTCAACAACTCAACAAGAAATAATCTAAAAACAACAATTCAATTATGAATACCATTAATGCTAAGTAAAAGCATAATAATATATTATTGGATGTAGTCTTGTGTATCGTGATATTTTATTGGATTAATTACTCAATTGACCAACTCAAAGTGATCCGGAGGCGCTAGTAAATACTACGATCTCCTATTACTGGACACTGTGACATTACCTCCACCCAATATACAGGGAAAAATTGCAGCTGCTGTTTACAAGAAATTATGTTGCCATGGTGAATTTATCAGCACCTATAATTATTTTGATTATTTCCAATCAAGTAGTGGATGTAAACAAGAACATATAAAAACAAACTTCATGGCGTCAATTTAGCTAACCTTAAATGTCATACCACAGCTTCTTCCTACACTAGCACTAGTACATGCATTTCCTTCTTTTTTTGCTCCTTCTCAGCTGGTTCCTGAAACTACAAAATTATGTTTTAATGTGAAACTGTTTCAAAACGATTCAATGGGGAAGGTACTGTACTGTGGTATCTTACATATCCTACCCCCTGAGGTTGCTTTAGAGATAGTTAACAAATTCATCACAGGAATAAGTTGTAGAATTCATAAATATGAAGAACACAGTAAGATTAAATTAACTTCTCCATTGTGACAGTAATTGCCATCCTTCTTGGAATCCAGACGTTTGAAACAGTATTGGCCATTTACTGTCCAAGTTAAACACTAACATTTACTTCTGCTTGTTCTGACTCTCCTCCATCTCTGCCTGTAGCCAGGTAGAGTTCTTGAACAGCCATTGGTATTGAAGAAGAACTTATCATTCTATTTATTATCCAGTTTAACTTTTTTTGGTTTCTTCTTCCACTGGTGCCTGGACAGACTTCCATTTCTTGAATATTTGAATTATTTTTCACCCCCCCCCCCCCCCCCCCTTCTCTCTCTCTCCTCTCTCTGATGGCTTTCATGGTGTGTTAAAGTATTAAATTTGTGTTATATACTTAAAATGGTATGTCCAGGTTATTCCTATATAACCTTGCAATTTAACCTTTGACCCCTACCCCACATCACTCACAAGAGCACACTTAAATAGATATAGAAGAGAAATGTTCTATTAACAACAACAACAACAACAACATTGGATTGAACTGTACAAACAAAGTGAGACAGGGCTGCACAAGGCAAGACAGGTTTGACAACCCTTTACCACATCCAATCCTGGTCCTAAAGCAGTTAGTAGTAGAGTGCATCCTAAACCCACAGACAATGCTAACAATGCACTTTGCACAACAAACACGGTAATTAATTTCGGATCCACCATAGATGCACATGAGCAGGAGTCACATGATAGACACACAACAGCCAGCCCTGCCATGTGATTTGGTAATGGTTTATTTGTTGTAACTATAAAGGTGTTGCTATGGACAACCTGTACATCACTAATCTAAAACACACCTGAGCGGTGTCCATGACCTGCTTCATGTGTCATCATATCTTGTCCTCCATTGTGGTTTCCAGACTCTGCCTCTTGATCCTCTCGTTCTCCTCGGCCGTTAGCTTGGCAGTTGCAGCTGCAGCAGTTGCTGTGCTCACAGAGCTGGTGGGGGGACGCTGGTAGTACTGGTGGGACTGCTGTTGCTGTGTTGGAGAGATAGACTGCTGGGGGTGTGGGAGGTAGCCTGTTGGGCCGGCAGCAGGATACGGGGGTCTTGCTGAGGGGGGGGGGGGGAGGGACAGGCAGGGGAAGTGTGGAGGGAGGGGGTGGGGGACAGAAGAAAATGTGAGTGAGTTAGGTGTGGGAAGTATTGGAAGAAGTGAGTGAGCAATGGGGGGAGGGGAGGGGAGGAAGTGAGTCATAGGCACCTGGATGTGGTAAGCATGAAAACACTCCTTCCAAGATTAAAGCTCTCAACTCTTACTAACACAGCACTCCCTGCCGGCCTCCAGGCCAGTGCCATAGGAAGCACTTATGACATTAATCTATTTAAGAGCAGTCTGATAAATGACAACACATAATTAAACCACACCCATGTTGACTTCATTACTTCCATAAAAATTCAATTTCTCAACCAAAAAGTTTAAAAAAATGAAATAAAAGCCTATACATTTTAACTAATTCACAAGGGCCGACTCATTGAAAGTAAAAAATGTGTACACTTTCATTTCTCTGTAGATTCCCATTGACTACCTCAGGAGCAGCTGTATCTGCTATTAGGGACCTGCAGTCATCCCAATATTCCCACACCACCTGTGGGGGCCTTGACAGACTGTGAAGAGACAGCCATCAACACATGCACCCACCCCCTCTCCATCCCCTTCAAACACACTCACATGCCATCTCCCAACCCTGGGATGCCACCACAGTCCCCGCTCTCATGGTGGGGGGGGGGGGGGTAGGCCTGACTGTGGACAGCAACGGGTGGGACACTTCCTCTAGTATTCTCACCACTTGTGCATGCACAGACACGCTCATGGCATGTGGACCCTTAAATGTTGGTAATGGTCGTCAGGTTTGATTGCCTTGGACAGTCAGTGAAAGAAACAAAAAAGCCTAAACATTGTCTGGATATCATGTGACAGTCATGTGCACTCAAATTAGGGTGAGTGTCAGGTTAAAATAAATAGATAATCGTAACACTTTCCTGAATTAGTATCAACCCTTCACCAAATATCCAGGACCACTGTGCATGTTGTCAGCATACAACTTTACCGGTCTACCTTCTTTGGCATTGCAAAATATAGAGAAGTTGTTAGATGATCCTTTACCTTTTCCAAGTGAGCTTTCTGTTTGTTTACCTAATATATATATATATATATATATATATATATATATGTATATCATTGCTTGGTCATATTTGTCAGTTGCTTATACTATTCTGTTTTTATGATTCTTACAGTTTACGCATGTTAAAGTGATTTGAGTTTCTATCAGGTTAAGTAGAAACTACACTAAATACAGGAAGAAAGAAAAGGCATTATTTTCCGGTAATATCCTCCTTTTGGTTGCTAATTCTTGGTCAGGCCATATTTTTAAAGTATCTAAAATTGTTGTGAATCTGCCATCTTATGTTTCATTTAAAAAAATGCATTATTTAGGAAAAGGTTCGATCTAAGTCTCCTGGGTTGGGTAATGGTGGTGTGCACAATAAAATTTATGACAACTAAAAAAAGTAGTGCTCAAACGTGAAGTTTAACACCTTGTAATCAAGCCAGATAATTTAGGATTAAACCTGGCATATTGTGATCAAATTTAAGTAGGCAAGGGTATTTAGACACACCTACCGAAAATTTTGGAAGGCCTTCTCATCGATACTCCACAGTTCCTCCACCTGTAGACCCTGCACACCAACAGAGAGAGGAGGAGAGACACATGAGAACAACTGACACACATTACCTCAACAATGCCTCGAGGGATTGAGTCATCTCTTAAACTTAGACGAACCACTCCTTCATCTTCTACAAACATTCGTTCATGCTTATTCTAGTCATCACATCATTCAAATCAATGAATTTTAGAGTGTGTTTTTAATTTGTATATATATATATATATACATGTATATATATATAATATATAATGTGCTGGACACACATTGTCTGGGATCATCCCCAATATAGGTAAATTTCTATAAATAAATGTTGAGGAGCTATTTTTCATTGCTATAGAGCCTGCTTGTGAAATATATTGCTAAATGTATGCACCAGTCCAACATTCGTTGTCATTCACTCAGCACTCTTCAGCAAACAATGACAGTTCCTGAATGCTGATTCTTAACAAGTTCTAGAATGCTGGTTCAAGGATGATAATTTTGAATAATGTAAAAATTATGGTCATACATGTTCCAGAATGACATTTCTAGAATAAATTAGAGAATGATGGTTCTAAGAAAATGCTCAAGAAAGAAAGTTCTAAAGATGGAATACGTATTTCATGTTTTGGTATGATCTGATGAGACACACTTAGTCCTATCTATAGTGGTTGTTTTAATAATACTATATTTTATCTGTATTGCTGCATTAACTTATGTTCACACGCATGCACTCTGTCCTGGTGCATTTGTATAGGGTAGCTATGGTTGAGAGCTAAACTTCCCCTTTCAGTGCAAAGACACCAGCCCCAAACAGCTCTAGAAATGTACCCAGTGTGCAATATTCCAAGGTCCACTTCATGACCATGAAAACAGCCAATGAAGAAAGTCTGCCCAAATGCATAGGGGGTTGCATAGGGGCTAGGGTTTGTCTACTGTAGGTTCTCTTTTTATTCTCCCCACCAGGCTATAGTTTTTCCACATCCTAAGCAGTTGGAATTATCCATCCCCAATGATGAGTTCACAGGTCAGCTTCGTGAGGTGAAATACTGTTAACCGGTGGAGTGGTTTTGCACCCGCAACAGACATTAATTTGTTGCACAGGAAGTAAACAAACCAACCTGCGCAATTGACCCAAAATCAGATAGCTTTTGTACCTGAAGGAGTTTTCCAGATTAGTGGTGAGTGGTGCGACGTGGTCATCCTAGATTAGTGGTATACCGTGGTTGTTCTGTCTCCTCCTGGGCTGATGTAACTACCTGAATCTTCCTGCAGCTATTTGGTCCAGGTCCATTGGTGGAGGTGTGTGTGGAGTCGGTTGTGAGGAAGCCCAGCTGTCCGGAGTTGCTGCTGATCAAGACCACTTCTAGTCACCTAGCCAGACCCTTTACCATGAGGCCTCTTCCTAGTCAGACCCTTTACCCTCTGAACCTCAAGCACTTTGTGCACATACGGTAGGGAGGGAGAGGCAGGCTTTCCAACCTCCACAAAATTTTATGAGGGTGCTTACATGGTGGTTTGTGGTTTCCATTTAAAAACAAACAAACAACTAAATATTTTACCTATCATCCAACAATATAGTACCAGTTCATGGTGAAGCACATTTCCTGCATGACATTGTAATTCTTTATATACTTGTTTTTATTATTCCTTTTCAGGTCTATCTGCTAAGAATTGATATTAATGTTTTGAATAAAACTTAAAGTATTTTAATAATGCTCTATCTATATTTATTATAATAATGATTTCATTTTTTATGACCACAGCCACTCATAGTAGACAATGCACCAGCACCAAAATTTAGATCATCAGCATATCATTATTAAAATAATCAACACCAACACTTCAGAACATACAATCATATCATAACATATCATTCGTCAAACAAAGAAGCATGAAAAAGTCTTCTTTGATCGGATTGAACAAATGCCTGACAAACTTCATCCAAATGTATCATCCAACTCTGCCTGAAGTGGTATTCCTTCCTTGTTATTCCAGAAGCTCCTCGATGAAAGAAATCTCCACAGTGCATGGCAATGAAAATATATCTGACAAACACTACTCACTCATAGTGGACCTCAAATAGGTCTCTATTCTTCTCAGAAGAGAAAATCATCTTTCTGCCTCAGCACTAGAAATACATAGTATGGAAGCAATTGCCAGGAGACAGTGAATGTTAGGGAATGAATCCTTATTACAAGCACCATGAGCTAGGAGTAGATTATTTGGTAGCTAAGTCAGTTTCATTCATGTCCATAGCATAAGTGAGTAGGTTGGTAGCACAAACTGCACAACATATAAGTTTGCTATTGCATGGAACTAAAAAGTGGATGGAGCTAGTTAGCAGACTTTCAGCTCATGTGCAAGCTTAGTCCATCTTTATATTATTTAGATATATTCTTTGCATTAAATTGATGGACCGGATTGTTGCAACATGGAAGCAATGGCTCATCTTGTAATTATTAAAAGTGGGGGTTGTGGTCCAAACTTCAACCACTCCTACAAATTATGACCACAGCCACTCATAGTAGACAATGCACCAGTACCCAAAATTTAGATCATCAGCATATCATTATTAAAATAATCAACACACACTTAGAACATACAATCATATCATAATATATCATTTGTCAAACAAAGAAGCATGAAAAAGTCTTCTTTGATCAGATTGAACAAATGCCTGACAAACTTCATCCAAATGTATCATCCAACTCTGCCTGAAGTGGTATTCCTTCCTATGTTATTCCAGAAGCTCCTCGATGAAAGAAATCTCCACAGTGCATGGCAATGACAATAGATCTGACAAACATTACTCACTCATAGTTGACTCAAATAGGTCTTTATTCTTCTCAGAAGAGAAAATCATCTTTCTGCCTCAGCACTAGAAATACATAGTATGGAAGCAATTGCCAGGAGAGAGTGAATGTTAGGGAATGAATCCTTATCACAAGTACAAAGAGCTAGGAGTAGATTATCTGATAGTTAAGTCAGCTTCATCCATGTCCATAGCATAAGTGAGTAGGTTGGTAGCACAAATTGCAAAACAAATAATATTGCTATTGCATGGAACTGAAAAGTGGCTGGAGCTAGTTAGAAGATTTTCAGCTCATGTGCAAGCTTAGTCTATCTTAATATTATTTAGATTGATTCTGTGCATTAAATTAATGGACCTGAATATTGCCATGGATACTCTCAAGCACTGGCACCATATCTATGCTGGCACTCGACTTGTGAAACAGAAACAAACATCAAACTAGTGGGTAAATGAGTGATATTTCAAATATTGTGTGGTAAGCGGATGACAATGCCAAAATGAGGGTGACTCCCTCCTGATGCAGGTGAGTTTGGAAGGTCTGCATGATTGGTGGGTGTGGCAAGGGTGAGTGGGTGGGTATCCTTGCTGGTCGAAGGTGTGCTTAATGCAGGAATGGGTGCATAAATAAACACACACACACACCCCCCCCTTAGGTCACATGACAGAGCAATTGTTTTTTCTTTGTTATAAACTGCATAGTTGCTTTATTATTGATTTTTGTGTTAATTGATGTTGTTAATTACTATAAGATGCCCTCCAATTATCTCAGCTAATTTTACTTTAAACTTAAAATGGTTTATTTTTATTTATAGAACTATACTTGTGTGCGTACAGCACAGATATTGTATTAAAGGTTGATTCATGTGTTGTGTCGATTCTATAACACTGCAATATGTGGGTATCCATTTTATAACAAACATTTTGAGCAAAAGTAAATGTTTTGTTAACTCCTAATATCGTAGCCACTTACTTCTAAGCCTCAGCACTGTACACTAGCTGCTCTAGTGTGTGTGATGTACCCTGTAGTTGCTATTGACAGGCACTGTCTGTTATCCATGCCTCTCCCCCCCCCCCCCCCCCCCTTCCTCTCCCCCACCAATAGTAAGATGTCATGTGTAGGATGTAACAGTAACAGCAGCTTATGACTATGTAACACACAAAATAGTTGTCAGCTGGCTGCCCAGAGCTCACCAGAATTCAAATTAGAGCTTCTAATTTTCTAAATTATCGTTGGGGGAAGGGGGGTGGCATGCCCCCTAATTCCCATAGGACGTGCTTTCTATGAAAATACTCTGTGTCATGATAATTCCACCTTCCAGGAAAATTTTTTGTATTCTAACAGGCTTACATGTTCCCCTCCCCCCTTCCCTACCCTTTTCCACATAGCTTATATCAAGCTGGGTATCCTGGACTCCTTGAAGGCGTTGGGACAGCCTCCTTTGTCCGAAGTGACTAGAACGCTCGGGGGCACTGAATTCTGAACTCATGGACATAACACAGCTTTATGAACACTTTGTGGAGAAGTTTGGCTTGACTGAGTGCAAGAGTGGCTATTGTGCATTATGCTGGCCACCATTATCCGACCTTGATAGAATCTCTGTCGCAAGACGTGCTGGACAACAGTGAGTGTGTGTGAGGCTTCATGCATCTGTGAGGAAGATCCATGGTGATTGAGGAGATGGTGACCTAAGGGAGGAGTAGGGTGTGTGTGAGATTATGGGATCAGAAGGAGGGGAGGGGGAGCTTGTCTCTGTGGGGAAGACGTGTTCTCCCCTGTGAGGGAGGTAGTCAAGCCCATGGACATTAAGAATTTTAGGTGTTGATCAAGGTGAGTGTATCGTAGAGACACTCCAGAAGGTGTGTCTTGAGTTTATGTGAGTGAGTGAGTGAGTGAGTGAGTGAGTGAGTGAGTGAGTGAGTGAGTGAGTGAGTGAGTGAGTGAGTGAGTGAGTGAGTGAGTGAGTGAGTGAGTGAGTGAGTGAGTGAGTGAGTGAGTGAGTGAGTGAGTGAGTGAGTGAGTGTGTGTGCGTGCGCATGCGTGTGTGCGTGTGTGTGTTGTGTGTGTGTGTGTGTACTTCGGGTGCCCACACCCATGAGCTGAGAGGCATGGTCAGTCCTCTTGCAAGCTCCTAGCCCAGCTCCAGGAGTTTTCTTGTACTTGCTTATAGTGCCTGCTCAGTACACTGGCATCCTGGCTATGTCAGGTGCACATGACCATGTTAGGGCAGTTAGAGAAAAATTTTTTTCATGTGCGAGTGTGTCTGTGGGGGAGGGGGGGGGGGTGATTTTGAGTGTGTGTGTTCCTGGGTTGTAGTGTTTGTGTTGTTCTAGTGTGTGTTCTAGTGCATGTGTGCTGTGTAGGGGAGAGTATGTGTGTAATTGTATGTGTGTGTGTTTAGTATGTGTGCAAGTAGTAGACATGTATTTTCACTTATATCTTAGTTTAATATTTTAATTTTCCTGTTGTTTGTACTATTTCTTTAGTATTGGCTACCTTTGTTTGGTTCTTTGTTTTTTTATGTTTTTTTTGGTTTGATCATACTGATATTATGGTTAGACCTGTGTTGCTATGGTGACATTGGTGATCAGGGATGCAAACCCTTTTCCCATTTTGAATTGAGAGGGCTGGACTGTAATAAGAAGACAGAGCTGTGGATGCACCTCTAACCTAATTAGTGTCCTTTTCAACTCACTTGGGTTATATATTTTTGTGTATGATCAAATCAGTGTGGGTTATAAACACAACTTCCTCTAGTAATTAAGCCCTTTGGATATTGATCAGATTGCAACTTGTTGTCACCATGATTCATGAGTGAAGAAAGTTCATTTGATGGACGTAATCCTAGCCCTAGCCAAACTCTCCCCAAACATGGCCATTGGGCCCTTGAGCAACCAACCCCTGAACATTTAACAGCAGTTGGACCAGGAATCTGGGAAGAGATTTGTTAGAACAGGACAGACTAAATATATTGGCATTATTAGTTTAGTATATACGTGTGTGTGTGTTCTTTAGTTGTCATGTTTTTGTCATTTTTTAATGTGAGGAGATGGAGGGGAGGGGGGGGGGGGGGGAGCATGATGAGAATATGTTCCTCCTCTTGGTCCAAGTGCTGTGGTTGAGAATTTTCCCCTGTGGAAACTGGGGGAGGAGGGAGGGAAACTTCTAATAGTAGTCATCACAACACCACCAAATGTATTATACAGGGATCCCACCTCCTAATGTTCCCTGTAGTTCACATTGGGTGATGATCTCTGGAGTCATAAGATCAGAACACCCAATCCCTCATTCTCTGCTTATAGATAGCTGCAGAGAAAAGTAGGCACTAATATTTGAATTTATTTGGTTTCCTCACTATTATATACAACATAGTTAAATGGAATTTTACATGTCATTTGAAATAGTGGGAGTGGCAATATATGTTTCCATGGTGACCACATCTGTTTGTAGTATGTTCATATGGTATGTATATTTTATTTATAATTTGGCTTAGCATGTGCAAGGCAAACTGCATGTTTTTTTAGCCATTGTTTCTATCTGGGCTAATGATTCTGTTGTTTCCTTTTAGTTGCAGCTGTATTTTTTTAATTGTTTGGATAATTGTTGAAATACTTTCATATCTTTTAAATTTTATAAACTTATTTGAACCTATTTAAAATATTAAAATACTACCTTGTGTTGTCATGGTGATTATGTTTCTTATGTCTGCAGGTAATGACCAAGGACTTAAAGAGAAGAACATGTCTATAAAGAAACTTTAGAAGTAACTGTTTTGTCAGATAAATTTCCTGTTTCTCATCCACTGCCCTTTAGTAGAGGACCTGGCTCATGTTTGTGTGCACTTAATTTAGCGGAGGATAACTCAACTGTTTTAGGGTAATATGAACCCAAGGAACAACATGGGATGTGTGCCAAATTGTGTATCCACTGCAAACATGCTGAAAATGACCACGCCCCCTTTTGCTGAGGTATAATAGCTTATCTTCTAAACCGTTAGAGCTACAGACTATCTGAGTTGCTCAAAATGTTCAGAATGACCATGTTTAGAGGGGCTATAAAAGAGAAATGTTACACTAACACAGTACCACTTTCCTGGCTTTAATATGTATCAGAGTTAATAACTGACAAGTTGACTATGCACTGTTTGACCCACCATGACATGGAAAGGTGTTGGTTCCTTGCCATCAGTCAGGATGTAGTACAGAATCTGAAAGACTACACCAGTCCTCTGCTGAGTGGTTGTTTTTCCCTTGAACATGTGGGAGCAAAACTCAGTCCATTTTAGTGATGGGTTGCTAATGAATGTGTCCATGGAGAGTTAGAGGTCTTGGGGCTCACATAAGCTGTTCTGGAGTCCAAAGCTGTATTCTTTCAGCTCCTGTGCCAGTTCAGTTGCAACCTGTTGGACAGGTAAAAATCTCAGGGATTCTATCAAAGCCTCAGCAGAGCTTTCTGTAGAAAGCACCATCTGGGATATTCGCTTGTTGTTTGGGTGTGTAAAGCAGACAATATCTCCATACAGCTCAATGATGAGCTATTTTACTGCTCTGTTTGACACCATTTCAGCTGAACCTTCATTTAGCTTATCTCTGATGAAAGTGAGACTATGTGCTGATCTACTAAAATCAAGCCCAAGGGCCAAAAATTGGGCTTTGAAGGAATTGTCTGTGGCTGTGACTGAATTTTCCATTTTGAGGTTTTTTATTATTTCTTCAATTCTAGCCTGATATTTATTGAAATAGCCTTTATGACAGTTGTCATGATATAAGATATCAGCTGCAAAAACATCACCTACATTACACATTCTGGCAGTTTCTGTGTACACATTGTCTCTGAACAGTACACCTGCATTAAGTAACTTTTGGGCCATTGGTTTTTCAGAGACTCGGTACAGTGTGTGTATAGTCTTCTGTCTAACTGTGATGCGATCTGCACCGCAAAAGATGCAGACATATGAAGATACACTGGGCTTAAATCTCTTGTTGTGTAGCTCAGATACATCTATGCTAGGCTCCTGCTGAGATGGTTCTGCCTGTTCTAAGGACGGCTGGTTACGATATCAAACCTAGCCATTTCTCATTGAAAATTTCTGTAACAAGATGAAGAATGGTATTTGAACATACCCTGCTCTTGCACAATCAGTTAAACGACTCTAGTGGCTCGGATGTCACTACTCTCCGCTTTTTTGGCAAGGAAGACAATGTTATTCCGACCTACTTCACCGCTGGAGAGGTACTCAGATCACTTCTTCTGACATAGGATGCACTCGTTGAGATAGATAGGCTTTAGTCTAGCACAAGGAGCAGTAAGATGTACTTCATCCTGAGAAAAGTTTAAGATTACAATTAGATTGCATGCCACCTAAAAAGGACCTCCCTTGTCCTGTAACACATGGTAACTAGTGATGAAAGCATAACTTACCATTGATCTTGCTCTTCACAAAGATAGATAGCCTCTTTCAGACTGAACCAAACCTGCAAAAACCTGCAAAAACCTGCAAAAACCTGCGCTGCTGGCACCTACATGTACATGAAGTAATTTGTAGGGTGCTGGCAACATTTTTATCTTTTTTCTCGAAAATTACCAAGTTGCAAGGTTTTTACTCTTTTATAGCTCCCCTAAACATGGTCATTCTGAACATTTTGAGTACCTCAGATAGTCTGTAGCTCCAACAGTTTAGAAGATACAGCTATTTTAACTCAGCAAAAGGGGGGGCATGGTCATTTTTGGCATGTTCACAGCAGATAAACAATTTGGCACAATTCCCATGTTGTTCCTTGGGTTCATATTACCCTAAAATAGTTGAGTTATACTTCGCTAAATTAAATGCATTCAACTCTAAGCCAGGTCCTAGACTACTTATACAATTTCATCAAAACTCAAAAAAGAAATACAATTTTTGATTTAAATTCTCAGTAATGATTTTTAAAATTTTTTATAGTAACTTTTAAAACACCGCACCAAAATAGTATTTACACCACAATTTTGGTATTTTAAGTGAATTAAATAAACAGTAATGCATATATGATAGCAATGGAGTTTGAGGCAAATTTTGGCTTGATAATTTTTGTGTTTTCACAATTGAGTTTTATTTTTTCTTTGCCTGTGCCCCCCCCCCCCCCCACCCTCCCAATTAATCTTGAGTAACTCCCTCGGGTGAGAAAAAGGACAATTTTTGGCTGTTGTCTTATAATTATGTATTTACTTAATCACAATATCCAGAATATCACCAATTTTCAGAATTGTCAGTTAGTCAGTGGGGGGGGGGGGGGGGGAGGCAATTACTGGAGTTGTAGTGGGTCCATACACCAGTATGTGAGTGTGCGTGTGTGTTTAGATGATTCTGGTAAAGGTTCGTTGAACCTCCGAGCTCCACCCCCAAATCTCAGTAGATAATACCATCATTCCCCTAGGCAAACCCCCGAAGGCAAACCCCCCAAGATCCTTGGAGTTACTTTCGACACCCACTTCACCCACCTTCCCCCCTCCCCCAGAATGACCACCACTGCCCCCCCCCCCCCCCCCCGAACCAGCCATCCCAGCAGAATGACAAACTACAGATGCCATAAACAACAACATACATATATATATATATAAAGGCTTAGTTTTGTCTATCTGTCTGAGTCGAAGGATTTTGAAAACCACTGGACCAATTGGGGATGAAATTAGGTGTAAGTGCTTAGGGTGGGTATGGAATGGTTACTACATATTTTTTTAAATTTTAAATTACCGTATTTTTGTCTATGTATCTATCATTTTCTGTTTTTGCATAACCACTGGCATGAGCACTTGGGTTTAGTGTGTGATGGTTATTGCATAATTAAATTTAGAATTGGTGTATTTTTAGTCTATCTATCTATCTATCTATCTATCTATCTATCTATCTATCTATCTATCTATTTTTTCTATTGTAATACCCACTGGGATTGAGAAAACCAATGGGCTAATTAAGATGAAATCTGACATGAGCATTTGTGATGGATGTGTGATGGTTATTACATAATTACATGTTGAATTCCATTTTTTTTTTGTCTCTCTCTTCCTATTTGTGCATAACAATTGGGATTGACAGAATGGTTTGGTCGATTCAGATGAAATTTTGCAAGAGCGCTTAGGGTGGGTGTGGATTAGTTATTACATAATTAAATTTAAATTACTATATTTTTATCTATTTAGCTATTTTTCTACAAAAGAATCGCTGGGCCAATTTGGATGAATTTTGGCATCAGCGCTTGGGGGTGGATATATGTGAAGATATTTTATGATTATATTTTCGATTGTCATATTTTTTGCTGTATTTTAGTCTATCAATCTGTCTTTCTCTATTCATGCAAACCACTGGGATTTAGAGAACCTCTGGGTAGATTGAATTGAATTTGGTATTAGGAATGGGGGGAGGGTGTGGAATAGATATCAGTGAATTACATTAATAATTTTTTTTTTTTTTTTAATTTCCATATTTTGTCTTTCCATCTATCCTTTTCTATTTGTGCATAACCACTGGGATTTATAGAAATGCTTGGCTGATTGAGATTAAATTTGGCATAAGCACATGGGGAGGGAGGATGTTGGTTTTTGCATATGTAAAATCAAAACTGCAGGTTTTTTGCCTATCAATCTACCTTTTTCTCTTTATGCATAACCACTGGGATTAAGAGAGCAGAAGGTCTGATTGGGATAAAGTTTGCCATGAGCTCTAGAGTGGGTGGGGGTGGTTTTTACATAGTAAAATGTGCAATTGCAGTATTTTACCTATCTACCTATCTATCATCTCTTTTTTTCCCCATTTGCATGTAACCACTGGGAAGATTGGGATAAAGTTTGGTATGCACAGTTGGGTCTGTGGGGAATAGTTTTAAAAATTATAACATTTTGAACTACAGATTTTCCAATAGCTATCTCTTTTTTCTTTTCTTTTTCTGCTAACTGTTTAGCGGACTGGAATAAAATTTGGTCAAGGAAGGCTTCTTTCCTTTTACCATCACTCTTCTACTGCAGTGGGTGTTGGGGCCAGAGCCACCATAGTTATTAACTCAGCCCAACCTAATAATCTATCAATAAACTCTTCCACTCTGTGCACAGGATAGGCACCACTTGAGCACTACATCAGTTGACTCCATATTTGTTGCCATAAAGGATATTTTATTGAGTTTGAATTTAGCAATTGAAAAATACAGGGGACAATGCTATGATGGTACCTGCTGTATGTCACAATAAAAATCGGGTTTAGCTGTCAAAAAATTGGAGCTTTGTGCACAAAGAAAACAGACATTTTTTATGGCAATTTCTTGAACCTGGCAGCTCAAAACACCATCAAGTACATAAATATCATGATAACACTACCTATGAGATAACTGGACACTACCTATGAGATAACTGACACATAAATAAATTTCCTAAAAGAAAAATCATCTTCAAAAAGTTCGAAGAGGTTTTGGCTTTCATTTAAAAAATTATTCAGCACTATAGTTGACATGGGGTAACACTGAAATGAAAGCTTTAATTACGGGAGTTGCTTCACAAATGAAAATATTATTTTTATTGCAGTATTTCAGTTCAGGCATAAATACTAGACAAATATTCTGATTTGCACAGTATTGCTTTTATTGCAATATTTCAGTGCAGGCGTAAATACCAAACAAATATTCTGATATGCACAGTATTGCTTTATTGCAGTATTTCAGTTCAGGTGCTGTCACATGATACGATGCTTTAAGTCATAAAATACTCCTTGTTTTAGGATGATAAGTCCCACTGGAGGCCTTAAAACTTTCAAAATGTGGTACTATCAAGTACTGTTACTTATGAAGTCACTCATCAGAATAGCATCTCAACTGCCTCCTCACCAAGCTATATTCTCATTCATACAATATTCTCAGTTTGTAGTATTTCTTTATTTTAAAACTTTAGTTGCAGAAAGGGTACTCAAATTCATTCAAGTTCAAATTTTTATTTAATGATACAGTGATCAACAGATTCAAATTAAGTACTTCATTGAGTCATTATATAACATACAACATCATGTAAATATATAATCTCGTTTGTGACGTTGTAACCAGTAGTTTAATATAGCGCTGAAGAAATCTGGTGTGCTTTGATTCTCCCTGTCAAACTGTATAAGCTCAAAGCAATCACAAAACTTCACTCCCAGATGCAGAGACAAGAATTTGGCAGAAATATCTGCCTTTGGAACGTTGATTGACTGGCAAACACTTAACACTAGGTGCTGCTATGGTGTAGTAATTCCAGCCAGCTGTTTATTTAACCATAGGTGCAGAGAATTTGCTGAAGCATGTGTGGAGTGTGGGAGTGTAATTACTGCACATGTCACTTCCTCACTGGAATCATGTTGATGATGGTGTGAATCAACACTTACCACCCTAGCTACAATTTCCATGTGAAAAATGTTGTGTAGTCTCTATCAGTACACCTTGGAGCAACTGGATTTGTAACAACTTCAACAAGTTGATCAATACTCATAGATATTAACTTAATGGCTGCATTCTCACTGAAGCTCAGAATACACTCCTCACTAATATTTACCCACTCTATCAGGAGGAATTCAAAATTGAGGGATATCACTAATTAGAAGAGAGTTTAAACAGTATCTGAACCCTCCCCCAGCTTGCTACACTCTCTTGGAACTATAAACACACTCTTATTCCAAATAACTTAGGCCATCTTGTGAAGATAATTCAATTTATTAGGGAATGCCCTTTACATTTGTGGAGGAGGTTTCTATAGCAATGACTTAGATCTACTTCTTAATATGATGACGCCAGACTTCATAATATTTTTTTTAAAGTTTACAGTAATTTATTCCACCATGATGACAAAGAAGCTTTCTCCTAGCTGTTAAGGTGGGGGGAGGGAGAGGGAATGGTGGGAGTGGGGTTACCTGTCTCCTTGGCATCTATCACCTTATAAGCTATTTAAATACTTTAATATATTTGCAGATAAAATAAACAGCACCAAAGGAAAGTTATTGTCGATATAACCATGATGGATTGTACACAAGAAAATTAACACCAGCAAGGTTTAAAGGACATTTTTAAATTTATTATCTCATGCTTCATTGTTATTAGTGTTACTAGCACAAAATTTCTGTCTCAGGCCTGAATGCTTGCTACAAAGGTGGGCTGTTGTTACAGGAATGTCTGCCCCCAAGATATATCTTATAGACATTTAGAAGGACAATTGTAGCTAGTCTAATAAATATTAAACTTTTTTGGACTGTATTTTGTTTATTATATTTCAACGAACCTCAAAATTGTTTGGTGCTCCAATCATGAAGAATTACGCCATTGTTTCTCAGCATACTTGTATATACTTCAACTGCAGAACTTTGAAATGGTTTGATGCTCCAATAGAGTCATGAAGAATTATACCATTGCTTCTCCACATACTTGCAGGTACTCCAACTGCAAACTTCAAAAAGGTATGGTGCTCCAATAGAGTCATGAAGAATTACGCCATTGCTTCTGGTACACTTGCTTCTCTTGGTCACTGATTTTTTCCTGCTAATGAACAGTTGCATTGAAAAGCTGCAGATAAACAGATCCAACCCTCAGTGCACATGCGTGAGTGTAGGAGGTAACTGTTTAATTGTGCATTATTGCTGGTCTGGTAGCCTGACCTTCTATCTAATCAGCTATATGGAATTGAAGTGATTAGGTAAAGGGTCTGGTGATCAGGAGAGTGGGACACTACATTCTTTCAAGGGAAGAGCTGATTTCCTCACTGGTGGAGGGAGGCCTTACCTCACCACTCCCCAACCTTCACCTGCTGGGAACCTCAGGTCAAATTTGTGACTGTGTGAGTGGCATTTTCCTCTTGTAGAATTCGGTGGGAGGAGCCACCCACTGGCATGCTCCTAAAACCTTACGGGATAGTTCACTGATGTGGTGGTTGTGTTTTATAGTTGTACACTGGGGTGAGTGGACCGGAAAATTGTCCTGTGGTTTGCCTTGTACAGAGGCAGATATTTAAATTATTTTTATCTATTTATTTATTTACTGTACTGAAATGACCACAAAAAATATTTCTTTAAAATTTTATATTTATTCAATATTTAAAATCCACTTATTTTTTTTATTTCATTAAAAAAAAAAAAAAAAAAAAAAAAAAAAAAAAAAAAAAATTATTATTATTTTTTTAATTTTATTAATTTATGCCTGCTACAGCATGCCAAACCCTGCTGAGCAATGATGTTTTTGTCAGGCTTTGTATAGAAACCTTTTTTATTTTTCTTCAAATCTTTCACACTTGCAACTACTGTGAAACCAACTCTTAGTCCACTTTAGGGTGATTTCTCCAAATTTCCCCTGTAAATGCTAATTGACCACACTGTTATCTGCAGCTGCACCAATAAAGTTGGCTGGTTGTCTAGTAGTTGTGGGATTTATTGCTTACAATCACTCTTCTCACAGCAGCCCCTAATGGCTATGGCTGTACATTCTCACTGTGCTGCCTCTGCTGGGTTTTCACTGCTAGTAATGAGCCCCACCCACTTGTAGGCTTGTTTATTGCCCCCATAAATTAGTCTAGATAAGCATATATATATATATATATATTTTTTGTTGTTGTAGTTTTAAAGATATATATTTTAAAGTAGCACTCCCTTCTCTTGTGGACTGTTAATCTTGTGGGTGATCTGATCTTGTGGATTGTTTTTTGTTGTTTTAAAAATATATATATTAAAGTAGCACTCCCTTCTCTTGTGGGCTGATAATCTTGTGGGTGATCTGATCTTGTGGGTTGTTTTTTGGTTGTTTAAAAAAAAAAGTATTTTGAAGTTGCACTCTCTTCTCCAGTGAGCTGATAACCAACATATATTATCAAGCAGTTTTGAGTGCCCAACAAAGCTAGCTGCTTTAATACAGGTTTGGTGCCAACAAAAATAGTATCTCTCTACAAGGTGTTGAAGGAGCCATAGCTTACTACAAAGATGATTGCCCTAATGATAGTTTCACTGGGGGAGAGATTTTCCAGTGTAAGATGAAAGAGTTGTCTGATAGGGGCACACACTGGACCAACACCACTGGACCACACCACTGGACCAACACCACTGGACCAACATCACACTGGGTTGAGGCAGGTTGAAGTAGGTTGACAATAGCTCTATGGGGACACACACTGGACCAACACCACACTGGGTTGAGGCAGGTTGAAGTAGGTTGACAATAGCTCTATGGGGACACACACTGGACCAACACCACACTGGGTTGAGGCAGGTTGAAGTAGGTTGAAAATAGCTCTATGGGGACACACACTGGACCAACACCACACTGGGTTGAGGCAGGTTGAAGGAGTTGGACAATTACTCTATGGGGACACACACTGGACCAACATTACACTGGGTTGAGGCAGGCTGAAGTAGTTGGACAATTATTCTATGGGGACACACACTGGACCAACATCACACTGGACCAACACCACACTTGGTTGAGGCAGGTTGAAGTAGGTTGGCAATAACTCTATGGGAAACACACTGGACCAACACCACAGTGGGTTGAGGAAGGTTGATAATTGGAATCCATAAGGTAGATTATTGTCTGGCCTGATGGTAAATGGAGTCCATATGGGCCACTGGTGTGTGAGGATGTGTGTGTGTGTGTGTGTGTGTGTGTGTGTGTGTGTGTGTGTGTGTGTGTGTGTGTGTGTGTGTGTGTGTGTGTGTGTGTGTGTGTGTGTGTGTGTGTGTGTGTGTGTGTGTGTGTGTGTGTGTGTGTGTGTGTGTGTGTGTGTGTGTGTGTGTGTGTGTGTGTGTGTGTATGTGTGTGCTATCATAACCCTTAACAAAATACTGGAAAAAATATCTGTGACAGCCACAATGGGCAGCAGACCCACGGGCCTGATTATAATTGGAATCCATAATGTTGACGACCATATAGTCAACTGGTGTGTGTGTGTGTGCTATCATAGCACTTAACAAAATGCTGAAAGAAAGTCTTTGGCAGTCATAACAGGCAGCAGAGCGAAATGTAGAATAATGTTTCACCGAGCAGAATCTTTGGGAACATACATAGTTCAGAGGCATATGTTTTCATGTTGGCATTTTATGTTAATTTAGGACACCATAGTTTTTCTAAATCAGAATTTCTCACTGAACAATAAAAACATTAGTGCCTATTTTTCTGAGAAGGATAATTTTTTTTTTCTCCACATACCTACTATCTATCTTGCGTTTCTAACAGTACATGCAATTTCCAAAACAAAATAACTAATAAACCATATCCTGTAGCATCTCAAAATCATTGGTTAGCTGTAAGGAAAACTGTACAAGTGTTGGAATATAAAATTTCTCTAACTTAAAAAATAGTAATGCAAAGTTCAATATGGCTCCCAAATGAATGAATGTATCAAGAACTCTTATTCTGCATGTGAGTCTGATAACATTTGGTCAGTCTGCACACACATCCCACCACACGCACCCCTGAAGAGGAAGAGATGACGGGGTTGGGTTGCTTGCTCTGTTGCAATTCAGTTTATCGGCTACTTCCAGTTCAATGCATTGTTTAAGACATTTAACTATACAAAAGAAGAGAAAGGAAAGTGAACCAAGTAGCAACACCATATTGTGCCTGTGGGTATATATCTGTGCACTCTTGGTTAGTGATAGCAACAAGCAACACAATGTGTTTTCTGTATGAGTACTTTTTTAGCATTGTTTCGACATACAAATATTCCCTTATTAACAATGCTCCACTCCAGACTGCAAAATTGCAATGGAGCAAGGGAATTCATTTCAAAGGAATATAAAGTAAAAATATTTGGGATTTGGTAACATTTGGACAACTTGGTACCACAAAGAATGTCTCCATAGATGGAAAGAGCACTAGAACAACTCACTTGTCAACTACACCACTCCACTGAGCGAAGATGTGACTCATGTAAAGCAAAGTAACAATGTGTTAGTAGCATATGTGAAATGTTGGAAGAATATGCACAGCTAAACAAGTCGTAATGCAGCAATTGGACAAGTGGTATTACAGAGAGATGAATCTGAGCATGTGAGTGAGTCCAAAGTAAAAAAAAATTCCTATATGTATTTACATAACTGACTTGTTTCACTGTGTTCTGTGTGAAGGTGATTAGAGACTAGAACCTGCCCAAACCAAGTGTTGGGGACCACCTGTGACAAACTAGACCAACCAGAGCAATTTAGATTTTGATACTAGTTTTAAATGTCTTTAGAACAGCATAGATAGAACATAGCATCACAAAACAGAACATCCCTCAAAATGGCTCTGGCTGAACTTTTAAAGGCTCAGCCAGACCTCACAAAAATGACACAATTATAATAAACTAATTATTGAACAGAATTTTCAACATTGTTTTCTGTTAAACACACACAAATCTTCAACTGAGAAGTGGTAAAACTCAATTCCCCTTCAAGCCACCGATCCCTAATGGATTCTAGTGGCCCCCTCATAAGATAGCCATGAACTAATTCAAATGGGGAAAACCCTGTTGCAGTATAAGGTGTACCTTGGTAACATAACAGTCAGAACTTTAGGGCTTTGTCTTATTCCCTCATCATTCCTTTAAGGGGAGGCATGCTATCTCTCTAGAGTGCCATTTCCCTGTGGATGGTAGGCCTATAATCTTAGCTTTTTGATACTAAGCAGGTCACACACTTGTTTTGCTAAGGTACCTACAAATACACTACCCTGGTCAGTCAACAGCTCCTGAGGAATTCCTGTGTGAGAAATCACTTTTATAAGTCCCTCAGCCACTGACTCAGCATCAATCTTTTTGAGGGGAATAGCATATGGGAATCTTGTTCCCACAAACATAACTGTTAAAATGTAACCGAGCCCAAACTTGGTTCTATGTAGAGTTCCTACCAGGTCTGCTGCCAGTCTGTGGTATGGGATGGATATGATGGGTGTCTTCACCAGTGGCACCTGGGCTTTTAGAACTCTCCCTGCTTTCTGGCATTCTGGGTAGGCTTTACAATACCTTTTTACATCCCCATGAAGACCTGGCCACATAAAGTGCTCTAATAGACTTGGGGAGGTTTTGTTATATGAATAGTGACCTCTTATTAATTTCCTGAGTATAACATCAAGAATCTCCTTTCTTCTGATAGTGGGAACCACCACCCTTTTTACCTCCTTCCCTGGGGTCATTAGCTTAACCTGAACCAACACCCCATCCTCTTACACCATAAAATCATCAACCTGCTCATCACCCATTATTCTCATCTCTGTCAAACTATTGTCTTCCTTCTGCTGACTGGCTAGCACATGAGCCTCCTTTCCTTTGGCTGAAGTAGGGAGTGGCTGGTCACTAGCCTCAACGTCCTCCCTTTCTAATCCAATAATGTTGTCTGCCTTTACTTTTCCAACCAAAGAGTTACCCTCTTCCACATCTGCCTCATCAGTTTCTGCCTCATAAGTTTCTGCCTCATAAGTTTCTGCCTCATCAGTTTCTGCCTCATCCGTTTCATCTGATTTACTTGTCAGAACATCAACCCCCACTACTTCTGCCCCTTCCTCTATCCGAGGGGAGGTATTTTGGGTTAAATCCGGGATGGAGCCTTCTAGTTGGCCTGCCACCACAAGTGATAAACTCTGCTTGGGTGTTATACCCTTACCCTGCCCTGCTGGAGGACTGCTAGTGGATGGTGCCAACTTAACTTGTTTTGACACTGCCCCATCCCTAGCATCTGCTGCTATGTTATCAACCCGTTCCCTCTCCCGGGTCTTGCTCTGAGCCCTAGTAATGGCCCTGACCATACATGGTGTTGAGTCATAACTTTTGTATTTCTTCCTGACAGAAAGTACCTAGTTAAAGGATGGTGTGCCTAATAGAATCATGTCTTTCATTTTGGCCACATTCCCTTCACAATCAATCTCTACTTCAGCTTCCTCTAAGTAGGTAACTGAAAAATCATCAAGGGTTACCTTCATTTGGCTCCCCGTAAGTTGTTTCTTCTTCATCAGCCTCCCAGGAATAGCTGACCTGGTGGCTCTGGTATAAAGTATAGTAGGGTAATCAACCTCATTTACTCTACACACAGTCTTACCCTCTGGTAAAGTAGGATCATGGGAGTGAATTCCACTCAACTTGACCCTAGGATCAGGACACTCACACCTGTAATGGCCTGACTTCTGACAGTTTAAAAATTTCACACTACTTTTATCAAGTTTGATCACTCTCTCTGTACAGCTACCCAACTGGCTACACCTTTGGTCATCCCATCCCCAGCCAGAAGACCTGCCACAGCCCCCACCTCTATTACTTAGTGACTCACCTTCCCTGATTGGTTGGGCTGTGTGGTTCTTGTTTCCTCCAGACATGCAGTTGTACTTCTGGTATCCTCCTTCATGTTTCTTTCAGTTGACTTGCTGTATTAGGTGTTGATCATGCCTCCACATCCTTCTTCATGTGTGGAAGTTCTTGTAATCCCAGAGTCACTTGATGGTCATAATTTGTTCATGTGGTGTCTCTGCTCTGTTGCTATCCAGTAGCATTAAGATCTCTTCTGCCAAATGCTGGTGGAGGAACCCCCAGAAGATCCCTTTTACTGCAGTTTCTGATGTAGCTAGCTTCTCCTTTAGCATTGAGATTGATCGAAGGACATTTTTTAGCAGTGTTTCTCAATCTTCTTCCACAGTGGGCTTTGCTAAGCAGATTTTCCTTTGTTCTTTGTCCACTGTGGCACCCATCCCTTCCAGCATCATTGATTTAAAGACTTGGTATGGGGTGTCCCTTTTATGGCCTCTTCTTGAAATGCTGAGAGTGCTTTATCCATTAGCTGCTTCCTTACTAAGTTGACCCATTCCTCCTGGGAAGTCTTAGCTTCCCTCATCACCAGTTCAAAGATGTTAAGGTAAGCAATTGTGTCTGTGTTGTCATACCAATTCTTTAGCTGTTGACATGCTGCCTGTCTGAACTTCTAGTTATGCAACTCTTTGTTAAGCTCTAGCCATCTAACCTTGAATTCTACAAAGCCTCTCTCTTTCCTTTCTTCGAATTCCAAGCATTCTCTCTTTCCTTTCTTCAAATTCCTAGTGTTCTCTTTCTTTCCTTTCTCTTTCCTTCCTTTCTCTCTCATCCTTCTCCATGAGGTATGTAAGCAGGGCAGTCATGCTCTCTGCTTGAAACATGGATTGTGCCTCTGGTTGTAACACCTCTGGTCTCATATTCCACTGAATGGTGGAGTTGGAGTACTAACTGTTCAGTGGGGAAAATTCTGTAACCAAGGAGTTGTAAACTGGCATTGCAGAGTTGTCCTCATGTCGTGCAGCCCTTGTGTCATAAGGGTGTTGATTTCTGCTCATCTCTCCCAATTCACTTGAAAGTTCTAGATATATTCAAAATGAAAATTAATAGAAATAGTAGCACTAGCTGGCTAGGGTGTCTTTAGCTTTAGGTATAACCAGCTGCCACCATATGTTGGGGACCTCCTGTGGCAAACTAGACCAACCAGAGCAATTTAGGTTTTTGATACTAGTTTTAAATGTCTTCAGAACAGCATAGATAGAGCATAGCATCACATAACAGAACATCCCTCAAAATGGCTCTGGCTGAGCTTTTAAAAGCTCAGCCAGGCCTCACAAAAATGACACAATTACATTAAACAGATATTTAAACAGAATGTTTAACATTGTTTTCTGTTAAATACACACAAATCTTCCACTGTGTTTTCTGTTACATAAACACAAATCTTCTATCTTGTTTTCTGCTACCCACACACATAATTCCACCTTATTAGACTAAAAATGTTGGAGGCTCACCCCAACACCAGGCAACAGAACAGGAGATATCATCGATTCTTACGTAATCTTGCCGCTTAAGGGAATCAAGTAAGATGAGAAGGGATTCCACACTGAAGTGGTAGACAACAATGGTAAGTGAGTGAGTATGTATCAGTGTAATATGGGTTGTCATGCTCAGGGTATGGTATAGCAAGAACAACCATATTCTATGCCAATCAATCTCTTGCTGCATTTTCTATCTTGTAGTCTACAGTTGACAACATGGCTGCTCCTCCTTTTATGTACACATTGTACAAGGAGCATCCCCAACTTATGTTTCAGAAATAACCAGTGAAGTACAATTCACCATAACCTGCAAGCCATGGTGGACACTTTCAATGCTCTCATCCAGACAGTCCTGGAGCATATAGGACAAGTAGGAAGTGTGGTTGGTCATTCATGAGTCTCTCTACTCCAACGCTAGACTTACTAGTTAGACACATATGCAACGCGCATACACTGCACATGCACACACTGCACACACTGCACACACTACACATGCACACACACACTTCACCCACACACACACTGAGATATCAATGTTGCCTTCTGTTGGGTCAGCTTGATGAGGTACACAAGAAAGGTGAGGACCAGTGAGCGACTCCGAGGGAACACATGGAAACAACTGGACTACAACTACAATTACAAGAAAGTGGAGCAAGTGTGGGACAACTACTACAAGACCATGTTCACCCTGAAGACTGTGTGACTGCATCTTAGGAAGGCTGGCAGTGATAAAGCTGAGCTCATCACCAAGATGAGTAGGCGGGGCGGGAGAGCAGGGTATGTTTAATTTGTAGTTTAGTTCAAATAAAAAATATGTATTCATTATGAAAGGAAAATTTTTGGTTTAGTGGGTTGATTTTATTCATTCTTTTAAATTTATTTTTTTTTATTATTTATTACTATTTTTGTTGTCCCCCTTCAGATCCCAGCAATTACTCAGAAACAAGGCATGGATATAAAAACTTTTTCAGACTAAAGAATAATATGATAAATGATGTATGAATGAATAATGAAGAACAAGACATTCTGTAGAATATAAAAATTAATATCATTACTAGTTAAGTTTTGGAAAAGAGTTCCATTTATGTACCTGTTTGCTTTTTGTTAATTAAAGTTAATACACTATTCTAATTAATTTAATGGTCATTAGGGTTGCAGTTCAAACTCAATCCAGGAGAATTACATCACAGAAATGATAAAAAAAAATTTTTTTAAACTTGTCAACATCATTAAAATTTTTAATAAATCATTGGCCATCTGTGTTTAGTAGCCAGAATGACTTCCTGTGGATATGGCTATGAAAAAGCCACATGATTGCTAACACCCACATGAGTTTAATTCCATTCACCTGGTTACTCACAGTCTATACACCAAATTTCAACCTGGTAGGTCCATAAACTATTTTTTTGTAGCTGAAATGACTTCCTATGAGAGAGGCTTTCGCCAAACCACACCCATATGTGGTTAATAATGCTTATTAATGTACTTGGAGACCACATGCCAAATTTTGATGTGGTTACTATTCTGATTAGCTTTTGCCAGCCAAAGTATTCCTATGACTATGACTATGGAACAACCACACCCACTATCACACCCACATGTGGTTAATAAATAATGCTCACCAGGGTTGGAAACCACAACCCTAATTTCAGCCTTTTGATTTAAGGATTTGCCATCATGCTCACACACACACACACACACACACACACACACACACACACACACACACACACACACACACACACACACACACACACACACACACACACACACACACACACACACACACACACACACACACACACACACACACACACACACATATGCACACATGTCCTGTCCAGTTGTACCACTGCCATAGGCAGTCACATGGCTGTCCTTCAGGAGGGAGCAAAAAATAAGATCACATCACATTACGTGGCATAGTTAGAGTGCACTAGAGTCTTCTCCTTCATATTTGTGCACAGCCAGACCTCCTTAGTTGTGGAACCACTTATGACATCCTCCACACTGCACTGCATCCTTCTGTTGTTCAATAGGTTTAGTCATCTCTATCAAGCACTTGTGCCTCTTCAAGTCACCAGGCTTGACTAAACCTCCTGCCACACTCTGCACACAGACTCCTTGGCTGGGTGGTCTCTGTGCTGTTACTGCCACTACAGGTCCAGGACTCCTTCTCAATTGGATAGTGGTGGTGCTATCATCCATGCTGGAAGTGTCCAATTGTTTCTCACACACAGGCTGTTGCTTTTCTGCAGCACACTTATGTCTGGACTTGTCATACTCCCTCCAGACAATCTACTGCATTCATCACACTCCATATCTCAAGGTAGCCTGTTGAATTTGCTGGTAGTCACTCAATCCCTGGTTGTATACTGCATATCACAGGACTCTGTGAAGAGCGGCGTGGTACCATCTGTCTCAGATATCCCTGCAGCCTTCATGCCCACCAGATCTCATCACCTCCCCCTTGGTCCTCCAGGTGGGAATGTTTGGGGCAATCAGCTGAACAGGGACATCTGAGGTATTCTCAAGTGCACATGTGCACACACACACACACACCATCTATCCATATGCTGTATGCACTCCACTTGCCACATGTGGTAGGATTGGTACAGGTCAAGAAGTTATGTTGCACGTGATCTCTTGTTGCAATATCCTTGGTGGTTATAAAGACACGGTTGATGAAAAAAAATGCTTACAGAACTGACTCATTGACTTTAACAGCAGCTTGTATTTCTGGCAAGTGTGGTTATTTAGACTAGCCTTATTCAAAGCGACAAAAACACACACAGGATGGGTACAGTATAGTGCCACCTCAGTATCCAAGAGGAGCAAGCACATGGACTTAGTGCTATGGCAACCCTGCGAACATGGTTGGAGGGCGATCCAGAATGAAGGATGGTGCTAGAATGGATTCTGGTAATGCCATACCCTGTCTAGCAGGACTCAGAAAAAGCCAGGAGCTCAATCTTTATCTCCTTCATGGTCTTAATGGCAACAAGTAGTTGTGCACTCTAGTCACCAAGGATTCTCGAGTATGGACATTCCAGCATGCAATTCTGGTCTTTGATTTAGCATGTAAATAGTTGAACTTTTTGGTTTTAAAAGCTTTTTTTGTGAATATTTAAAAGATACACACAGAACAGTACAGGACACCAGTCTCTCTGTCCCACCTTGTGCAATTAGCAAGGCCATGACCCAGTAACCAGGGAATACCACAGGGAGGTTCACGATGAGATCCCCCCCCCCCTCCCACACACACACATCCCTACACACACACACACTTACGAACCAAAAAATATCAGATACAAATTAGTGTATTGATCTATCTATGTATACTAAAAGCTGGAAGTTAGTCTATCCATCTATCAGTCTGTCTGTCTGTTCATGTATCTTAGATTCATTCTTTAATGGTTAAAGTTAAACCCATGAACCCATATATGTTTAGAATCAGTGTCACCAAGGGAATGTTTTTTTTGAATTAAGAAAAAGCCAAAAAATGGTACTTTTGTCAAAGAAAAGGGAATGGAGCTACAGGCCTAAAACTAGGCATACACACACAACTTATCCCCAAGAGTAACATAGGCTGGGTCCCACCTGGCCATACCTTTTCCTCTGTGCATGTCAGCCAAAAACAGTTTGTACATTGATTTGGAGCAATATTAAAACTAACTGCAGTAACTCAATAGTTACATAAATGTGCGCTCAAATGAATACATACTTAGTAATTGTGAAGCTACACATCTCAACTCAGCATTATTACAACAACCTATCCACAAGCAAGGCTGTCAGGGGCATCTCACCATACTAGACTTATTAAACACTGCTGCAGTTTATAATTAATAATATTTGATATTCTTATTTAATTATGTACATAATGGTTAGTACAGATGTCACAACCCCTGAGCCAGTGACACCTTCAGATGATGATGACAAATAGGCAAGCATTACAATAGAAAAGAAAAGTAATATTTCCATAACAATAACCTGTCCTATGCCATGTGTGGCAGTGTTTACACACAGGGTTAGTTATTTCCCACCCCGAAACACACAGTTTCTCCTACACTGCAGGAAATTTACATTAAAATAGTCCACAATTAGTGAGTAGTGACACATCCTCCTCCCACCAATCTTTTTAAAATGCTTCACAAGATTGTTATTGAGGCACAGTGATCAAATCATCTTACACCATGTTACACTAAGGCAACATTGCTAAAGCATCAGTGATAGTGTGATAGCATTACACAATGTTAGCGTCTATCCAGCTTCTGCACAAGACCACTGCAGGAATCCATGAGGAGGTCTTATTGCAGCCAATGGCACAACATTCGCCACTTTTTGAAAAAGACAACTCAGCCTACAGTTTGGGGAAGGCTCCTTCAACTGTAACTTCAACTTGGCCTAAGTCTCGCAGCCAATCCTCTGGCACTGACTTCTTCTGCAGCGAAGGTCTTCTCATTGACTGCCAAAGCAAACACCTTGTGGATGCCTATAATTATACTAGTCATAAGGCTCATGTCGCCTCTGCTGGTGTCAACAAATATATCAGTGGCTTACATCGAGTCACCATCAGCAGCACCTCACAGTCCAAATATGCCAATGTCCTTAATGAGTTTATGTCCCTCACACAACCACAGTTTTCCACCTCTGATGACAAGCATGATATGGAACACTACATTGTGATATCAGACCCACCCACATGCCAAAAAGCATGGGGATCATCCCTCCCAAACTGGCGGTAGCTTGGCATGAGTTCAGTTCGTGTTAATGGAGAACCTTGAAACTTTATGCATATCCCAGCCACATGGCCTTTACATTGTATTTCATTGAAGGACATTGGTTCACGTTGTGTACTGACCATGAAGCACTTATGCCATCTCAAAAGCTTCTGATAAGCATTCACCACATCAACAGTGAGATCTTGCTTACGTGTCTGAATTCACCACAGACATTCTGCATATCAAGAGCAAATAAAATTACAGCAGATGCTCTCCCCCAAGTCATCCTTGATGACCAAAGCCAACACCCCCTTTTTATCTCATCCTTGGAATTATCTGCACTACAGTCATCCCAGATTGATTATGGTGCACTGGCACATGCACAGTTGACAGATACAGAAGTACATGCTACACGCACAGCTGTCACAAGATTAATTCTACATGACTTACGAGTGCCAGATTCCACATACACGCTCCTGTGTGAGGTCTCTACTGCACAACCTCGCCCTATTGTGCCTAAGACATGGAGAAGAAAAATCTTTGATCTCATCCATGGACTCTCCCACCCAGGTATCAAGATGTTAAGGAAGCTCATGACATCAAGATTTGTGTGGCATGGAATGGATAAGGATGTTGGTAACTGGTCCAGGACATCTCTTGGATGCCATCAGGCAAAACACCAGCACATCTGGGCCTCACTGCAGCATGGCCAGCTCCCTAACCGTCATTTTAAACAGCTTCATGTGGACGTTGTAGGCCCACTGCCAGTGTGTCAGGGTATGAAATACCTTTTCACTACCATCAATCACTTCACCAGATGGTGGAGGCAATTCCAATGGCTGAGTCCACAGCTGTTTCATGCAATATCAGACTGACGCTAATATAGGCTTCAGAAGAATTTCTTCCACACCAACACCAACTGCCCATCATGAAGGGATTGTGCCACACGGACTGTGCCACCTGTGTCAGCTGCCTTACCGATGTCCAAGTTTGTTTTTGCGTGAAGAGATAGAGATAAGACCCCACTACAGTGTCCTTATGAAGGACCATTCCAAGTACTTAACTGCTCAGAAAAGTTCTATACACTACAGATGAATGAGAAAATAGACACTCTCTCCATTGATTACCTTGGACCAGCTTTTCTGGGGACAGTTTGCCAAGATACTGATAGCAGGCGGAGATATTGATAGCAGGAAGCTGTCATTATCTTTGCCCTCACCAACACCATCAGCAATACTGTTCAGGACATCCCCACATTCTCCAGAGATCAGCCTCCTTTAAATATGTCGACTTCCTTCTAATGGAGATGACAATATAAGCACAATAATAATTAATTATGCAATAAATACCCTAATTACAATTACAAGTTTGAATGTGTGTACAATTATGCTTCCTCCTACTCAGTCAGGTGATATACATATAATAAATTAATTCAATGAATTAGAAATTTGCTTTAGACACCATTTACAAATAACAATCTATTCAAGTCCCTAATCCAATAAGTAACAAAAAGAATTTGTGTGTGCATGTGTGAATGTTCTCATTCAACCTACAAATTCAGTAAATGATTTTTTAACATTTGAGCTGGGTCAGAATTTGAAAAGAAATAGGGAAAAAAGAAAAAAAGGAAGGAAATCAGTGAAGAAAAGGGAGGGGGGGAAGAAAAGGAAAAAAAAAAGAAGAAAAGGAAGGAAGGAAGGAAGGAAGGAAGGAAGGAAGGAAGGAAGGAAGGAAGGAAGGAAGGAAGGAAGGAAGGAAGGAAGGAAGGAAGGAAGGAAGGAAGGAAGGAAGGAAGGAAGGAAGGAAGGAAGGAAGGAAGGAAAAATGAAAAATGAAAAGGAAAAAAAACAACAACCTAGTCCAGGTTTGAACCACTAATTTCATCTTAAGAGACCTTTGCTTTAACCACTGAGCCTTGGATTTTAAGGCTTTTATTAAATGAATATTTAAAAATTCCTTTTCACCCAAAAGGGGTGACATTTTCAGATTTTTTTTTTTTTGGTCAAAAAAAAATGTACTAGGCACCTAAGGATCATGTCTGCTAAGTTTCATCAATATCCATTCAGCCATTTGAATACCATTGAGCCAACATACACACTCCTTTTCACATTTATAGACACTAGCAAACATCCCAGCTATGGGTAGTTTTTCGGCCCACCTTTGGTGGACTGCAGTTACAAAAGTATCTTCTTTGAAGATATATGTCATAGACTTTTAAAACAAAAATGAACATGTGATTATGTCCAAGTGTTTTTTCTAGAAGTACTATTTTTGACATTTTTGACATTTTAAGCCTTACACATACCAAGAGGAAGAAATGTGGCCATATGGGACCCATCCCATGTTATTCACAGAGCCAAGTTGCGTCTTCATGGCAAAATTTTAGGCCTGTAGCTCCAACCTCTTTTTTTGGCAAAAGTACCATTTTTGGTTCTTTTTTTTATACAGAAAGGGGGGTGACCATATAGATATGCTTATGATATCCTCCTAGTGACACTGACCTAAATATGCATGAGTTTGTGGGTTCACTTCAACCATTCAAGCGTGAATTGCTGATACACAGAGAGACTATTCGTACTTTATAGTATAGATAGATTAAATTACTGAATGACTAACTCGGTGTGATCAGATGGCTCTGATGTGCTAGCCTAGGAAATACTAGTAGCTTTTACTACTAGATACTCTGTTAAGGTCAGACTGGACATGATGAGAAAACTATGTGGAGAGAGGAAAAAAAATCAGGAAAGGGATGTAACTGACACAAAATAATGTCCGGAAGGAAACGTTATATATATATATATAGGTATATGTATACATACGTTAAGGTCAGACTGGACATGATGAGAAAACTATGCAGAGAGAGAGAGAGGAAAAAAATCAGGAAAGGGATGCCACTGACACAAAATAATGTCTGGAAGGACACGTTATATATATGTATATAGGTATATGTATACATACGTACGTACATACATACATACATATATACATACATACGTACATACGTACATACATACATACATACATACATACATACATACATACATACATACATACATACATACATACATACATACATACATACATACATACATACATCATACATACATACATACATACATACATACATACATACATACATACATACATACATACATACATACATACATACATACACGCACGCATGCACGCACACACGCGCACACACACAATACATTGTATATATTATACAAGATTTTTATCTGGGGGAGGGAAGAGATAAGAGGGGGAATCTTCCCCTTTTCAAAGCTATCTCTCCCCACCCCCCCCCCCCCCCCCACGTTAGATAGGCAGTGAAGTAAACAGTCAATTAGCTTATGTAATGCACTGGAGTGTCTAGTGTTTGTGATAATTAATGTAATTAAAAAATCTGAACTAAATATAGTTTACAAGTGTCCGTGTCTCCGTAAGTAATGCTACTCCTCCCAAATGGGTATTCTAATCACCATGATATTTTTATAGTCTATTTGGGGTAGCACTGGGAGTAAATAGATTCAGCTTTATCATGGGGAACAGACTGCGTCATGATGTGGTTAGTTAATATCTATTAGACTTTCTGTGTGTGTGGCAAGCTAAACTTCCAAAAATGGCCATTTTAGGCAGACAAATGGAGCAACTATATTAAAAAAGAGGATACCCAATTTTGCATGGGGTTGTGTTGTATGCAGTACAATGCACTGCCTACTTTCAATTAGAAAAGCCCCACAGAGAACTCTCTATAATAGCTAATACATTATTTAATCTGAAAAATATTTTTTACTGCAGGAGGCCAAAGGCTAACCAAAGAACCGACCATCGTGCACACAGTAGTTTGCTTAGAAATATCAGTTATAAGTCAGTTCAGCAGAATTGGTAAAATGTTGTGGCTCTTTATATTAATTTGCATATGTAAGTAATCAAACCATAATGGGCTTAGGAATTTGAATGAGCTATACTCGGTATGATAGGAATATATTATTGGTGGATAGTATTCACCATGGATCAGAGAATGGAGTTTAGGAAGTGGGCTAGCAAGGATTCAACTAAATGTGACAGCACAAATAATGTCATAGAATTGATTGATATAGTTAGTGATATGTAGATTACTCAGTTAGTATGCCTTACATCAGATTTTGTAAGTGAGCCATCCACTTCTACATCAACTACGAACAGAAACATACCAAGTTTATACAAACATACATTGCCTTACAGATCCCAAAAGAAAGTTTATTGGTGGGGTGTATGATGAGTAGCCTGGTGTATGTACGTATTGTCCTGTGTGTGAGAAGTGGGCTGAAATACCAAAGGGAAATCATGTGTACTTTAAATGTGGATCAAGGCTCCAATCAAGACTTGAAAATGGGTACCAGTCTAAAAAATACATGAGCATAAAAAATCTCAAGTCACCAAACTGACATTATCACACACTCATTCATAATTTATCATTTATGCTAAGACAAAAACCATATATATATATATATATACATATATATATACATACATACATATATATATCCTATATTTATAAAAGGAGATGTCTGTCTGTCTGTCTGTCTGTATGTTTATACCATCATTCTGGCCAAACCAGTTGGTGGATTTCTCTGAAACTCAGCATGATGATAGGTTTTGACCCAACTTAAAACATGGGCTAAAAATTTCGGAAAATGGTTAGCATGGTAATGAGAAAAAAGCCAGATATGATATTTCCAGAAAAATCCTTGGAGCTACAGGTCTAAAACTTGGTATGTATACACAACTTGACTCTGAAGTAACATGGGCTGGGTTCCACCTGGCCACACCTCTTCCTTTCCCTGTTTAAGGCTAAAAATGCAAAAAATGGTATTTCAGTAAAAACACTTTAACCTAGGGAGATAGACCCATGAACCCATATATATTTGGAATCAATATATTCTGGGGTTAGTTTTAAGTATATGATATGATGACACCCATTTCTGTTTTCATGTCAGGCCAAAAATAAGGTCAAAAAATGGTACTTTGACCACGCACACCCTTGGAGCGACAGACTCAATACATGGTATGCATACACAACTTGACTTTGGGAGTGATATGGGTGAGATCCCTCCTGGCTACACCTCTTCCCATTGTGTAAAGCGAAGTGTCAAAAAATGATTTCTGAGTAACACTTGAAACAAATGGTTTGGATCTACGAACACACTTTAATGTATATTTATGTTCATAAGTATGTGTGTCTAGGCATCTCAGTGAAACAATTGTACTAAAAGGACCAAAATGTGACATGTGCTCTCCAAGAACCCAGGCGAGTGTTATTAAACACATGTGGTCATGGTAATGGGTGTGGTTTTGACACAACCACACACACAGGAAGTTACTTTAATAGAATAAAGTTAATAAGAGACCAATCAGGCAAAAATTTTGACATTTGGTGTCCAAGTACCAGAAAAAGCATTATTAACCACATATAGGTGGGGTTTGGCTATAGCCACACCCATTGGAAGTAGTTTTTGTATATTAAAAGTTAATGAAACGATCAACCAGACTGAAATTTGGAATGAGACTTCCAAGTAACTGGGTGAGCATTACTAATTACATGTGTGTGTGTATATCAATGGGTGTGGTTTGGTCATTGCCACACCCTTGGACATCATTCTGTCTACCAAAACTCATTTATAGACTAATTAGGCTGAAATTGGGCATATGGAGTAGGGTGAGCATTACTAACCATGTGTGTGTGGTAGTGTGCAGTTTAGTATTAGCCACACCCACAGGAATTTATTTTGGTTTCCAAAAGCTAATTACACACACACACACACACACACACACACACACACACACACACACACACACACACACACACACACACACACACACACACACACACACACACACACACACAGTGGTAGAGCAAGATAAGAGATATACTGATCAGCATGCATAACTCTGCCAAATATTTTTTAAGTACTCATAAATTTGTTTAGACTATTTCATATGCAGAAAATTAACATGTTCAAACCAATATTTTTATACCAGTGGATAATGCAGTATTTCCCCCACGATATCATGTCTGTTGAACAGTTTTCCTTGCACTAAACCAGAAGCTGTGATTTCTTATTTTATCATAGACATCAAACAGAGTGTATTTGGTGTTTATCATTATTAATGCAGACCCCAGAATACCAAATCGTGGGATTCCCTCCTGTAGACACCAAATTCCATGACATTGGACTTCTTCTTTGTAGAGGGACGGAGGCCATGCAGGAGTACCAGTGTTCGTTCTTCATTTCAGGGAAGTGTGCAGCTACAGCTGGCAGATGGATACTCTGGAGTGTGTCAAGAAGATGTGTGAGAGGGCCAAACAGAGTGGAGTCTCACTGAGCATGCACTCTGTTGGCCAGGTGGGTTGGGTAAGGTGTGGCTAGCATGTCTATGCTGGTGTGTGGTGACTGGTGAGTAGGTCTGTGCTGGAACCTACGGCTGTGGTTGCTATGATAACAGTTATACATACAAAGCAATCCAATTTGTTGCCAGGAGTGGGATGGGTCACTATACTTAAGAAATACTAAAGTTCACCATCTAAATCAATTCTTAGGGTGAGTTGTCATGCTCAGGGTATGGTATAGCAAGTACAACCATATTCTATGCCAGTCAGTCTTGCTTCATTTTCTATCTTGTGGTGTGCAATTGATCACATGGCTGCTCCTCCTTTTATGTGCACGTGGTAGAAGCAGCATCCCTCAACTATGTGGCAGAGATAACCAGTGAAGTACAAGTTCCCCATAACCTGCAAGCCATGGTGGACACTTTCAAAGCTCTCAACCAGACCATCCAGAGTGTCCTGGAGCAGACAGGCCCAGTAGGAAGTGAGGTTGGTCATTCGTGAGTCTCTCTACTCAAACACTGGACTTATTAGTTAGACACATACACAACACGCACACATGCACACACTCACTGAGATATCAATGTTGCCTCCTGTTGGGGGCAGCTTGATGAGGTACACAAGAAAGGTGAGGACCACCAAGGGAACACATGGAGATGACCAGACCGGCTCTCAACTACAAGAAAGTGGAGCAAGTGTGGGACAACTACTACAAGACCATGTTCACCCTGAAGACTGTGTGGCTGCATGTTAGGAAGGCTGGCAGTGGTGCATCTGAGCTCATCACAGAGGTAAGTAGGCGGGCAGGAGGGGGTGGGAGTGCAGGGCATGTTTAATTTGTGGTTTAGTTCAAATTTTTAAAATATGAATTTATTATGAAAGAAAAAAATTCTTATTCTGTTGCTGATTTTATTATTATTATTTTTTTAATTTATTTTATTTTATTATTATTAAATTTTCGTTGTCCCCCTTCAGATCCCAGCAATGACTCAAGAACAAGATGTGGAGATAAAAACTTCTTCAGACTAAAGGATAATATAATAAATGATGTATGAATGAACAATGAAGAACAAAACTTTCTGTAGGATATAGAAATTAATATCATTACTAGTTAAGTTTTGGAAATGAGTTCCATTTGTGTACCTGTTTGCTTTTTTATATAATTAAAGTTAATACACTATTCTAATTAACTTGATGATCATCAGGGTTGCAGCTCAAACTCAATCTAGCGAAACTTCATCACAGAAATAATAAGAACCCTCTCACTAACTGTGCTAAATGATAAATATGTCCATGCTTGGGAGGGGGGGGGGGGGGGGGAGGATTTCTATCAATCATCCACAAAGGAAACCAATGCACTCAAATCTCCTTATCCCACATGTTACTACAGCAATACCAACAGGCATGCTCAAAAAATTAAATAATACAGTGTATCTACCATATTTTCAAAAAAGGAAAAGGAAAAAAAACAAAAAAACAAAACAACCCTGACTCAAGGTTATTATATAGTGCAGTAAAAATGCATGTTAAATATCTTTGCACAGTAAACTGTAACATTGTCCACATGAACAACTCTGTTGGTTGAAATACTCTCTAAAACAAGTTTGTAGTTGTATCATGTCTCTCTAGACACTGGTACTTCTGCCTCATCCTCGGGGTACATCACACATGCCTCCTGGACCATCGCTCTAATGGGGGAGGGGGGGGGGGGGAGGCAGTGAGTCAGTGAATTACTTTGATAATACCTCACCACAGCCATCCAATTCATATAGCAAAATTACATGTTGGGACGAGTCTCTATTTAATATGATATTCGAGCACATTTACATACTGTCGGTGTATTATAATCTAAAGATCAAAGCATATTGAGCTATGATCAACTTACTTCAACCTGCCTCAACCTGCCTCAACCTGCCTCAACCTGCCTCAACCTGCCTCAACCTGCCTCAACCTGCCTCAACCTGCCTCAACCCAGTGTGATGTTGGTCCAGTGTGTGTCCCCATGGAGCAATTGTCAACCTACTTCAATCCAGTATTACGTTCACTATGAGTTTCCCTAACAAACCAATCGTCATTTAGTTGTTTAATAGCCTCTCCCCATATATATATATATATATATATATATATATATATATATATATATATATATATAATTAATTAATTTTAAAAAAATAATAATAATTTTAAAAAATCAATCCATTCAACAACCTCTCACTTTGTTTGCTCCATGAGTATCTTGGCAGCTGAAATGTTTCCTGCAGTGGCAACAACGCCATCTCCAGAGGTCACAGAACCTTGCTGGTAGTCATCACTGATCATGCCTTGCCCAGCCAAGAACCTGCACAACATAAAACAACATTATGTGCCAAATCTTACCAACTCTGGTGTGCAACAAACTAACAGTTCATGACACATTACCTACTTCAACTATCTTTTTTCCCCTTCCTGTTTCAACCCTTAATGGCTAACCAACTGGTCAGCTGCATCAACACTCAGAGAAAATGCCCTGCAAACAGATGAGATATTCCTAACTTTCTTCCATTTTGTGTACCATATTTGCAGCTGCAGTTAAATACATAATTGATGGGGATAGGTGGAAATAATGAAAGAACTTAATTTTTCCAATTAAAATCCCATTAAAATAATTTGTAACCACCTCAAAATAAGTTTTGTGACTATCAGACGTCTGGATTCTAAAATGAATTGGACTTTGATACTTCTAGGTTAGTGCACCAAACTGGTAAAGTTGTCACCTCTACTGCAGGACCTGCATGCACATATCAATGTACCTGCATGCACATATCAATGTAAACCAAAGGAACTATGTTTGCCTCTAATTTAGAGTACCAAAAAAATGCACAAGCTTTTCAGTAGTTAACCACATCCCTTAATGGTAACAGAACTATAAACACTTTCTGCAATTATTCAGAAAAACGTTATTTTATTCTCTATATTTACACGTGGTAGTGTATTGCTAGGCACATTTATACAGGCACAGTATGTCATCCTTACAACTGCCAAGCAGTCAACTTGGGGCCAATAACACCATAATCCTGCCAAGCAGTCAACTTGGGGCCAATAACACCATAATCAATCCAATCATAATCAATCCAAGATTGGTGCCATTAACTCCTCCACATCCAGTTATTGATGACCTATGCTCATACAATTCCGAGAATTGGAGCAACCCCTTCAACCCAGTGCCTTGAGAGTCTGTGGGTGTGCACATGACTGATGGGTGTGGTGTGGAAGTGACTCTAAAGGTTGTCACTGAAGATGTGCAGTGTAGTTCAAGAACTACTGTCAAAGGGCAGCTGGTGATAGCCCCATGGACAAAAAAGTAATCTATTTGTTCACTAAATATATTATTTTTTATTTTTTTATTATTTGATTTTATTTCTATTATTATTGTTAAAATTACCTATCCACCGAGACCTCTTAAAGAAAACATTTCTCATAGATATTTAAATTTCTCCACCGAAGCAAGCAGTGTTCAAGACGCCCCACCCCTTCCCAAAGCTACAGCTTCTTTGTAAACAGCTTCATTACGTCTTTGATGGTATCATTTAAATGCGAGCTGGTATAACCAACCCCTTACCATGCAAAAATAATGGATTGGTAACATCAATGCACTAAACTTATCCCACCACCATCCAAATAACACACAACTAATTAGTACATTCCAAGGATTGTGAAAGTCCCAGGGATGACTGCGCCATTACCCCCATCATGTTGTTATACTTCTTTACTCTGAAGTTCAAGAATTAAAATGGAATCTGAAGATGTGTTGAAGACTTCAGTTACCTTAGCAGCTCACAAGTTAGGCTGGCATTGCCTCCAGCACTTGAAGATGGTCACCATCATCAGTCCATCACACTTCACCATTCCCTGCACTCCATCCCCCTCCCACTTCCATTATTATTTATGAAAAATTAGAAACCTAAATTATTTTTTTTTAAAAATTGAACTTGTTAACAGCCAAAAAGATCACTAATTTTTCCACCTCAATTTTTCTTCTTAAAATAAAAACTTCATAACTTCCCCCCACACGTGCTCTTAGTTAGTATCAATATATATTTATTTCCCTGCACTAGACAATGGTGCAATATGAGGAGGTGGTGTGCATACACTGGGAAATGACAGGTGGAGCAGTGGAGGCTCCAAAACAGCTCCAGTCAAGAATATGGGTAATAAACACTTCGACCAACCACAAACAGCTGTTGTAGGTAGCTGGTGTTCACAATTTAATCAGCTTGCTAACAAAACCCTTTACCCTCTGAACCACAAGCACTTTGTGAGAAAGGGTCTGGTATAACACTATACTAGGTTTTGTTTGTACTAAATCCTTCGTTTTGATGGATGACATGTGCAGAACCATAATTTGCATGGGTATCCCATCACCCATTGTACACTGAGAAAAAAAAATCATTTTGCATAAAATGAAATGGCTAGCTTTGTAGTGTTGTTGTTTGTGTAGAGATCCTATAGCTACTGACCCTAGGAAAAGGAAGATGTGGGGTGGGAATGCATAGCAGCTAGGGGTGTTCTTAAAGAATTAGACTACATTTCATATATTTACGCGTCGGTCAAAAAAATGACTTCATGCATAAAAGAGCATCGCCTAGCTTTTGCTTCAAGTTTGCTGCGTATACAAAAACAAAATCAAACAGAGTTAGACCAGACACTTTCCATCCCCACTTGCAGCTTAGAGGGTGAAGGGTCTGGCTAGCGACACCATATTTTCCCCCCCCCTTACTCTGAAGATTCCAGTTCTTCGAGTGAAAATTCAATGAATTTGGAAATTATTAAGACATTAAGTCATAAGCGAGTGGGGTTTGGTTGGAAGTCTTGCTTTTACCACTTCCACTTTTAGCTATGAAACATTCTGTTGGAGTCATCCAAATGTGAAACACTCTTTCCCGAGTAAAGTAAGGTCTTTCAGGGTACAAGGAGTTAGAAATAATAGGAAAAATTAAGTTATTCTTGCCCAGAGAAAGGGGGAAAAAAAAGAAAAAAAATAGAAGTAAAAATTGTGGTATGATTTATAACTGTTTGGTTTGATTG
>OZ017789.1:3231006-3260732 GCA_963969325.1 Lycopodina hypogea
TCACACTATCAACATAACATTCTTAATTTAGATCAATACAAACACAGCATCCCCCCCCCCCCCCCTCCCTCCCTAGTATGCCCAGTGGGTCATATGCCCCCACACCCACCTGTGGTGGTCCATGGAGGAGAGGTTGGCGTCCTTGTCCGGCCAGGCACCACAGTCCTCCTCCTCCTCCTCCTCCTCCTCACTCTCATCCTCATCATCAAACTGCTGGATCCTGTCAGAGCAAGCGGCCTCAAACATGGATGTGGTGGTCTGTGGGGGTGTGTGTCATCATATGGTATCATGTGATAGTCAGTGGAGCTACAAATAAGATATGAACTGTATAAAATATTGGAAAATCGAAACACAACTTTCAACTTACTTTTGTTAAAAATAAACAATTAAAAAGTTTTAAAATATATAAGTTTAATGTTGCTGCTAATTAGTTCATTGTTATCATAATTACTTCATTATTCTAATAAAAATAAAAGTAATAACTATTGTTATAGTAACAATAACAATAGAGTAGCAACATTATCCTTTGTCCTCAACAATAAAAACACTTATAAAATCTATTATAGATTGTGGTGTATCATTACAGCAGCTAGAGGCCAGGCTGGGTGTGGCCCCGGGTGGGCTATATGGATTCACTCCTCCGTCCACACTGTAGCGGACTCCACCCACCAGCTAACAAGTGTTATGTGGTTAGACTAGTAGCTTGCATTGTGTGGGCGTAGCTTGAGTCCCTGTCTTGAGATAAGGATATGGATTGCTATGAAGCAGTGTTCCAAGATCTGCTGGCACTATGTGAGAGCTGATTACAATATAATTCACATAAGCAATACCACAGGCATTCTCCTGCTCTTTTTTCTAGAAGGTACAGTTGTGACATGATCAACCGTTGTACCTTAACCTCTGCACCTCAACCCAGTGTGCCCTGCATGCTCACGCGTCCCCCCTCCCCTTCCTGTGGGTGTCCAAGCAGTCCAGAGCTAAATCATGTCCTTCTCCCCTCCCCATTCCTGTAGGTGCCCATGCAGTCCAGAGCTCACTCATATTACCCCACCCCCTCCCCCTTCCTGTGGGTGCCCATGCAGTCCAGAGGTCACTCACATGTGTCTGCTCCTCATCGGCAGTGACCACACGGGTGATGTCCATGAGACGGGTGAAGGTGGCCTCAAACGGCTCCTCTGTGCCAGAGAGCTCATCCTCCATCCCATAGTCCTCCAGGTTGTTAGCCGAGTACTTGAGGTCAAGGTACTGGTGGTATGCCTGGGGGGGGGGGGGGGGGGGGGGAGGTAGTGACCATGGAAACAGAGAGGGAGAGAGTTGATCAGTATATGGATAGAAGGAAGAGATGATAGGGGGTGACAGCAGGGGGGATATTTCTAATGATGAATATGTTTATGCACTTGGTGAAGCAATGATTGGCATCTGATATGACATCACCACCAACATCTTCCACCACCAACATCACCAACAGCTAAGACAGTGTACATGTCTGCACCATTGCACAAGCACACACCACCACCACATTCACTCACAAACTCACTCAAAATAACACACTCACATACACATACTCAAATAACACACACACACACACACTCTCTCTCTCACACACACACACACACTCTCTCTCTCTCACACACACACACACACACACTGTGGGGGGGGGGGGCGCAGTGCCTGACAAGCAACTACACATAACTTAAATCACAAAGAAACAAACGTCCTATAAAGGGGGAAGGTAAGGGGTGGATGGTGTACCTTCTCTAGTTCAGAGCCCACCACAGGAGGAGGGTCAAGGTCTTCATCACTATCCTCCATGTTGGAAGACAACGGTTGGTTTCCCCCCTGCATGCAGTGGCGATGGAATGAATACATCATACATACAGTAGGGACATCATTGTGTGTGTGTGTGTGTGTGTGTGTGTGTGTGTGTGTGTGTGTGTGTGTGTGTGTGTGTGTGTGTGTGTGTGTGTGTGTGTATCTGGTTAAGGTTCATTGAAATTCTAAGAATTTGTTTATTTGGAAATGGATAAATTACAAAATAGGGCAAAGACAAACACGCACACATGCACACACACTCACCAAATTTGTTTCGTTCCTCTTGTTCATCTCTGCTAGTGGTCCGTTGACAAAATTGTTCCAATTTTGCTGAGCCGTCTCATCCAGTGATAACTTCAACTAAGGAGAAGGAATAGGAGATGGAGGAACAGGAAGTGGAGGGGGAAGAGAAGGAAGTGGAGAAGGAAGTGGAAGAGGAGGAGGTAGTAGAGAGGAAAAGATAAGAGGCACATCAGCCAGCTCAATGAACTTGCCATTCTACCCACTCTCACTCCTGTATCCATGCAGGCCAGCTGTGACCACACATACACATACACGCACCATTTCATCCACTTCCCCAAACTTGACCAGACTGTTGGATATCCGCACCAAATGACCCATGTACCCTTGCCGTCTGTTACATGACTGCTCTCTGCAGCACCATCGTGGTCGTCATGGTTACACGATACAAACACACAAGGGGAGGAGTTAAAAGAGAGTGGGCCGTGAAGCAAAATCTGAACAGTACCACATGAAGTGTAATGGGGGCCAGAACTTACTTGGACGCGATATCGTTCATACTTGATCCTTCTACAAGTTTTGAGGCGAACTGACATTTGGATAATAACTGAGGGAAGGCAGAGGGAGAGAGACAGAGAGAGGTTACAGAAGTACATACACAACACACACCCACTCTATTATAAAGACACACCCATACCACTATGAGATACACCCACTCTATTACGAAAATATACTGTTATTAGAACACATCCACTCCATTATAAGATACATCCACTCTATTAGAAAGACACACTCACACCATTATAAGACATACCCATCCCATTATAAAGACACACCCACAACATTATTCACAGCCATCACTAATGGAAACTCACATAAACTGCAAGTGATTTGTGAGCATCTTGTACAGATCCCTCCTCCTTTTCTCCTTCTGCCATCCTCCCTCCATCCCCACCCTCACTCTCCTCCTCCCTCTCTTCCACCACTCCCTCCATCTTACTGCTACCCCCTGGCTGCTCCTGAATCCCTGTGAGGTCCTGGGGGTGGGCAGAGTCCAGAACTGCTCGCACACAGAGCTCCACTTGCATGTGCAGAAAGTTGTTCCACGGGAAGGCAAAGAACAAGTCCTGCAAGTGAATGGGTTGTCATTGTTGTTGTTGACATTTTCGCTCTCATCCCTCACATACATTCTCTCTATCTCACACACACACACACACACACACACACACCAACAGATGTTTTGTAAAATAAAAAAAAAAGAGAGAGTTGTTTTTTTTTATTAAAATTTTATAGTTAAGTAGACATGGGGCTTCTTTGGATCACCAACAGTTGGATTACCCATTGGGGAGAAAGCTGCATACCCCAACAGCTCAGAGAGGAGGGAAAAGAAAATGAAAAAAAAAAGGGGGGGGGGGGGGGGGGGGGGATAGAAGAAAGGATTGAAGGGGCCAAAAAAGGGGGGAAGATGAAAAAAAGAGCCCAAACCTGGATTTGAACTCAGGATTTTCTGCTTAGTATTTAGCGTTTTAACCATTGGACGGATTATGCTTATTAAAAAAATTTTTTTTAAACTTTTCCCCACCAGGGGTGCAACTTTCAGAAAAGAAATATTGGTCCATTATCATCACAGGGTATAGCTACACATGCAACAACAAAAAATTTTCATTTAAATTATGTCCATAACTGTGGGAGGAGTTACCGAACAGAGAGACACGGAATTGATGGAAATTGCTGTCCAGCATGATAACCTCCAACTGCCGTTGGGGATAAATATATTAATAAATAAGTAAAAAATCAAAACAACCAAAAAAACAGAACAAAACAAAATCATCAAATTGAAATGACCTGTTCATAGAAGGGAGCTAGATTATCCATGTATACTACAAGTCAGAAGATGAACCTTTACCACTTCAAATCAGATGAATCGATCATCATTTGCAGACTGTGTAGTGCAACAACAGTAGGTAAAGGATCATCTAAATCTGTACAGTAAATTTTTTGGTTGCTATTTTTACTCACTTTTTGGTTTGCTTGTTTGTTCTTTTTAATTTGCAGCCTCTAGTATTTTATAGGCGACATGCACTGATAGCATTCACTCAACCACACCCCCACACTACACCCCCTACAAATCGTGCATCTGAATTAGAAATTTCACTAGAGGAATATCTGAATGTTTTTTATAAGTGATATCACACAAGGAAGGGGTTGGTTGGGAAGGGAGGAGGAAGCACATACACACACACTCACCACACTCACATCAAGCTCAATTATCTTTGCCCTTCACAATCACCAATTCTGCTGAGAGCTACTGAAAATTTGTGGCTATCATATTCCAGGAACTGACAGAGCATGCTCAGTGGCTGATCCAAGAAGAGTATGACACTCACTAAGCAACTCAATGGTGGGTGGATGTCAAACTAGCTGCATGTCAGTCTACTGGAAATGACTCCAACTCTCCACTAGCATGTCTCAGAACTAACACAGCTGGGAAGTGAAACTTACGATGACATACAACAGAGAGAGAGCGCCTTGGACTGTTAAACAACTTATTTATCGTGCACGGTAATTATGCAATGACTACATACACCATATCAGGTAACCATGGAGACTGCATTGGATAACATGTGCTCACTGCATCCGACACTAAACAATGTGTTTCACACAGCAAAGATTACACCGCGAACCAATACTATTAGTATATGAGGTACTTACTATGATGGTGCTGAACATATCCAGTGTGACCATCTCCATGGCAATAGCCGCAGTCATCTTTGACAGGAGAGCACAGATAAGTTTAACCACCTGTAGACGCATATTGCCAAGAGGTGGCTCCAGCAATCCTACTGTGGTGTACATAAGTGAGATCTGGACAGGAGGGAAGAGGAGGAAATCAAAGGGGAAGGGGGGGGATCATAGGGGGAAGAGGATATCAAAGGGGAAGAGGGAGATCATAAGGGGGAGATGATATCAAAGGGGGAGATCAAAGGGGGAAAGGGAGATCATATGGGGAAGAGGAGATCAAAGGGGGAGGGGGAGACAGAGAAGATGGCATAATACATGCACATGCTTAAAACAAATGCTAAAGTACAAAATGATGCATATAAATTCTAAAAGACATGTATATTCATGTATGTTGAATAAGAATAAAAAGAAATTCCTCACCTCCGGTGTCATTTTGAGAAGTCCATGAAACTTTCCAAGCCATGGAACTATGACCTCCAACACATTACTCACACCTAGCACAAGAAAATGGCAGCAACAGACAAGTTGAGTGATAAAGTGCCACACACGTAATGAGCTGCACTGAACAGACAGCAGCTGCTTAGCTACACACAAAAAACAACAACAATGTACCTTGAACTCAGCTATTAACATATTCATTACTGAAGGAAATAAATGTAATATTTTATCAAATATCCTGAATACTCTTGTCCAGTTTCCTTCCATCTGTGTTGAACATATCTTGTATAGTGCTCTACTCAGGGATTTATTACTATAGAGGTTGCCCTATCTACTCTGTAGAGCTTACCAGGACTAGGTTTTGTCTCCATGGGAACAGCCTCGACAGTGTCGATAAGTCCAGGCTCCAGGAATATGCTGGTGGAAAAGGGAGAGAGGAAGGAGAAAAAGCAATGCAACAGCAAACAAACATGTCACACACCATTTGAGAAACAGCAGGACATGTAGTGTATGAATAACATCCACAGTAACATAAAACCACACCCACCTTAACTGGGTGCATGAATGTGGGTCTGGTAAATACATGTACTATAATTTAGCTGGACAATAAAGTTATTATTTAAGTGATCGAATTAAAACTTTATCAGATATCTAAATTTAAAAAATAGGAGCTTAAAATGACTACCTAAGACAGTAAGTACCTAAGACTGCAAGTCAACCAGAGAGAGAAGTGGTCCTGTACAGGGGGGAATCACCTTGGGATTCCCCACACCAGATGCAGCCCCCCCCACCAGATGCAGCCCCCCACACCAGATGCAGCCCCCCCCACTCCAGGACACTTTAACACCAGGATGTGGATGGAATCAATATATATTTTGCGTCTCTTTTGTTGACAGAGATCCATCAGAATCCCATCTCAGAGCACATAGTTTTCAACATTGAGCCCCCCAAGGAAATCCCCTAGATATCCTTCATCCATATAAGGTAGTCTAATGATTCATGTTGCTATGACAATGACAAGACCCACCCTATGTGGCAAACATTGAATGCAGAGGGAGGGGGCGTATCAACTACAGCTAGGTGGCCCCAAGGCATGGGAGCAATGGCCTCACTACACTGTCCCTGCAGAAAGTGTGGCATGTGTAAGCTAATATACTAGGACATATGAAGAACTTGCTCAACGGGCAACTATGGTCTGTTTCGTCCAATCTGGTCGCTTCAGCAGTATACACTTTCGTGGTCCATGAGTATAAAAGAACCAAACATATTTTAAACATATTCATAAAACCATAAACTCTACTCTCAAAGTCTGAAAAATCTCATCACAGCTCTCACCATTCAACAACCTCAGGGATTCTTCCTACAACATCTCAAGTGGTTGTCCCGACATTACAATTAAGTTAGCACACACCACAATAACTAGCAACTAACTTGATCTTTCTGCACTCTACACAGCAAGCATTGCCATGGCAACGCCATCAAGTCATATGGTGAAGTCTCAAAGTGTTAGGGCTATCTTCCTACCCAATCCTCCTCACCAGTTGGAAGGTGTGTTTATGCATGATTATGAAGTGGGTTCAAAATGTCAGGTTAAAGGTCAATCAGTAAGAAAATTCTGTACTCACTTCTCTCGGAGAAGGACCAGGATGATGGAGACAGCGCTGACCACCAGCACACTGGAGGGTGTGGCCAGTGAGAAGACATTGTTTAGCAGTCTGTGCAAGATGTCCTTGCTCTCCAAGATGGAGTGGAGGGGGGCAGGCCTAGACATCTGGTAGGACTCCCGTGAGACACGGATCATCTCACAGAGTATCAGGGAGGCATTGACACATTGCTGCCCAGGGAAGGAAGGGGGGGGGGAGAGAGAGAAGGGGAGGAGGAGGAAGTAAGAAATATAGGAAATAAAATTGATAATTCAATTTTCCTTTGGAAAGTCAACATTCAAATCAGAATTTAAAGGATAATAAATTGAAAAAGGTCAACACAATTTCCCCGCTATAGAATCTTGCAAACTTGCAAAGTGATGTTATGCCCCTAAGCAGGGCACTATTTAGAAAACTTAGTGTATACAGGGACTCTGCATTCATTGCATGTGATAGTCGAGAATTAAGTGGTTCAGAGTCACCAGTACCCTAACATGTGACATCACACGCAGCAGTGTGTGCTAACATGCACTTTGCACCCACCTCTGGGTCGGAGTCCTCCTTAATGAAGTCCACGAGGCGCTCCACTAGACCTTCATCCTTAAGCCACTACACCACACACACAAACAACACACAGCACAGAAAGAGAGAGAGGAAACATGGGGTCAAGCAGTTAGTACCATGACAACCCATCAGTCAATGCCAATAACAGGGGAAGGGAAGGGGAGGGCAAAGAGTAATACAAATGGGGGGGGGGGGGGGGGGCTTAAGCCCTGTCCACACTGCACAATAAAACTGGTCGGTTTCATCCATGTCTGAACGGGTTCTAGCGTGGACGGGAGATAACATTTGGAACCAGGTGTTGCAGGAGACCCAATAGTAGTGTGAAAAGGGCTTTAATTTAAACATAAAATTGACTCCTGTGTGAGTTCCTGCCTACAGAGAGCTAATAACACATACACACTCTCACACCAATCCACCCACCCACCCACACATTGGATACACTACAAGACCAAGTGTTTTCAAAGGCCTGTAATAAGAGCAGAAAAATAAATAATTTTTCATATAAATATTACTATTCGTGTGCGTGCATGTGTGTGTGTGTGTGTGTGTGTGTGTGTGTGTGTGTGTGTGTGTGTGTGTGTGTGTGTGTGTGTGTGTGCAGGTGCATGTGTGTGTGTGACGGAGAGGACAGAGTATGCCAACTGTAATACTAGGTGAATAAATGCAAATGCTAACCACAGCGAGGTCAGAGCGCAGTCCCTCCGAGCTTCCATCCACTCCAGGGTTGGTGACCATCTGCAGCAGGAGGTCCATGATGGCAGAGGTACCCAGGTGCTGCAGGTACTTGGAGATGAAGTCATCCTTCGTCTTGATGTACTCCACTATCTACACATGTGTGCACACACCCACACACACACGTGAGGACAGTGGCACGTGCAAACACCAGGACACTCACTCACTGACTGACTAAATCAGAGCAGGAGAATGTAAAATAATAGCGTTTGCCACATCCTCTCAACCCTTTACCAAATGTATTACCGATTCAACAACTGCTGTCTTACTCACACATGCTCTCCTAACCACACCCACCACAGACTCCCACAAAAGCCACACCCACCTCACATAAGCCACAGTAAAAAATAGCATCTGTCACATCACAGACTCCCACAAAAGCCACACCCACCTCACATAAGCCACAGTAAAAAATAGCATCTGTCACATCACAGACTCCCACAAAAGCCACACCCACCTCACATAAGCCACAGTAAAAAATAGCACTTGTCACATCACTTTCAACACTACCAAATATATCGCCACTTTGCAGTCTCTTTTTCACACATCCTCTCCTACACCACACCCACCCTCCACAAGCCATGCCCACTGAAACACCCTTCCCCCCCCCCCCCTCACTCACCACGCTGGCCTCCTTTGAGAGCAGCATGGCCAGGACCTTGGAGATGAAGCTGGCCAGCAGTGGGTTGAGAGGCTCCGAGCTCTCCAGGAAGGCCCACAGCATGTCCAGCAGATTCTGGCTCGTGCTGAGCTGCTCCACAATAGTGAACACCTCCGAGGTGAGGAGTTCGCAGGCCAGGTGCGGGTACCTGGACGTGTGCCACACACACACAGGAAAAGGGGGGGGGGACGTTTAAGGAACGTATGGCAGAGACACAAGATAGGTGAAATAAGGAAGAAAGGAAATCGGGGAAATGGGCAAAGGGTGCATGAGTGGAAATACGTAAGTGAAAAATATGGAAAACAAGATAAGAATAGGTACAAAGGGAGAATAAACCACAGGTAGTGAGAGAGAGAAGGGAGGAGATGAAGAGGTTAGGATGATAGTCACTGTCACGTCTGCTGGTGCACTGCATCAATGACCACACAACCCCCCCCCCCCGAGGTGTGTGCATGTGTGTGCATGCATGTGTGTGTGTGTGTGTGTGTGCATGCATGTGTGTGCGTGCGTGCATGCATGTGTGTGCGTGCGTGCATGCGTGCGTGATCCCTTTGAACACCAATTGAACAAGTTCTATTCCCTCTTAATCACAGTCGCACTTCAACCTTCTCAAACAACAACAGACTTATTGCTCAAAGCATCACAGCTCAACCGAGTGCCAACCACAGCAACAACAACAAGAGCACCCACTTCCATATAAACATCACCATTAACACCACAAGCACACACAAACACACATCTCCTCAACATTACTGGCAGCCGCCACTCACTTGAACTTGACTTTGTCAGCTGCGTCCTCCTCGGGCTCGAAGCAGATCAGCCTCACTAGCCGCTCCAATGTGTCAGGTTGAGTGAGGCTGGGGCAACATCGAGATCAACATTGATTACACCAAGTTATATCAACGACACAAACATAGTTAGTAATGTGATTACAAAGGTGTTTACAGAAGCCTTATTTCCCCTCCCCCCCCCCCCCCCCATTTTGCTCCAAGGGTGCTGTGCTAATGGTTTAATTGTCTCTTAGACAACCATCAAGGCTTGCTTTAGACTATCGTTATGCCAACTACTTTGTTTCCTTCACACACAGATGGCACATGCACCTCTGGGTGTTGAGTACTTGCACCACTTACTCTTTGAGTCTGGATGACCATGCTATGCCACTTCCTAACAACTGCCCTAGTTCTCCCATGAAACACCAAAAACTTCAAACAGCTGTTTATGGCAGGAAGTTAAACTAGCATTGAGATATCAACCCAAGGATTAGCAAGATTGGTCTCTATCTGGACACGACATAGTCACTACTAGTCGTGCAACATTTCTTGTTTGATGAGGGACAGAAGGAAAGGAGAGAGGGTGGGGAACACAGAATCCAACCCCTCGTATGTTGAGGGGAGCTATGGTACTACTACCAATGTAGGTTCTCGTATAGAGTTTAATACATGAACACACACTCTGAGATCTAAGATGAAGAAATGCTTCTCAACTGTAAAGACTCTGTATTACATTCAAGGGGAAGATACCTACTCCTAATGATGGGGCAGCTTCAGCGTCAAGAAATAGGAGGTCCTCTCATCTTTGGTGTAACTCAGTATAGAAATGTTTAATTTGGCCACGTTTTTACTATCATAAAGTCATTTTAAGATATTGAGCCATTCTGGATTTGAACACCAGTGACCCCATTAGATTCATTGGAACCAGACCATCCCAGTGATGTCGTTGAGCGATATTAAAGGAACTTGGAATTGCTAACATGTGTTTAGAATCAGAATGAAACAGATAAATCAAAAAGTATTGTGGGACTGGGATTACTTCCAAATCTCATACCATTCCAAATTTACAAATGACCAGTCATATTCTGTTATGTATAAAATCACACCCCAAATATGTTAATTACTACTCAGAGGCAGTAAAGGACTTCAGACAAGATGTGTAACTGCCAGCAATTTGTCTTCAAGTGTACCAAATACTTCAAGAGCAAAATGAAGCTGGAATTGGATATGTCCATATTTCATTCCACTTCAAGTCACTTTTACTATATTTCATTGCCTATTGATAGATGATTGTTAGGATCATTTAGCTTTATCACAGGAGGCCAGTTGATCTAGAGTGATGCGTGTGAAGCAACCCTTTTCCATATCCTAATCTCCTCCTACCTTGTACATTCCTATCTAAACACATCGCAGAAAACCACCAATTAGATTAAACGTGTTCAGCATAGGGCAGCCCTTGCCAGTGCCAGATGAAACAACCAAAGTGCAACTACCACTTTAACAGAGAGTAACTAACATAGAAATAGCTTCAAGTGCAGATTGCTTCTCCTTCAACTCAGACTAATGGATGTTTGTGTCTTTTACTCCATCAAATTTTGACTTTAGCATGCCAATGACTCTAGATTTTCTGGTTGTATCAAATGCAAATGGATAGACACATGGTACTAGAACTGTACAGAGCTGACTGTAATGGTTGAACTGCTTTTGATGAGCACCATGTTTCAATAATACTTGTGGGTACAGCTATAGGCCTGTCCACACTACACAAAAACCATTTTTACCTGTTTCTGGATCAGGTTTCATGCCTTCACACTAGAACAGATAAGCTCTAAGTGGCTTCAAAATATTCAACATTCCTGTGGTTTCACTGTTGCTGTGAAAGATTAGTTCAGCTACTGACAACTCTCTCCCTCATTTATTGTTTCATGATGACATTTTTAGAGGTAAAACAAAATGAATTAATCAGTGCACTCCCCAATGATAAGCCCACCAAGGTAGTGTCGCTTTATGCTAGTTTGGAGAAAAGAAAACAGTTGAAACTCGATGTTGGTGCAGACAAAAACAAACCTGTTTGTTGTGTGGACAGGCCCTAATTACCTCATTAGATTGTGTGAAACTTCATTAACCATAAACAATATGTACATGAACACAAAATAACTAATATATATACTCAACAAAAACAACCAGCATTGTCTCTATGCCTACACAGAGTCAATGTTTCCTGTCCACCACAGAGTGTGTGTACATAACCTCAACTCATGTTCCTGTATTAATTACTTAGCAGGTGCAAAGCACTTTGAAAACAAAACCAGTTTATTGGTTGACCACATCAAACCATATTTTTATGGTGAAAGAAAACCTTGCAATACATCAGAACTACCAAATTAATTACACCACAGCAATCTCCCTGAAGGGCTAGGACACTACAACATCATCCAATAGTTGAGGAACCAATCACAGGTGTGTTTGCGTGCATGCTAGTGTGTGTAAACATTGGAGAGACGTACAAGTCTGTCAGCTTCTTGTTGTTTGATTTGCACTCCTGGAGAACATCATCTTCATCTAGGATCTCATCCAGGGTGCAATCCTGGGTCATGAGGGAAGGAAAAACAAGAACTTTCATACATGCTTATGGAAACGTATATTCATTTGTCGACACGGAAAAGTAATATCCAGAGACACATTCGCACACACCCACACACTAACAGATAAACCTAGAATAAAACATGCATGCATGCATACATACATACATACCATATGAAGCAAGGTAAAGCAAAAAATAATAATAATAATACACACAAAAACTGGTATAATGATCTTAGACTCAGAACAGTGTATTTGCCACACCCCATCTATCTCACTGGAGCATGGAAGAGGAGTCCAAACTTCAAACTCACTGAGCAATTAAGACACCATCTCTTCCCCCTAGCAACTCATGTTTGATGTGGCGAACACTTCCTCATCCTCCAGTGATATCACATGCAAATATTGAGTTGACAGATAGAGTTGGTAGAACTCCAGGTGAACACTCACTGGATCTACACCACACTGGGTTGAGGCAGGTTGAAGTAGGTTGACAATAGCTGTATGGGGACACACACTGGACCAACATCACACTGGGTTGAGGCAGGTTGAAGTAGGTTGATAATAGCTCTATGGGGATACACACTGGATCAACACCACACTGGATCAACACCACACTGGATCAACACCACACTGGATCAACACCACACTGGATCAACACCACACTGGATCAACACCACACTGGATCAACACCACACTGGATCAACACCACACTGGATTGAGGCAAGTTGAAGCAAGTTGACAATAACTCTATGGGGACACACACTGGACCAACACTACACTGGGTTGAGACAGGTTGAGGTAGGTTGACAATAACTCAATGGGACACAGGAACATCAGTTGGAAACAAGATGAGCATTGTGTTTGATCGTAAAGTGAACTATATGCAAGTTTCATTTAACACTGTATCACCGATGGCACAGCCATGTAATGCAGTGTAACTCATTGAGTCACAGCGCTTGCTGTGTTAGTGTTGACCCAAGCACTATGGCAGGTGGAATAAACCCTGTGCACAGATATGATAACCACCCTGCCTTTCTAGGTCCCTACCAGCAAACTAAACCATCATGCAGTCGTATAGTTGTAACAGCCACTGGTCATTCATAAACTTTCTCTGCCATTGCGTTCAACTTGTGGGGAGCAACACAATAGGGTAAATTTACTTGATGACCATTTCATTATACAGATCAAAGGTGTGATTGCATCTATTAGCATTAATTATTGTAACTAACACTTCATAGCAGCTGTTTATTAGGAAAAGTTCCTGTTCAACAGTCGTTTGCACACTTGATAACTAATCCAGAAAAGGCTGGTTATAATTTGTTGCATGTTGAAGTGTGATTTCCTTTAATTAGCAACACAGAATGTGTGGTTACTACTCTGTGGAAGGGAACCCCCTACAGGGGAGCATTCTGATGCTGCTCCCTTAGTATCACGCAGCAGGACTCATAGCTGACCATGAAACATTTATCAGTCCTCTTTTCTCCAGCGCCTTGGCATAGATACTAGAACCTCATATAACACAAGACTTCACAAAATCAATGTTGACGCAACACTGACGTCCACTATCAAAGAACCACTTCATTGGATACGAGGTCTGTTGCGTCACTCGGCATAGTTGCGTTATACATGAACCACAAACCACACTTAATTTACTCCTTCAAACAATTAGCTAAAGGATCGACACGTGTGATTGATGCTGTATTCAGAGACTGTTGCTAAGCAACCTGAGGATACATGCATATTGGTCAGTCCACTGGCATCCATTGCTTCCCACACCATATTAATGCCACGTGGAGAGGGAGACAAGCAGGAAGCAATAGAGATTTTGACAAAAATCATCATCATGCTAGCACAGTGCAGTAACAAGGATTCAGGTGCAGGTTTGAGGCTGCTGCAGTCCAAAGTATAACGATCTCATCCACATAATTGCCATGGACAGTGATGTAATCTAACATTTGTGGCATAGTAAATGTGTTTTAGTTATATCATGCATGAGTTATCAACCAGTGGGAACTTAGAACCAGTGGGAGTTTGGAACCAGTAAGAGGGTGTTTGAAATTAGTGATCCTAGGAACCAATAAGGAGCTTGGAACAAGTTGCAGGAAGCTTATAACCCTGTCCCCACCAGTGTTAAGATATAGTCACACACTTGCATTAATCAAACAGTTGACATGTTTTCTGACCAGTGCATCTTGTCTGGTCCTGCATGTGCAGCACCTTATTAAGAACCCAACAGCCCCTCACACACACCAAACACACCCACAGAGCTCATTGTCACCACAAGATGTTTGGACAACACAGTTGTGATACAGACTATAACATTAAGGCAAAGCACTTGATAAATCAAATTGAACATGTAACTAACTTGGCAGTCATGCTACGTACAATCTCTAAAAAATGGCTAAAACAAAAATGCTATGATAGTATCATCCTGCTAAAAAGTCCCAGCCACCCCAATGTGGAAATTAGACTGAATACTTAAACTAGTGTAAGTCAGTGTAGCGAAGCATGTGCGAACGTGGTGAGATTTACTGAAACAGCAAAAGTATCTCCATTTTATCATTTCTCATACACATTCCAAATACATAATGCACACAGCGTACAAGGTATCACAGACGAGGGCAAAGGTGGGATTAGCCCTTTAAGGTGCCAATACAAAGTCTAGCAGACAAGTACAAAGAGGGATTGACCCTTTGAGATGATAGAATGATAAATGTTCACTATTATGGCCATAAAATGAACCCAAAATAGAGCACATCCTGAAACTACTCGTTAGATAAAAGTACATTCAGGAGACCAAGAAAAGGCGAAAATGAGATTTAAAAAAAAGATTGTGGTGAGATGTAATGAGACAGCAAAAGCATATCCTTTATTATATTTCTCATACATATTCATAATGCCGCAGGGCACAAAAGTGAGTACAACATGTATAAATCCATTACAAGCTCAAGGAGCTCACTAAAGACTGGATACTTTATATTGGCCTCCATAAGGTGTGGTTTGGATGGTTTCTTAAATGCAAAGACATGCCTTCACTGGTCTGGAATCTGCATGATGCCATTTCAGCAACCTCTAGCATTTCCTCATATCCAGGATGGCATTTGGAGCAAACAGAATAACTATTGTAGGTGCTTGCATTTGACATGGTGACATCACTTCTGTATGAACTTTAGACAAAAGTGCAAATTATAAACATATTAACATATTGCATCTGACACCCCTCCAAAGTGGCACTGCTCATGAATATATTCATAATGTCAGACAATCTGTGTACCTACAGTTATTCACATTAATAACTAATGCACAAAAGATCTTTGCTTGCATTTGGATAGGGCTAAAGTGGCGTCGTGCCAATTTAAAGCCTGAAGGTCTTGTCTCATGAAAATAGGAAATAAAAACATCAATAACAATATTCTTGTTGGTTTCTGGCTTGGAGATTGCATAACTAGAAGGCCATCTTCACATGATAATTGTGAAGATCAAACAGCACAACAGTGTTTTTGGAGGAAAAAAGTAAGTCAAGACAACTTTTCTTTTATCTCTGGAAGTCTAGCGACATTTTGTGAACCTGTTCAATCTATGAACAGTTCTCTTTTAAATTAAAAGCATGTGGCACAGCTATTCTCCTGCATATTTTTCTTAGCTCCAGAGTGCATGACAACAATCCACTGAGCTAGAGAACACACCACCAAGCTAAAGCACACCACCAAGCTAGAGCACACACCACTCAGCTAGAGCACACACCACCCAGCTCAATACCAAGCTAGAGCACACAACATCCAGCTAGAGCACACACCATCCAGCTAGAGCACACACCACCAAGCTAGAGCACACACCACCCAGCTAGAGCACACACCACCCAGCTAGAGCACACACCACCAAGCTAGAGCGCACACCATCAAGCTAGAGCACACACCACCAAGCCAGAGCATACATTAGTCTAGAAAAAAAGCAGTTAACTAGCAAGCTCTTTGTCACAAAAGTCATCTCATCAAGGACACAATACAACTTTTATAGTGTTTAAAAACTTGAAAGGATTAAAATAGTTTGTTCATATGGTTACCAAGGCTGTAAGTCAGTGTTAGTCTAAAGATAAACCAGAAATACCCTATTGGGGATCTGGAATGACAGGACGGGTTGAACTGGATGGAGTGAGGAAATGCAGCTCTGGGAGGTGTAGTAGTCACCGTTGTGGAATTCCTAATGATACCTAACTTACTTTGGGTAATCTTCAGAAACCATTCAAAAATGGCTTCTAAGTGGCATCAGACAGGAAGAGGGAGAATACATATATTCACACTCCACGAGGTGGAGGAGCAAGCCAGGGGATTAGAGAGTTAGAGCACCTCTGGAGTCAGCCAGAGACACTCGATGGATCCATACTAAATATTGGCATGCTTGGTTCCTATTTCATAATTTTAAAAACATTATATTTCATTGCAACAAGTGTGAAATTAAAATATACTCAAAGAAAAGGATGAACAGTGAGATCAGTTTACTATTCTGTAGAAATTTTCTAGTCCTTATTAGGTCTTTTTTCACTAATTTATTCATACACAAATGCATGCACATGCACACACAGTTAGTGATAAAGATATTGTATTCCATATATACAAAAGACATACAGGATGATTGTAAAATACTGTAAACTGTTCCAATGTCTTCAACTGACGTCTCTACACCTCTGTGCCCAGACCAAGAATACTAGAGTCTCTACACCTCTGTGCCCAGACCAAGAATACTAGAGTCTCTACACCTCTGTGCCCAGACCAAGAATACCACAGTCTCCACACCTCTGTCACCAGATCAAGAATACTAGAGTATCTACACCTCTGTGCCCAGACCAAGAATACTAGAGTCTCTACACCTCTGTCACCAGATCAAGAATACTAGAGTCTCTACACCTCTGTGCCCAGACCAAGAATACTAGAGTCTCTACACCTCTGTCACCAGATCAAGAATACTAGAGTCTCTACACCTCTGTGCCCAGACCAAGAATACTAGAGTCTCTACACCTCTGTGCCCAGACCAAGAATACTAGAGTCTCTACACCTCTGTCACCAGATCAAGAATACTAGAGTCTCTACACCTCTGTGCCCAGACCAAGAATACTAGTCTCTTCACTTCTGTCCCCAGACCTAGATTACTAGAGGTTCTTCACCTCTGTCCCCAGACCTAGATTACTAGAGGTTCTACACCTCTGTGCCCAGACCAAGAATACTAGAGTCTCTTCACCTCTGTCACCAGACCGAGAATACTAGAGTCTCTACACCTCTGTCCCCAGACCATGATTATTAGAGTCTCTACATCTCTGTCCCCAGACCTAGATTACTAGAGGCTCTTCACCTCTGTCCTCAGATCTAGATTACTAGAGGTTCTACACCTCTGTCCCCAGACCTAGATTACTAGAGGCTCTTCACCTCTGTCCCCAGACCTAGATTACTAGAATCTCTACACCTCTGTCACTAAGACCAAGATTATTAGAGTCTCTACACCTCTGTCACCAGACCAAGAATACTTGAGTCTCTACGCCTCTGTCACCAGACCAAGTATACTGAGAATGTGATAAGAAAAACTAGCACTCAATCAATGGCACTGCAGCATCATATTTAGGATGTGAGAATAAGTGAAATTCCTCTCCAAACGTCATACGGTATCTGTTGCTTAGACAAACTAAATCATGATATTATATTACAAAGAAAATGACCTTCCAACAAGAAAAAAGAAAAAAATAATAATAATAAAAATAATAATAAAAAGAGGTAAAGTAGGAAAAACAAATAATCACTACTCCTCTCTCTCTCTTTCTCAGACTCACGTTAAGTTATGACACAGCAATCGCCTGCAGGCTATATTGCACATGCACATCACATGATTGCCTTCACAACTAGTTTGTAACATATACATAGCACACACATCTACTCAATCAAAATTGGAAAAAAATTGACAAGCATAACTAGAGACCATTGTTATCAATGATGACGATCATGTCCAGTACTGAGTATGAGTTAGTGTACACTTCATCTATCATGCTCAATTGAGTAGGTCTCTACACTCATACTAGCCTCCCCCACTCAGTAATAGTGGAATGGTTAGGCAATACATGGTTTCACGACATCACAGAACTTCTGAGACGAGTTATCATATTTTAAATCATCGAACTCTTTCATCAAAACCACACTCCTAAATATAATTATGTTACGAAGTAGTCTGTAGGTAATAATTTCAACTAACTAATCAATACCTTCAGGTACAACAGCTGTGTTTAAGACAGCAGTAGAATTTGAAAATTGCCCCCTAATAAACCATGAACCCTGTGAGTCAATGACATACCTCTTTGTCTAGAAGGGAGTCAATAGCACATGGAGAACGGAAACTTAATTTCCAAAACATAGTCTTCCTCTTTCTTTACGCCTTTGTCTGTTTGAAATCAGCTACATGGAAAGTTATTAATAGTGAAAACATACAGTAGCAAGCTATTGAGTGTATGAGGTAGAAAATGGAAGGAAATATGTCAGGAATTATATAGTCTCCTTCATAAAGCAAGAACATAAGGTCACCTGGAGCAGTGTATGTCTAGCATACACTCCTTATAGCTCATCATTTAGCATCTCAGCTTATACACTGACCAATACTCAGACATTATCAACTACCCACAGCTGCGTATTAGGAAAGGTACATAGCCACTGGTACTGCAAGAGTTAAATACAACACAACTATGCAGAACCAAACATGGACATAGTTTAAGAAGCTAATCCAATATTGTAGCCTTGAGAATACTGTAAGTCCCTTGTTATTGCTTGAATTATTGAATGTGCCCGTGTAAAGCTGTGGATAGCATTAAGGTCTTCCATTCAATGGTTATTTAGAGTCACAATTAGCATAGATAACAAGTACTCAGGTAACTACTATTGGCTTAAGAAGCACCTAATTATGTCCAGCTTATAACTTCTGTTTCAGAAAGCTAAAAAATTCCATTAACTTACCATAAAAGCCAAAAAGTAGCATGCCAGAATTCCCTCTCCGTAGCTCCTACACAAAATCCCCCTCAGTAAACTACTTCAGTGAATTTTACACTTTCTCTAACTCAGGAAAACAAGTTGGACAACAGAAAAGCTGGCTTTGCTTCATACACCGAAGGTTTCCCGGTAAGTTACAGCTTTCCCAGACGGTAGTTCCCCGTAAATACTTTCCTTGTAAGTGACCCAGAAGTTAACAGTGCTTCTCTGTTACTGACCCACAAAGATGGCCTCCAATAAAATTAATGGTCCTCACGAGAGTTCCGCTAACGTCACGGGGGAAGGGAGGTGAACCCTCCACCCTCCACCCAATGCTGATGTAACAAATAGGCGTGGTTAGAGGCGGAGCTCAGGAGAGAGTGCCGCTGGTCTCAATAGCGTAGACCCTTTACCCACCATTGCGCGTGTATTTGTGAAAATTAAATGGCGGTTCACCAGCTGAGTCTAGATGAAGTGAATTCTGGTATCCCTTTAGACTTAGGCTGGGTGGAATCTTCCAGAGTTAATCTTCCAGCCACCAACAGGAGGGCCGCCTCTCACAAGACGAGAAGGTCTATTAAGAAGGAATGGCAAGCTGCGTGGCTGCTACAAGCTATTAGGTGCATAGACCTCACCACTCTTGATGGAGATGACACACCAGGAAATGTTACTCGTCTTTGCCACAAGGCTAAATGCCCAGTCCGCTCTGATCTAGTAAAGGCTCTAGGAGTGGAGGATGAAAAGATCCAAGTGGGTGCCATTTGTGTATATTCTGAGCGTGTCCCAGATGTTGTTAAAGCACTCAAGGAAGTTGGTGTCATGCACATTCCCATAGCTTCAGTTGCTGCCGGGTTTCCAGCAGGACAAACTCCATTGGAATTACGGGTGGCCGAGGTACAAAGGGCAGTGGAATATGGTGCCACGGAGATAGATATTGTCATCACACGCACGTTTGTCCTGCAAGAAAACTGGCAGGCCCTTTATGATGAGGTGCGTGCTTGTAGGGAAGCATGTGGAAAAGCACACTTGAAGACTATTATTGCCACAGGACATCTGGGCACGCTCACAAATGTATACAAGACAAGTCTCGTTTGCATGATGGCAGGTTCGGACTTCATCAAGACCTCTACGGGTAAAGAAGCAGTTAATGCCACTTTCCCTGTTGCTCTTGTGATGGTGCGAGCTATCAGAGAGTATCACCACCGAACCGGTTACAAAGTAGGATTCAAAGCTGCAGGAGGGATCCGAAGTGCAAAGGAATCTCTTTCATGGTTGGCCCTCATGAAGGAAGAGCTTGGGGATGAATGGATGCAGCCGAACCTGTTCCGTATAGGTGCTAGTTCTTTGTTAGGAGATATTGAGAGACAGCTGTACCACCATGTGACTGGTCGATATGCTGCCAAGCACCAAATGCCTATGTCTTAGAGACAGTAGTGTGATGATAAAGTTGCTAGTCAAATGTATTGTGTATGAATGTTATAGAGTATACGGTTTGTTGCTGCATATTAGTCAGCACAGGTAATGAACTTTTGTATGGCTGATGGATGAATGGTGTTGAACAAATGAAAGATTTATCTCTGCGACGTTAGTGATCCTTTTTATGTACATAATTTTCAAATTGCAGCTCAGCGAAAATCCGGGACGTTATTGATCCTTTTTATGTACATAATTTTCAAATTGCAGATCAACAAAAATCCGGCCCAGCATTATTATCTATGATTATCTTCATCTTTTGACCTTCCAATATATATATTTTCTTTCTCAAGCATGAAACCATTCCCTGTGCCAAAGGAGATAGTTTTCTTGCTCCCTATGCTATCCAGAAGAAATTTGTGGACTTTTTTTTTTCTTTTTTTTTTTCTTTTTTTTTTTTTAATTATTGAAAAATACACTCTGACTGTGTGTGTGACATAAACAGGAACTGGAGTGCATAAGAGCTCAATAGGTTGGTTGCCTTAGTCTGAGAGCAAGGTTTGAGGATGATAGTTACCACATACATACCAGGTCACTCACTATCTGTAGAGCAATTTGCATTACCTGAATCAGCCCTGTGGATCAGCAAAGACCAGCTTGCAAAACTTGCCAACATAGTACCCACACAAGTTTACGCAGGATGTGTTGTATTCAATTGGGCCACGGCAGTTTAATTTCCTGCTTCTCTGGCTAAAAAATATTTAAGATCAATAGGCACAATACAAACAGCTGCAAAAACAATACTTGACCTCATGATCCCATGACTTGGGCTATCTTTTCTTAGTAAACCAAAACAGAATTATGCAGAGAAGCACACCAAACAGTTATAAACCACAGTTGTTGTTTTTTTTTCTAATTCACTCTCCTGGCTTTCAGATGCAGAGTGATTTCCCTAGTAACTTGTATTGTTTGTTGTTTTTTATTAGGATCTTACTAAAAGTAATGAGGTGGGTGGATGAGAAATAAGTAATTGAACACAAGCAGTTGCCTTAAATCATTTTATACAGCTTGTGTAACCAATTAAGGTACTGGTGGATTTATGTCAATTCTCAAGTTCATTCCAAAATCTGATGCAGACTATTAGCTTGCACAAGTTTAGGACAAGTCATTCATCCAATTTTGTGTCCAGTACAAAAACAGCTGCCAGCATTAATTTTGACAGCTACTAAAGCCCTATCCACACTGTATAATAAAACCGGTTTCACCCTGTCCAGGCACCAAGAATCCATACTACACCTGGTTTCATCCCAATGGGTTCCACCAGTTTTCATCTGAAACCTTCAAAAGGATATGCTTCAATCAGTGCATATTTATTCAACCTTCTGTAGCTTTATTGTTGATGTTTGCTATTAGGAGTTTAACTACAACAGCTCCTTCCTCTTTATACTTCATTTGTGCCAGGACATTGCAGAGGAAAAAAGACGGAGCAACGTAGCACACCAGAAAATAAGATATCCATTTCTATGAGGTAGAGGAAAACCAAGTAATCCATCCAGCTACTTACTCAGCCCACAGGTGATGTGAGTGGGTTTAGCACTGTGCTAGTGTGGACGCAAGGAAACATTTGGACTAAAGGAACCATTTGGAGGCAAGGAAATATTTGGAATGGGTGTTGCTGGAGAGCGGTACAAACCCGTTTGTAGTGTGGACAGGGCTTAAGTTTGTACTAGTCAGCTAAAAATAGTGAAAAATACACCAAAATATGGAGTTCAGATCTTCAGCATTTCAGGATGTACCTTGAAAATAATCCCATGCTAACAAATCTCAACAAGAGACACTAGGGATTGATCCATTTATGAGGGACTTCTATTTAAACATCAGTTGCCTCTTCATTTGTACTTGCATGAAGTTACTGATACTGTAGCAACCATGCAAAGCGATGCTTAGAATTTTCTTTCAGATTTGATAACCAATTTGACTAAGATATGAAAGACACAGACAAACATTCTCAATTAAATGAAGATGTTTTTTTTCCTTCTGTCTTCTTTTAGTGGTGGCTGTCTGTCATGTATGATGATCAAAGGATCAGTTAGTTGTAAATAGGTTACATTCATGAAATCAATGCCTCTATGGCAGATGTTAAGTCACTAGACATGTGTTCAATGAATAAGAAAATGCAGTGAAATATTTTAGCAGAGATTGATCATGCCATGCCCAGCGGGCCTGATGCCCGTGGCCAATTGATGCCCAAGACCCCTGATGCTAAAGGTGGAAGAGCTTATTGATAGGTGATGATTTATAGTTTTCTTTTCTTCTCTTCCCTCCCCTTCTCCCCCCCCCCCCCCTACCCCTCAAATTTAAATTTAATAAATTTATCATTAAAAAGATGTATAAAAGTCATTATCTTGTTGTACAAAGTCATTATCTTGTTGTACAAAGTCATTATCTTGGTGTACAGAGTCATTATCTTGGTGTACAAAGTCATTATCTTTGTGTACAAAGTCATTATCTTGGTGTACAAAGTCACCATTTTGGTGTACAAGTTGGAATTGGTATGCAATATTAATATTTTGAAGGAGTACAGGTTAAAGGTGTTACTAAGGTCATTATTTTGGTGTACAAGTTCATCATTGAAGAGGTGTACAATTTCATTAGCCGCTTATTAAGGAGGAGCTGTTCATTAATTTAAAGGTGCACAAGTTTTAATTGTGAGGGGTTGTCCAAAAAATAAGAGGTTAAATAAATAGTAATGTCTGTGTTAGTTTCTAAAGTGAGAGATAATTCATCCTTTTCACAAAAAAAAAAATGATAAGTTTCAGGATGGACAAATAATTTAAATCAAGATAGATTTAATGAGGTACTTTCAATTTAGAAACTTGATAAGTGGTCAATTAATATATATTTCAAATGTATCTCCAGTGAGATTACAGAGATATGAACCAGATGATGACAAAACACGCTTTTGATTTAGAGGTGATTTTTCCCCTACTTTGATTCATTCCAAAAGGAAAGAGCATTGTTTCATTAAAAAAAAGTTGTGGAGTGAATCATGAGGTTGTCAAACTGTACATCATCTAGAATATGATTCCAAGAGGATAACTTGGTAAGTTAATTAATTTGACTAGAAAATGACTTTTTGCTACATTTATAAAGTGAGAAGAAATGACAGAGACATTTTCATTTCATAATCCTTATTATTTGTGCTAAATTTTTCTTGCGATATCAGTTTCAAGTCAACAGATCAAAATTTTGTTCAGAATTTTATGGGATCCCTAGCCCCCCACCATTATCCATTACATTTACTTTGAATGCAAATTATTTATCAAAATGGCTCCCTGCGTGTACATCTTCCCCCTCCCCAAACATTTTCCATTACATTTACTTTGAATGCAAATTATTTATCAAAATGGCTCCCTGTGTGTACATCTTCCCCCTCCCCAAACATTTTCCATTACATTTACTTTGAATACAAACTATTTATCAAAATGGAACCTGCAGAAGTAGTTATATATCAATTTACAAATCTAATCATTTTTCAATGTTAGTACATAATATATAAGAACTGCACCACTGCTGTCTATTTTCATTTATTTGTTGTTGTTGTTGTTGTTGTTGTTTTGGGGGGGGGGTGGGGAATTTATACTTTTAAAAAACTTATTGTCTCATTACTGCCAGTTTTGACAAATAAAAAATAAAAAAATAAATAAATTAAAAAAATTAAAAAAAAAAAATGAAATTAAAAAAAAAAAAATGAAATGAAAAAAAAATCCATCAATTTCTGTATTTCAGATCCTCAGCATCAGGCATGTTTTCTTTTTCTGATGAAATTAGTAACTGGGCATATGCAGGAACAATGCTTGACTTCCTAGGCCTGTGATGAGTGTATTTCTGATCCTAGGATAATACAGTTCAACTGGAAAATGCTAAAAATGCATATATGGTTTTAAGGATTATATCTGCAAACTATATTGGTAGTGTGTCATGTTTATTGACTCAAAACCACATGGTTCAAAAGTTCATCCTTAGGGTTAGTGGTGTAGGAGGAGAGTGGGTGGGACATGATGATACAATTTGGAAAGGGACATAAATGTGGCAGTCTTGTATCTATTTCGAACCCAACTGAATGTATATTCACCCAAATATTCGATTTGGCTTGAAGTTATCACAACCGAATCTAGCATGATACCACACACACTGATCTATTATATATTTTGGTTCGTATGTTTGTCTGTGTGCATATGTATGTGTGTGTGTGTTTTTCTGTGTATGTCTGTATGTGTGCTTTGTGTGCGTACATCCAGCCATCATGTACGTGTGTGTGTGTGTGTGCATGCATCCAGCCATCACGGCCAAACCATTGGACCAAAAAGGCCGAAATTCAAGGATGTAATCCAGGAAGTGCCTGGAAGGACATCCTTGGTTGAACATAGTATCCCCACAGGTGATGCATCTCCTATTCATCTCCCTCCTCATAGGCTGGCACACTCTGCCCAGGATTTCCAAAGGGAGGAAATGAAAACTCAGTTGCAACAAGGAATAATTGAGCCTTCAAAGAGCCCTTGGGCAACTATTGTAATAGTGCCAAAGAAAGATGGGAATAAGAGAATGTGTGTGGATTTCAGGAAACTAAATGCAGCTACTGTGGAGGATGACTCATACCCCCTTCCATATATTGAAGCTCTGATCAATGACATAGGAATGGCTAAGTATATCCCTACTCTGGATCTTACAAAAGGATACCACCAGGTCCCGGTCTCAAAACATAGCCAAGAGAGAGACCATGCCTTTTGGGCTGATATCAGTCCCGTCGACTTTCCAGAGGCTGATGGATCACATACTTGCTGATTTACATGATTCTACTGCAGTGTATCTAGATGACATTGTGCTACACAGTGCTACATGGGAAGAACACTTGCAGCATGTTACCACTGTTTTGCAATGACTAAGATCTGCCGGGATTGCATATCAAAGAGACAAACTGCAACTTTGGAGTGAATAATTGTCTTTTTAGGACATGTGCTGGGTGGAGGAAGAGTGAAACCCATGGAGGCCAAAATTAAAGTAGTAAGGAATTACAGTTGACCACAGATGAAGAAACAAATAAGAGCCTTTTGGGGCTCTGCAGCTACTACTGCTGGTTCATTCTTTCCTTTTCCACAGTGGGACTCCTCTCACAGAGCTAACCAAGAAGAACAAAGAAAACAAAGTGATATGAAACAGAGCATGTGAAAAAGCATTCAACCTACTTAAACAAGCTTTGATAAGTCAACAAACAGTACTAACAAGCCCAGACTGGAACAAACAGTTCATTTTACAAATAGATGCTTCGGCAAGGGGTTTTAGGCTACATTTTAAGCCAGTTGGATGGGCATGGGATCGAACACCCAATAGCCTATGGTTCTAGATATCTACTACAGAGGAACAGAACTATTCGACGATTGAACATGAGGCATTGGCAATTGTGCAGTTAAGAAAGCATTTTTGAACAAATTTACAGGGAACCAGATACATTGTTCAAATGGATCACGACCCCCCAACTCACCTCGGGAATCTAAGGGATACCCATGGACACTTGGCTAGGTGGGCCCTGACTTTGCAGAGTTAACAATTTGTAATGGAACATAAAGCAGGAACAGCAAGCGCAAACACTGATAGACTATCCTGGGAATTGTGGTTTCCAACAAAGGGGAAGGGAATGTCAGAGATCAAGGAGAACATTGACAAAAAGACATCTCCGACAGGAGAAGCTGCTCATCTTCAACAGGAATTGTTTGTTAAAGAACAGAGTTGTGGTAAAAATGGTTATGGGAACGTGGTTGGTGGTTTACAAGTCAATAGAACCAATGACCGCCCAAACGGTAAACATGTTTACGGCCAGGAGACAGCTGGGCCACGACAAGCAAGCTGATTGGTGGAACCATAACAACTCAGTGACGTCAAACTGGAACTTAGAATTATTATAAAAAGGATAATATTAACTATGTAGAGGAGTCTGATACTCATAAGTAGTATTGGTTTTGAACTGTGTAATTTTATTGAGTCACCACTAGGTGTACTATTTTGCTTTGTGCATATTTTTCGAATATAACAAACTGTTTTGTCAGAGGGTAGACAACTAAGGGGCTTACTTGATTTTGGCTTAGCAAGGGTCTCAACAGTGAGGTTAAGACTAAGGCTAAGCATAGGGTGAAAGAACGGATCCCTAGAGAAAATCAAGTTGCTCCAGACGAAAGGTTGCTTTGATCACAAGTACCAACCAATTTCAGTGCTTTATATCTGGTTACTGTATTTACTCATTATTTTTACATGTCAATAAACTGTGGTAGTGTTAACTTAATTAGTTTTTTTGTTCTTCAACCTTTCCTCCTGATCGGTTGACTCTGGTTGCATCTGACTGGATGCTATATTCTGTAAATATTTTATAGCACTTCCCGGCATGTATACAAAACTTAATTATCTTCAATTGTGGGCAATCATTTTTGTGAATAATGATATTTGCTAGCAACCATCAACGATCAGATGAAGGGTAGATGTTTTCATACCAACTACACAGCTTAGTAAATATGAAATTAGCCATTGTCCAAATATGCAGGTATTGCTTTAGGAATAATAAATTAATATTTTAGAATGATAGGCACCTTTCATGCTAAACTGTTAACTTATGCACGCATGACGAGTACTAATCAATAGTTTTGATGCAACCATCTTTGGCAGGTGCAGAGAGGTCCTTTCTCTTTTCATGAAGTCATTTAGTCACGAAGTCATTTAGTGCTGAACAGAGACTGTGTGTGGAAGACTGAATAAAAGTATCAATCATGTAGCAGTACATTATAAATATATACTGGCTTAATAATGAACTGAATTTAATAGCTCGTGTTGAGAATTATGTTGAAAATAATAAAACAGGCTTCTTATCTTAAATATTAGGTAAAGCTTACTAGCTGGAATTATAAATGGAATAATAGGCTAAACATTTAGTACATTCAATCAATGGCTATATAGAAACAAGTGAAGTTAATTCTCATACATCCTTGTCACATATCATTAGTACTGTTTTCAATTTATTTTGCCTATTTCAAAATGCCCTATAGTGAACGAGAAATAAGTTAAGATTGTGCATTTGGTATCCAACTCATATTCCTTGAATCTCAATAGTCCATATGGTGAATAATGAATGTTGCATCCTGCGTATCTTCAGAGTTGACCCCAATTAGAACTGTGTCAATGAAAGTACCATGGTAGTGTCCAGCTTCGAGTATCAACATTAGGAAATGGAATTAATGGTAGATGCGGGCCATTGCATCCTACTTGATAGTATTTCAATCCATATTGTTATGGATGGAAAAGAAGTCTTATCAATGCCACCGTTAGGGTTTGGAGGAACCTGCAATAGACTTACGACCATGATTGCATAAAATATTAGTGCTGTAGCGAATACAATAAGCTTTTTATTTCAAGAAATGAGGAATAGCATTCTCCCCACTTTTCTACAAAACCACCATAAAATTTTAACCCGCTCTTCAGGCACATCCTACAGTGGATCATTTTAGCCCCCCCCCCAAAAAAAAAAAAAAAAAAAATTGAGTCACCTGATCATATTTCTTCCTGTGGACATGTCAGGTCAAATGTGCCAAAAATGATGCTATCTATTTATGGTACTTATGGACAGTCAAATTCATTGACCTACAAGCATGCTAATACAACTTGAATCTGGTAGGGAAATGGGTTGGGTAACACTAGGCCACAACTTATCCTGTGGGCATGTCATTATATCCCAGGGCAACGCCTCGGCCTGGTATATGCTGCTAGTAGCTTTATAATGCTGGGGATGCTCACTTCATAAACCATGTTTGTTTACACAGCCTGAAAATAAATACACACAACACAGACACAATTACCTCCTGAAGATTTTTACCAGGGAATCAGGACATAATAATTTAAAAGATCATAAAAGTCAAACAGAATATTTGGTGACCAAAGCATAACTTCACATTCAAGAACTTAATTAAATAGTAGTGGGTTGTTGTTTTAATTTTTTTACTTTTCCAATTTGTGGTTTGCAGCATTAGATTATCCTTCCAACTTTATCATCAAGTCATAGTGGGGAGAACGTACCCTCTAGTATTTTAATACAAGAAGCATCATAACATTAAACAGTCGTACACAATGGTCACACATGTTCTGTGGTAAGGGATAAAATTGTCAACAACATTCGGATAGCACCATTCTAGTTGGTGGGGGTTAGTTGACAATGATGATATAATTATGATAGACAGTGATCCATGAAATATTGCAAATGTGATAAAAGAGGCTGTGTACCACAAGTTCAGCACTTTGTGAAGAATTTTGGGTCCTTCTTCAACTTCAACAGAAAAGTTACATTCAAACCATGAGCATGTCTCTGTAACAACAAAATATCCAGAGGAAAACTCCAATGGGGGGAATCAATTTACATATATACACACATTAGCAGACATACCTTGAATATGATGTGTCCACAGAAAGAGGTGTGGCCAAGTGTGATCAACCCATATACAAAGGTTTAGTGTCCCAATACTCCCAGAGGAAGAGGCATGGCCATGTCAATCCCAGTCATGATCTGTGATGTGCATGGAAGTTTCAGGTCTCTAGGTCCAAGGGTTTTACCCAAGTACCTTAAAAAAATTTTAAAAAAAGAAAAAAAGAAAGGAAAATCAAGCATTTTAGCCTGATACTCCCACAGAAGAGGTGTGGTCAGCTATTCCTTTTTTTATATTATGCTAAAAACCATCCTTGGTGTAGATGTCCATTCTCAAGAGCCAGTTTCATTTTGGTCGGTGTGGAGGCGAAGTGGATGCAAGTAAACATACATACGTTGCATACCTACATCATGGCCAGACATCAGGTTCAACACAAAAAGTTCTTCTTGTCAGGTATTTGAAAGAATAAAAGAAAGGGAAACAAAAGCAGTCCCACACTAAGGCCTGTGCACGCAATAATTCTATAATATTTATTAACATGGTGTTTTAGACCAGGCACAATAATTGTTCAGAACACTTAAAATGAGGTTAAGTTGTGGTAATCTCTAAAACTTTTGGGTTTCCACACAGTAGCACTTAGTTGTGACAACAGGTTAAAACAAATTTAG
>OZ017789.1:3260932-3372019 GCA_963969325.1 Lycopodina hypogea
AGAAGAAAAAAAATAGCCCCACCGGCAGGATTTTATGCCAATCTTCACCAAACTTCCTTATAACCACCCCAAGGTGAACCCCATCAAACCCTGAAAATATGAGCCCTTTAGGCCCAAGTGTCTGGGAGGAGTTAGTGAACTAACTGCTCTTCACCAAACCTCATAACATCCTCAGGGTGACTCCCATCTAACCCTGAAAATATGAGCTCTTTAGGTCTAATTGTCTGGGAGGAGTTACCTAACAATCACACAAACAAGCAAACAAAGAAACAAATTGAGAATTATAGTAAGATCACTCAATACTTGTGCACTTATACAACAAGCTCAGTTATTAGCAGCCATAAACCCAGTGAAGTTGTACAGGAGGTGCGGCTCCAGCCCTGAGAGACACAGTGGTTCCCACGCCATGGACTAATACTGACACGGAGCATGTACCAGCACTTGCTAAACTAGTGAGAAAAGTGTTTTATACATATTAAAAAAATAAATAGATTATATAGAACTTGCTGTGCTCTTGATAATTTTAATTTTGTTTGTTTGTTTATAATCATCAGCAAATACATTCATTGGAGGGGAGGGGAGGGGTGGAGTGGGTGGGTGAGGGTGCATACCCCTGGGACCTCTAGAAGACCTAACTCCACTACCTTATTATATTAATGACCTTAATTTGCTTGTGATGTTTTAATATCACATTCTTATCATCAAAAAATTTCAACATTTTTTCAAGGTTTGCAATCTCATTGGAGCATGGACCCTTTACCTGGACAGTCCATAAGTACTATGGAGAATTCCTTGCACTGAGACGTTTCCTTGCCCCAACACGACTGCCGGGTATAGGCAGAATGGGCAAGATGGGGTGAGGAGGATTGTGGGTGGAGGAAAGGGTTTGGCTTGAGATTGAGCGGTTAAGCGTGTAGGTGAGAGTGAAAAGGAAGGGTGGAGGTGCAGGCAGGAGAAATGTGTGGAGGTGTGGTTTACGTGTGAGAGAAGGGGTGGAAGAATTGGAAATGTGAAATTCATGATGGCAGTCAGTTAGAATGTGTGGGACGAATTAGTGAGCAGTCATTAGTAAGAGAGATGTGAGTGTGAGATCAGTGGGAATGAACAGAAGTGGATGTGTGAATGAATGTGGAAGTGAGTTAGCTTAGAAGGGATGCAAGAAAGCACTCATACTGGTATTGTCATTGTCTCTCTCTTCAGACGGCGGCGACGGAAAAGAGGGTATCTACCGCATCTTCTGACCATCCTGGACATAAATGTTCTACGTGAAGCACACCGCATACAGGTGGGTGTGGTCTCGTTTCACATGAATTGAACTTTTATAAACAGCAAAAACATTGTATGAAAGACCAATTTTTCAGGTGTCAGTCATTCTAATTGGAGTAAGCATACAGTAGTCAGGCTCTCGAAGTATCACAATGTTAATAAAACACTTGGTGACATTTGGTCACAAAGTTCATTGAATTCTAATGTCTTTGCTCAAGAACTGGCGCTATGTCAAAGTTAATTCTCTTAAGTGCTAAATGTGTTATTATCCTGTACTTTACCCTCAAACTGAAGATGCTTCAATGCTATATGCTAATATGAAAATACAAACCAAAAAAGATATAGCGTCTGCACTAAGGCCTGTTGCAAATGATTATTATAATATCTATTAAAACATGTGTTTTAGACCAGGCCAATGAATGTTTAGAAAGCTTAAGATGAGGTTAAAGTTGTGGGAAGATTAAAAGCTTTTAGTTTCTATACAGCAAAAGTACTAAGTTGTAACAACAAACTTTGGTATTTCAATACAGTAAACAACCCACCCCCCCCCCCCCCCCCCACACACACACACACACACACACACACACACACACACACACACACACACACACACACACACACACACACACACACACACACACACACCATTCCAATCCCAGTGTTCCTAGACCTGTGGGCCACAGATAAAATAGATGAGTACCTTTCCTGTGGACATGCAGTGCCTCTGGGCCCTTCACTACTCACTCCCCTACACATGTAAAGACACTCCTTATAATGGAAATAAAATGATGACATTTATCTTCATAGGCAGGTAGGTAGGCAGGCAAACAGAGACAGGCAGACAGACAGGCAGATGGATAGGCAGGCAGACAGACAGACAGACAGACAGACAGACAGACAGACAGACAGACAGACAGACAGACAGACAGACAGACAGACAGACAGACAGACAGACAGACAGGGAAGGTATTAATACAGACTAACCAACTGTATGATTGACCCATTCACAGACCGACAGACCGACAGACCGACAGACCGACAGACCGACAGACCGACAGACCGACAGACCGACATGGCAGTTTTTGTTGAGAGGGAGAGACATGTGTAGCAACTAACTATTTCTTTACCTTGCCTTATGGCAACAGTAGAGCCTACCCTTCTCCAAAGAGCTGCAGTCCAGTTCTCTTGAGGAACATGCCCCAGACTAGGACTCCATCTTGGGTTAGCCACTTAGTGTCTGCTAGACCAAGAGAGCACTGATAAGGAATACTCCATAGCAACCAATATGGGGAATTAGTGCTACAATTGAGTACAGATAAGTATAATGACAAACTAAAGCAACACTATTGATCAGTCTGCCGGAGAAGAGAAGACTTAACTGTGTTTATGTTTTGAATAATTTGTCATACCTTTTGTATAGAACATTATATGTAAATTATTTTGATATCAGATCAAAGTTTATTGCATATGTTTTCTATTGATGTGATAGATTTGATATTACCATTGACTCTAGTATGCCTTTAGTCAATCATGTAGAATCATTATAAAAAAAATAGAAAGAAGGAAGAGTCACTCATTTCCACTGGGACGCACTACGCTACTAATGAGTTACTTAAGGGTAGCCAGATATTCTTGTGGCTACCTAAAGCCCTTTTAGGGTGGTACGAATGAATAACAGATCATTAGAAGAGTGTATTAAGATTTTGTTGTTGCTTTGAGGGTATCTTTATGTGACCGGTACCAATTCAAACGGCATAACAAATACAGTTGCATGGAATAAACCATTATCACTGTTATGTTTATAATTTTCTGCACATTTACAAATTTTAGAGGCAGTTGCCGAAAGTTCGCAAGTTTCTGAACGCTGTGTTAAGCAACCGAGTGTACAGGTGCAATGCTCACACGGTAAGGGGTTATCACTTTCAGAAAGTTCTTTATGGATGATTGTTCATTATTCTAGTAATGATATCGTTTGGTGAGCTGATAATGTCTGGTACAGATATACGCATCCTATTAGAGAGGTTATTTTTTTTATCTGTTATGTTCTCGAGAATTACATCTTATTAAAGGTTTAATTTTATTCATTTCCTTTGGAATTGTCCTGGCATGCATTTCATGAATTATGATAACTGGCGATGTTAGTTGGCACATTTTATAGAGCATGCATTTGGTTTGATTATTGAAAGTTTTATTGGTGTGAGCTGTGATTGAAAGGAACAGCAGCTGATTGATAGATTGATCACCATTATCACAGCAAACTCCATGCTGCAAACTTTATGCAGGACAAAGCAAGAATGAATACTAAACTGTTCCTAATCTGAACTGTGTTGTAACACATTCCATTCTAATGAGTCATTGATATGACAAACTTGTGCATAGTCAGCTGACTGGCCTAAATATGTCATCATGGTCAGCTGACCAGCCCAGTGATGTGTGATTATATTAATTTATTGAGAAACAAATTATAAACCTTTTTATTTTCTAAATAATTTTTCATTAAAAAAATATATATATGTTCCTGAATACAATGAATATATAATACATACAAGCCTCTGAAGAGCTAAATAGTAACTTTAATTTCCGCTGTCCCTTGATTGAACTATTATAAATTTTAATTTGTCAAGGCAGAGGACAGGGAGTGGGTGTGAGGGGAAGGGAAGAATGGAGTTTATTTTTTTAATCACTTGATCACTTGTGTGTAACAGAATGAGACTGCACCTTCCTCTCTCTCTGCCCCCCCCCCCCCCCTCCCCCCCCCCCCCCACTTACTGTGTGTGTCTCTCTCTCTTCACCCCTCCCCAATTTCTTTATTTTTCTTTTTCAGCTTGAATTCCTTGAAATTGGAAGGCTGTCGTTCATTGAAGACCTTGGATCTAAACGCAAGTGAGTGAGAGAGTTAGCTAGCATTGTGTACATGTTCATAGTTGAATATGAAAGGTGAGACTATGTCACAGTAGGGAGTTTGAACCCAAGGTATGGGGGTTGAACCCAAGGTATGGAGGGTTGAACTCAAGATATGGGGGTTGAACTCAAGGTATGGGGGGTTGAACCCAAGGTATGGGGGTTGAACCCAAGGTATGGGGGGTTGAACTCAAGGTATGGGGGGTTGAACCCAAAGTATGGGGGTTGAACCCAAGGTATGGGGGGTTGAACCCAAGGTATGGGGGGTTGAACCCAAGGCATGGGGGTTGAACCCAAGGTATGGGGGGTTGAACCCAATGTATAGGGGTTGAACTAGGCTTACCATATAGTCCGGCTTTACCTGGACATGTCCTCCTTTTAGGTCATTATATATCAGTCCGGGAGGATTTTTGAAATATCTGAAAATGTCAGGGATTCTGGTCCTTTTTTTGTTGAAAAATATTTGTTGCTGAAAAAGCCGCACTTTCCCCCCCAAATTCTCCAGCTTAGCAACACTTGCTCAGTGAAGTGGTCTGGAAAAGCAGGCACTGAAGCTAGCATGTTTATTTCTCTGTCCCCATGTCCTGCCGTAGGTGGTGGGGGGATTGTGGTGAGTATTTAAAAAGATTTTTTTTTCTATTCTGATCAATTATCCCAGACTGCTTGCAGTGCACTATCACATTATAAATCCTACCGACTTTCCTTCCCAAGGCTGACTTCTTTATTTGATGATTCTATTTTAAAGTTCACAATGCCCAAACGTAAGTGCAAGTCCACTCCAATACTGGAGACAAAATTTTTCATGTTTTTGTAGAACAGGAAAGGAATGAGAATCCCAATGTTTAGACTGAGTATTTTTGTGAAATTGGTAACAATCCAATTAGTGCAGTAGAGTAAACTTTTCATTTCATACAGTGAAGCATCATCAGGACTGCACATCTGCCATGTTGACTAAAGATCTTTAACCAGAGTGAGTGAAGGTGGGACCTTTTCAATTCAAATTATTGATTTTCTTGCATTAATTGATGATATGAATATTTTATACTTTTACTGTAGTCAGGGTAGAGGGTTAAAGATTGAGCTAGGGCTAGGGCCTGTTCCTCTGCTATGGTGAATGAAAATGAGGGAGCCTGAGATTAGAAATGCTATTTCTTTTTTCCACATTAAATTTTATTAATGGTTCTCCATCCACACAAAAAGTTCACTAGTGAAATATGATACCCCCCCCCCCTCCCTCCCAAAGTGTCCTCTTTTTTGAATCTGCAAATATGGTAGCCCTAGTTGAACCCAAGGTATGGGAGTTGAACCCAAGGTATGGGGGTTGAACCCAAGGTATGGGAGTTGAACCCAAGGTATGGGGGTTGAACCCAAGGTATACAGGCTGAATGACGGCTTAAGGGTTGTTCGTTTGGAATCCACTTGCCTCATTGCTATAGCCTCAGGACAGTCGCACCACATCTGTAGCCATCCTCTCAAATGGGATATACTCACTGGTAGAGTCACTGAAGGTGCCTGGCTCCTCTTCACCGGGGTCACTCTTTGACATTCCTTCCACCTCTACAACTGAATCTGCAACCTCAGCATGTTGCTCTCCCATTTTTTCCGACTTCTTTTTCTTACTCTCGAACTGTCGCACATTTTTTGAGTCATTAAAATCATAGTGCAATGCCAGAACTTTGTCTCTTGCATGTGTCACAGTCCCCTTGCGGGTTCATATTCTCTGTAGTGACCATCATTATAATTCAAACTGTTGATCCTTACCTCTTTGCTTCTGTAGCTTCCTCAATTAGCTCAAGTGTACCCCTAGTGAACACCGGGCATCACCTCTTGACTGCTTTCTCTAGGACTGCTGCTTCAGTTCAGAAGTCCCAGACACTGTGTGCATGAGAAATTAGGCTACTGGTGTTGTTCTAGCCTGGACTAGCCACAGTGTGGACACATGGAGTCTGCTTCATCTCTCTCTTGTGCTCCTGTTGGCAGTGGATCTTTCACTATCATAGACGTCTCCGCAGATAGATCTAGTTTGATCCCAACCAAATCTTGTCTTGTCCTCCACAACTTTTGCTCTATTCACTGAGTTCTGTCAATAGCGATGTTCACTGCACACACCTCCTTGGACTAGTTCTTGCCATAATGACCCTGCTCATGGCAATGAAGGCAAGTGTGGCCTTCTTCTACTTGCAAGTAGTGTATGCATTGATCCTTTGTCCTTCATTTTCAATCATGAGATGGTCTGTGTGGCTCTCCATTGGAACATTTCTTCTGATCAGAAAGTTCTGCTGTCCATCTCCTGTGGGTGAACTTTCCTTCTGTTACCATCCATCTTCCTGCCCTGGCCTGTGAAGTATTCCAGCATCGGTCCTCACAGTACCTCATAGTAAATCACCAGCTGCTTCTGTCTCCTCGTCATATTGCTCTCTTATCCATATGCTGCTGCTGATGATGATAACCACCATAGAGACTTATCACCACAAATGCTTGTGGGTGATGGGGAAGGTTATGGTTGTGAGGAAAATGGTGATATATTTGTTTCAAACGGAGGTTGCATGGTTGGGTGTTGTTATCCAACAATTCAAGTACCTCAGCTCATGTAGGGTGTACGCTGCTGGTCGTAATCCTTGAATATACCAGAATATGGAGGTTGTGTGTGTGTGTGTGTGTGTGTGTGTGTGTGTGTGTGTGTGTGTGTGTGTGTGTGTGTGGGTGTGTGGGTGGGTGGGTGGGTGGGTGTGGGTGGTGTGTGTGCTCATGTGTATGGGTGGTGTGTGTGTGTGCTCGCGTGTGGGTGGGTTGGGTGTGTGTGTGTGTGTGTGTGTGTGTGTGTGTTCTTTAAGTAGTAGCACTCACACTGCCCTAACCTCTGCATTGTTCTGTAATGCTTGTAATAGTCTATACTGCATTCTGATGTTTGTTGGTGCAGGGAAGGTTTGGTCTTCAAGAGGTCTGGAGGCTATTCGAGGACTAATAATTGCCTTGGGGGATGTCTATGTCAGTGTTCGGTGTGGAGGAAAAGGTAATGATTTTAACCCAATTACAGGTAGCTGTATTTAATGAGTGTGTAGCTAATATGTTTTATTACATGTACTTATAAATAAAGTATTTATGGTTAACACACTCACAAAAACATCACGCACCAATAAACCATGAACCTAGCTGAAGGGTATATCTATAAATGATCAAAGATATACATGCTAATGTAATCATCTTTAGGTACGCAGTCATTGAATCCAATGGTGCTGCCAGGATAGAGTATGTTCCCAAAGATGTCAGTTTCCACTAAAATGGGATGTAGCAGAATAATTATCTATTGCTCATGCTACTGGGAATTCCCCACTAACGTAGTATTGTAGCCTAACGAGGGGAGGGAGGGGGGGGGGGGGGGGGAGACACTCGCAGAACTACTGGGTTCTGATGGTGTGGCATAAGTAGAGGAGCATAAAATAGCAAATAAAATCTTTGTTGAATATCCTCTTTATTCATAAATGGTGAATTTTATTTATAATGGAAACTGACATGTTTGGAATGCTGTCTGTTCTGGCAGGTGCAGCACCATTGGATTCAGTCCTTCAACTCTTCATTCCAGGCATGCTAGTACCCTGTCACTCATATGATTAGTATCACACATTTCAAAGTTACCTTCAGCCAATTTTCTCTGTGTCTCTTCTGTGCATTTGAGTCATTAACAAATTAGAGCTATAATCAATGCAATTAAAGAAGAGTGTCCACCTCTACCATCTTATGTGCATGAGGATACTCCAATAATGTACAGTTGATCAGTGTGAGCTGTGCACTAATAAGAGTATTCCTAATTCTGTTCTCCTTGTAGGTCCCTCATTCTTAAAGACAGCTACCTGGTGTATATTTCCTCGGACATGAATGCGATTGCAGGTGTGCTTCTGTTTGATGCAGGTACCACGATAACAACTGGACGCGCACAAACGGAACTTCTTCATGGGCTAAAGATTGAAACAAAAACCAGGTATATGATTTGAGATGAGGGAGAAATGGAGTGTTGAAACATGCCAATTACATCATGGACTGTTTGTCTAATATATGTTGTTCTTTCTGTTGTTGTGATATAGGACTCTGCTGGTGAAATGTCTCAACTCACGATCATTGAAGTAAACAGAAACCATTAATTGTATTCCTTGCACTCTTGGAATTTTTTTTGTTAGTATTTTTTACATATGTTTATTATTATTGTTGTTGTTGTTTGTTTGTTTGTTTTTTTGTGTGCAGAGAATGGAAGGAAGACTTAAGGAATGTCATGACCAGCTCTGGGAAGGTTTGGGTGGCAGAGAAGAGGTTTCTTTCCTTCGCTCCTGTCAGAGCAAAAGTAGCAGCTCAATGGTAATAAGACGAGTGTCACTATTTCATTAATATTATTCAGCTGCTATCACTACTACTACTGCTGCTATTATTAATAGTGGCAATAGCTGCTTTGTTCTGTTGTTGTTATTCATTATTATTTTATTTATTATAATTAGCTATATTATTTTTATTTGTTATTAGCTATAATCATTATTATAGCATTTTTAGTTTGTTATTATTTTTGTTTATAGCTATTATTGTTATTGTTATATGTTATAACCTTTTGGACCACTACCGTTTGATGAATATATATATTGATGATAATTACTCTGATATGTGCAAACGCTCCATCCCTTTTTCTAACTGTTCCAATCAGCCGTGTTGAACAAGGACTAGAGCAGTATACATAGTGTAGCCTAGCTACATGGTTTAGTTGAATATATACTTCATCTGGTTCACAGTATAACTCTCTGGGATATGCAACACAAGGAAACATTCACATCCCTTCCCAATGAATACTTAAATGGAAGTCGGTCTTTTCCAGCAATTGTTGTGCTGTGACAGTGAAATATCTGTAGTGCCATTGTTAGCCACACAGAAGAGTGGTGTACATAAATCATAATTCTTTGATTCACATGTCCTGTGTGAAGAAATTTTCACTCTCCTCAAATGCCATTGTCAAGCTATGTGGTTTAATGGACACATTCATAACTTGCATTGAAAAACATATAAACTTAACCCCTCCCCTTTATCCAAGGTTGGTGGATGGAGAAAGCTACTTCTCTCAGGTGGCTGAGGCTCTTATCGCAGCCAAAGAAGAAATCTATATCACAGACTGGATGTAAGTTGTCTTCTTTTTTTTTGTGCCTGCATTGCATGTATGAAGTGGCATGTTGGCATGGTTACAGACTCAGTCCCCAGCTCTATCTGAAGAGGTCACAGGTGGCAGTGCACAATCTTAATTACCGGCTAGACAAGATTCTCTTTAGAAAGGCAGTGAGTATTCCTTTTTATGCTTTCTAAGATCTCACCACTTACTAAAAAAATGTTGTTAACCACTTTTCTCTCCATCCATCTCTCCAATGTCTCCTTTTGTCTACTTCCTTCCTCTTTCACTCTTCTCTCTTCATCTTCTGAGTATCTATGAATGGATATCTTTCCTGTCTGATCTCATCTTCTCTTTTGCTCCCTTCACTCCTTTTCTCCTCTTTTTCCTCCTCTCATATCCATCTCTTCTCTTTCTCTTCTCTTTCTCTCCTCTTGTGACCACTCCTTACCTCACCATCATCATTGGGAAAGAAGCAGGAGATGAGGGAGGGGATGAAAGGAGGTGGTGAGGAGTTTAAAATCCTCCATTTAAATCCTCACCACCTCCTTTCATCCCCTCCCTCATCTCCTGCTTCTTCTCCAACGATGTCACCACAATAACCAGTGTACTGTTTAATTGTTATTGTTGTTGTTGTCGTTGTTGTGTTGCCAGAATGAAGGGGTGAAGATTTACATTCAGATTTACAAGGACATCACAGTAGCACTGGATCTGGGCAGCGAGTTTGTCAAGGAGGACCTCAAGCATGAAAATATTGTGGTTAGTAATTGTACCCTTATAGCTTGATTGCATTCTACAAGACTCAATAAACTGAAATAACAATTGCAGACACAGAATAACAATGATAAATGGAGTGAACAACAGATATGAAATAGACAACATGTCTAAGGTGATTCACAACAAAGGAAACAAAGAGAATGAACAAAATCAGCAAAAAAGATATACAAAGTTAAAGAAAATAGCAGCAAAAAGCAATTCAACAGAGGGGAAAAATAATACTGAATATATTTTAAATGAGTGGACATCAAATATTAGAAAATAACAACAAATGATCAAGGAACAGAAACTGTGCCGAATATGATGGAACAGTAAAAAGAGGAAGCAAAAAAAGAACAAAAAATAAATAACAAAATAATAAAAGAATAAAAATAAAAATACAAAAAAAAAAAAAAAATCCCACAAGGAAAACCAGCTATAAATTGTCTCACTGTTTTGTATGTATATCTCTGCAGGTATTTAGACACCCAGAGCACATATCAACTGGTGTTTACTTGTGGGCCCATCATGAAAAGATTGTTGTCATTGATCAGACGCTGGCATTTGTGGGAGGGATCGACCTTGGATTTGGTCGCTATGACGATTTCTGTCACTGTATTACTGACCTAGGTTACACTGTACAGCTTCAGGTAATTAATAATTTACACACTTTAATTGTTTGTTGTAGTTTGTGGTGAGAGTGACAGACTCACACCAAGCAAATCTGTAACAATGGCTGACTGCAGGCGGCAGAAGGGGATCAACCAGCCATAGAACAAACAGTGCACCGGTGGATGGGGAAGGACTATTACAATCCCTACATCAAAGACTTGGAGGAACACAACTCACCTCATGAAGGTTCGATATTATTACTATTCTTGTGTTAAAATGAAACAGTCAACTCTAAATGTCTACCTGTCTCTCCACAGATCTGTATGATCGGCAGGTGGTTCCTCGCATGCCGTGGCACGATGTGGCCTCATGTGTGTACGGGGCACCGGCCAGAGATGTGGCAAGACACTTCATCCAGCGCTACAACTTCACCAGAGTGAGTGGGCGGGTGTGTACATACTGACACACACTGTTGTGTCCTCCATTTCCCTCCCACCACTTTCATTTTTCTTTTTTTGTGTGTGTGTTTTTTTATACATAAAAGGGTCAATGGTTGGTAATTGTTTATTGTTTGGCTTGTGTTCCCAATTAAGTCACTGCGCACATACTAGAGTAGATTATGAACATAGGCTACTCTATTTATTTCATGAGCCATGAGCTGTTTATTCTATTTAAGGGCATGTTCTAATTGGTGGAGGCATGCCCGACATTATGCTTGCAACAGTTATTATCCCACCCATCCACCTTCTTTTTATTTTAATCAAGTGGCAATAATATTTGGTAAAGATTGGCATTTTCTTTTTCCCCCTTTTTGTGCTGTCATCATTTAAATTTGATCTTCTTTGAAGTTAGCATTGTTAATAGCAAAGAGATTGATGACACTGGACATATGTGTTATTATTGAGTGTGTGCCATATACAATAGAGGTAGTGAAGAAGATATGAGCTATTTGAGGAAGCAATTGGAGGTGTGGTTTATTCCCCAGTGTGTGATAGGCATAGCGGTTGATAAATAGGAGAAGCACAGCTGCAATCATTCAGCGTAACTACATACAGTCGAAGAGACCAGTGAGAATTTTCTATGCTACCTTTCTCCCTCGAACTCTCCTGCCATTGCTATTCTTATTCTTCTCCCTCTCTTCCTCTCCTTCTCTGTCCTTCCCTCTGTCTATCCCTCATCTCTTCCTGTGACACTCCTTTACCACATAGCACCAACAATCGTTGTTATTTGAAAGTCCACTATTGCCCAAGACAGAGTTCACTGGAGCAGAGAAAGAGCTTCAGAACTCCAAATATTTGTTTGATATGATGAGAGAAAGGTCCTACTCGCATGCAGATGTTCAGGTGAGGAGGAAGCATATAGCTAATGTCATTCTACAGTACTTCTGGAAGTGAACGGTCAAACTCTCACCACATTAAAGCAATTTAATACTTCTTCATCATTGACACATTAAGCATATTCTACTCTGCTGTATTCAATTGTGCTATCACCCTCTACCACCCAAATATTTCACTTCCTCTCATTGCTTCGTGAATTCCTTTAGCTTTTCAAAACACATCTCCTGACCATCACATGACAATATTCTTCATGTTAGAATAATTCAAATCATTTATTTTGCTGAGATCAACTTCTTACTTCATTTATTAATAAATTACACTAACCTCAACGTAATAAAGACCAGCCATTTTTGAGTACGGTCCTTTTACAATCCTAACCCCTTCTCTCTCTCACTTCCCCAACTCTCCACCACATTTCATTGCTGTTGTATGTCCTTCTCAGCTTTACTTTTAATCAAAGAAAGGTTTGGGGATCCTTTAATTAGGTATAGTAATATTAGAAAACGCCGCCAATCAGTTCAATTTCACAACTCACTTGAGATATGTACTTGGTAGCTGGTTTCTCATCATCAGATTATTGAAATGTTTTTGGTTTGGAAGTATAATTTTCGAAATGTCACCTGATCTCTCTCATCATTTGTTGTTGCCACAGATTCTTCGATCAGTTGGAGAGTGGTCCGCAGGTAACCCAACGGAACATTCCATTCTCACTGCCTACCTCCATGCCATAGTCAATGCCGAGCACTTCATTTATATTGAGGCATGTATCTATATATAAACCTAATACCATTGTTGCTCTAGACTTCAGTTGGGGAGGAGGGAGGTGGGGAGGCTTGCATGTGTTTGAATGCTCATGAATATTGCCTATCTTGTATATCAAAGTGTATCTTTATTTCTGCCACACCTAAAGTTCTGATACAAGTTGATCTGAAATGACATCTCTAAATAAAAAGGTGGGCATCTCACATTCTTACCTTGCGAGACAAGGCTTTCCAGACAAGAGATGAGATAAGAAACATTAATTTTTCTGCTATCCAGAACTTCATAAGCTGATTGTCGTTCTGAACTATCCTAAGCACCTGAATTAAGGTCACTGTTGAGTTCTAGCCTGGGAGGAAGATATGTATGTATACTCACAACATTTGTTGGTAGGAAGCAGTTATGAAGAGATAGTAGTAGAAAACACAGGAACAGTTTACAGCGTTAATTAGAGGTCATCCCTATATGTTATTTGTACTTAAATTAAAGTAATTTATTGGTACCTGTATTTTTATATTGTGTTTAATTCTCTTAAATGAAATAAGCCAGTTGTAATTTTTCTTTCTTTTATTTTCATCATCCATCACAGAACCAGTTCTTCATCTCCTCCCTCAAGGAAGTGAAGAACAGCATCTCTGAGGCTCTACAACAGCGGATAGGGCAGGCTCACCGAGAGAACAAAATCTTCAGGGTTATCATTGTCATGCCACTTCTTCCATCCTTCAATGGTGTGTGCTCGGGTTTGGTTGAGGCCAGACACAGCTGCTCACACTCAGTGAGGCCTGTAGTCACAGTGAATAAAGATTGGCAGCTATGCTTTAGTGGCCTGTAGATATTCCAATATCGGATTGCAATTATAGTGTGGAATATAGAGGAGAATGGCATTTAATAAGAACCTTGATGTATTTTTCCTGAATCCTTTTGTTTCTATCTGTATCCATGATTACCACATACCTATCATAGATAATGGCATTTTCTCAGTGTCAACTGCCTTTCCAAAGCCAATAAGTTCCCGCCTAATCTCCTCATCCTCATCCACCCAACTCTCCTTCCTTCTTCACTGATAGTCGTAGTTTATACCTCTCTGTGGCATGCTAATCATACCTTTACCAGGGGAGTTCCCATCATCTGTGGCATGCTAGTCACCCCTTTACCCGGAGAGTTCCCGTCATCTGTATCATAATGTCTCCATCTTTGTCTCTGTACATTTTGCAGGAGACTTTGCTGACAGCACAGGCACAGTCTTGAAGGCTGTGGTGAGCTGGAACTACAAGACCATCAGTCAGGGAGAGGACTCACTCTATGCTAGACTCACACGCAACAACAGCAGTGAGTCCTTGTATGCGTCCACTTCCAATTATAGGAGGCCTCTCTTAATTACCTAGACTCACATGCAACAACAGCAGTGAGTCCTTGTATGCGTCCACTTCCAATTATAGGAGGCCTCTCTTAATTACCTAGACTCACCAGCCATTATTATTCATTAGCAATCCACAATATGCCTGAAAGCTATCTTTATTTGCCTTGTATAGGGTTTAATGGAATGACCTGGGTGGGTGGGTGGGTTTGGAATATATCTTTTTGAACTACATGCACCCAAGTATTATAAGTTAACATAAAGGTAGCGTACATTTAAAATTTTATTATTTTCAATAAGAATAATGAGCTGTAGCAAAGAATTATTCCTTATAAACTTTTGGCAGTTGCTATACAATTGTTTGAATTGACAGCGAGTCTTTTAATGTTAGTTTTGTCATGTTTTTAAGCTACACTCAAACCACTACTGATACTGGAATGAATTGGACCTCTATTCCTGAGCTGATCCCAGCATCAGCAAACATAGCCCCAGCAAGAGTGCAACACCTAACTCATTGTAAGCCAGCCACCTTTAAATAATAAATTTCCTCCAAGTATTAACAAATGTTAGAAAATCCATGTAACACACAGAGAGAAAAAGATAAATCTTTCTCCTAACTATTGACCTGTTCTTAGTGGTGATTCTTTATGGATGAAAATGCTTTCACGAAAAATAAGAGTCATCCCTACCACGAAATTTAGTCATTTTCCACCTTTATTTACATCTTGTCTGCTGGCTGACCACAGCAAATATTTCTCACACAAGCAGTGGCACACACGACAGGAGCACAAGGTTTCCTTTTTAAATCTCATACTATCTAGTGTTGTCTTCTTTCCCTTTCCCTTCATCTCAGTCTTAATGGTGGCATGCCTTGACACTCTTCTTCTACACATGTGTGTGAGTGGTCACCTCTAATGATAGTTCACACACTGCACTAGTTGTGGACAGAAACAACATTGTAGCATGTGTAACCTCCACGTCAAAATCAAGATTTGAATCAAAATACATTTAGAAACTAGACAATGAATAACCGATAATACGTGTGCGAGTAGCAGCACTAATTTTTTTAATTATGTACATTACTAAAATATTTTGTTGCTCTATTATTGCAGTTCCTCAGGATAAGCTTGCTAATTACATTTCTGTGTATGGCCTAAGGACCCATGGAGAAATAGAAGGGACCCTGGTATGTATGTATGTAGTATATATTTGCATGTTGAGTGCCTTGTACCATCTTCCCTGCAAGTTAATAATCCTCCAGACATTAATACAATGTATAATGCTACAAAGATGATTCCCTGCAATCGAAATACTAATCTCCAGGAATGATAATTCCCTTTTGTGTATGAACTAAACCAATACATGTAGGGCTAGGGCTGGGGCAGCCTGACAGCACAGGTCGCTATTGATTAGTGGCTAGCAACCACTCAGCAAGTTGCAGTAACTAAGAAAAAGTTCTGACTCTTGTTAGCTTTGTAACCACTTTCTCCAATGAGTGGAGAGTACAGTAAGGGGATATCTGGTCTGTTTGAAAATATTACATTTATCCTATTTACATCTCTGCCACTATGAGCCTCCCATCAGAGATATTCTGCCCCTGTTGAACTTTTAAAAAAAAAATCTTAAATACATAAAAAATAATATCTGTGATAGACATTGTATTTTTCATGACTCTCATGCCCAACACACAGCTATGTACACAGCTGATCCTCAAAGATGATATTCGAATATATTCATTTTGTTGTTTACTTTGTTTGATGTGGCGAGCATAGTGAGTGATCTTTGTTCCTTCTGTCATCGGCACTTGTGCTCACTTGCAGGTGTCAGAGATAGTCTATGTGCACAGCAAGTGTATGATAGTGGATGACAGAGTCACCATCATTGGTTCAGGTACGATGGCTGGTGTGTGCGGTGTGTCTCACTATACTATATTATGTCCTGCATCACATGAGACTGTTCTCTACTCCACACCCTTGTTCTATTGTCCACCAGACAAACTAAATATCCTGCATTCCTATGGTTTGAGTTGGCTGGGGTTTTGCTCCACTGTGCCACAATAAATATATAACTGGGCAGGTCTTACCAAAGACTCATTTTCATACATTAATCAAACCTTGACACTAAAATTGACATGATACAGCATACGCAAAGGAGTCAAATTGAGTGTTAAGGATGTGTTGTTATTCTATTAACAAGATTGATCATTTTAAAAAAAAATTTTCTCTCTGTAGCTAACGTGAATGACAGGAGTCTACTTGGAGACAGAGACTCCGAGATGGCAATTTATGTGGAAGATCGTGAGATGGTAAGGATATGCTAGCATTAGAAATGGTAAGGGGTAGATTGATCATCAGTCGGTGACAATTACATAACTCACACTGGATCAACACCACACTGGGTTGAGGCAGGTTGAAGTAGGTTGACAATAGCTCTATGGGGACACACACTGGACCAACACCACACTGGGTTGAGGCAGGTTGAAGTAGATTGACAATAGCTCTATGGGGTCACACACTGGACCAACACCACACTGGGTTGAGGCAGGTTGAAGTAGGTTAACAATAGCTCTATGTTAGTGTACTGTATGTTGCTTGAATGGTGATAACGAGTGTTTTGTGTTTCTTAGATTGACGGAAGAATGAATGGAGAAAAATATCCTGTGGGGAAGTTTGCTCATGGACTGAGATGTCACCTGTTCAGGTGAGAATATTAGTATAGTATAGACGTGGTTATGTTAAAGTTATGTGGCATATGTTTGCCATAACTCATCAAACTCAGAAGTTCACATCTTATTGACCAAGGCTACAGTGGAACAATTATACAGTACTGGTCTCTTTAGCTTATATCTAAGTATTTTCTGTATTGATCAGCCATTAAAATGCCTGGCTTATGAGAACTAATGTTTCTCTCTAGAGAACACCTTGGCCTGTTGCAGTCGGACTGTCATACTCACGAGACAGACAGCAAAGCTGATGTTGATGTGGAGGACCCTATCTGTGAAGAGTTTTACTCAATGTGGAGGAAAACAGCAGAGAGAAACATGACTATATTTGAAACAGTAAGGGCTGTTGTAGCCTTTGTTACTATGGTTACTCTTTCTGCGATTAAAATCGCTATGGTTACTGTTGTCTTGGTTGCTCCTTGACAGGTGTTTGGGGGAAAGAATATACCAACTGACACTGTTCGCAACTATGGCCAACTAAAGACCTTCAAGGTATCACCTGTGTGTGTGTGTGTGTGTGTGTGTGTGTGTGTGTGTGTGTGTGTGTGTGTGTGTGTGTGTGTGTGTGTGTGTGTGTGTGTGTGTGTGTGTGTGTGTGTGTGTGTGTGTGTGTGTGTGTGTGTGTGTGTGTGTGTGTGTGTGTGTGTGTGTGTGTGTGTGTGTGTGTGTGTGTGTGTGTGACTTCTTTGCATGCATACTTCTATCAGAGAATATCAATAAATATAAAGCACCATGACCACACCTTTATAACTGGTAGGAGGTTTTAGTCTGATGCATTCTGACCGGTTAGTCTGGGAATTAGACTTTTTTTTCTTTCCTTTACAAGAGCTGCAGAGTTTAATGATACTCTCCCACTATCCCATGCCAGTTCTATGTTATGGCAGGTATTTTGACTTCGCTGTGTAAGTAGCTCTGAATCTACTCTCTAGTGTTGCAGTGGTTTTAGTTAGTCTTGTATCCAATGAATGCCAAGAATGTCAAGTGGCATAGCTACTGGTGTTAAATGTCCTCACTTCTAGAGGGTTACATTTTGGGGATTAAGTGTCCTTATTTTTGGAGAGCTCAAAGTCTTTACTTCTAGGGAATTTCAATATTTTTACTTAAGGAGCTTATTCTATGAATCTGGAGTAAGAGTATCCTGTGTTCTGGTGCAGCTATGAAAGTTGTGCCATCAGAGAAAGCTGACACCATCTCTGCCATTCATGACCACATATGGTCCTTGTGTCTCTGTCTGTGTGAACATGTGACATCTAATTACAAAGTTCATTTTCCATTATTTTGGCTCTGATTGGTTCTGCAAGAACAAAGATCTTGTTAGTGCAACTCTGGCAAATAGATGCCTTAACAAATATCTATTGGTTTTATAGTGTTCAAATACTATATACATATATCAGCATATTCTGACTGCTGATTAAGCAATATTTCCATGTAAAGTAAGATGTGTGACCATTGAGAATTGAGAATAAGGGGCAAGGCTATTCACTGGATCATAACAAGGTAGTTGAGAGAACCGACCATGGATAGATTATGCACACCACATAGCTAGATTTAAGATGATGATATGGCTGACCATTGCATGACGTGTAGACAAACCCTCCCCCAAATATTACTTGGTATTTACTTGTCCAATGTGAGTAAACATACTCAGACAACAAACACACATATAGTTCTGCTTCTTCCTTATATAATGATATGGTGTTGTGTGGCTAGTGTTCTTCAACATGGATTTGAGTGTGGCTTCAGTTACCTCTTCTGATAATAGTGTTTGTATCATGTGTGTGTGTGTTATTTTCATCTCTCTCTCTCTCTCTCTCTCTCTCTCTCTCTCTCTCTCTCTCTCTCTCTCTCTCTCTCTCTCTCTGTGTAGAGTAACCTGGGTATGCAGGGCAGTGGTGTAGATGCCAAATCTCTATTGCATCAGCTCCAAGGATTCTTGGTCCCCATGCCTCTGAAATTCCTTGAGGAAGAAGACCTCCAGCCTCAGTTCGGACAAAAGGAGGCATTCGCCCCAGAGCTATTCACATGATTATTACATGACAATCGACCACATTTTATGGATATTTTTCAACTGCTTCTATTTTTAATTGTAGACTCTTTTTTTCAAAATTGTTTGTGTAATACACTGTGCCTTATTTTGTGTTCATATTGGTTAATATTTTTCTCTCATGCAGAAATATTTGTAATCTTTAATTTTTTCTTATCGGAATATCATTTTGATGGTCTATTGGCATATGATGACCAAGTGTGCAGCAAATATACATACTAAGGGTAAGTAGAAGCCATCTTAGGATGGAATCCCACAAGCTGTGCCATGTATTCATACTTATTAGTTGTACAGGCTTGTGTGGTTCAGTTTTACTGACCTCACATAGGGCATTTTAGAGTAACTAAGTGTTTACATAGTGTGGTTTATAGGTTAAGTATAACACTTGAAACAATTAGGAAAATAATTGATTTACAGTGACTGTTATTTGTACTTCTATTTGGTAATTGTAATTGAAATTAGAGAGTGGACAGACGGAAAGACAGTGTCTTCCCCACATTGCTAGAACATTTTGGTGTTTACTGTTACTGTAGTGTGCTAAGGATGTTAGGACTCTCCTGGATTACTATGTGATGAATTTGTTGTTTTTTCAATAGAAAAAAATCGTATTTTTACACAGAAGTTTATATAAATCTACACTGCTCATCCTGCTTATTCTATAGGGAAAAAACTTCGTATGAGAATTTCTTCTCAATTTGTTGACTTTAGTCTGACTATGTGTCAGTTGTCCAGGACTCACCACGAGGAGGTAGTCAACATGAGCTGGGTGGGCTGGTGTGGGAAGATGTTGAAGGACAGGAAAATTTTCCTGTCAGTGCTGGGTTTGAACTCATAACCCATGGGTTGTTAGTCCAAGAGCATAACTACTCAGCCACCACACACAACCCATTGTGCCCAGGAACAAGTAACTAGTGTGCCCCCCATATGCAATATGTGACAATAAATCAACCAGGAAGGCCACAGTCACATTCTTTAGACACTGATGGAAGATATTCTAAACTGAGATAGCACTTCCAAAATTCTTTCCCTATCACACCAACCTATATTGATTACTCCCAGTTCTATTAGCCTTAATTGACAAGCAAAACTAATTTGATCAACAACAACAACAAAAAGAGTAATAATATTGTAGCTAATACATCAATTATCAAAAAAAGTTTATTCTAGAAATTTTTCTTGTTTGTTAATTGCCCTTAATTTTATAGCTATTTTAGCTGAGGCTAAGTCATCATTCATCAGTTATGTGTTTAGTTATGAACATGTTTAAACTTAATATTGTTAATGAGTATTCGTGACATCATAAATCTTTATTTTTAGTGGCCCACCCCCTCCCCCAGGGTTTAAGGTGGGTGTGTTAAAATAAGCAGGCAGATCAGTGTAAATTAGCATAAGTTACGTGGAGAAATTCAAATTTTCTTTTTATTGGATTCCAAAAATAAAGACTTCCAAAGGTGATTATGTACTATACATATAGCATTGCTGATATTTTCTATAAATCAATTTATAAATGGAATCCCTGAGTTAGCAACACAGTAGCTAATATCCCCAAATTACATATGTACTAGTTCATTTAATTTTTTAATTTAGTTTTCTTCTCAAAAAGTCTTCTTCACCACTGAAGTAGATTCCTGGAATGGTTCAACATTCATCCTCCAGACACTTGTTTTTTTTTACTCTTTTTTTTAGTGAATTATCTCAATTAGTGACTGGTGGCCATTCTATATACAAAGATTACTTTCTTCAAAATTTTCTTTTTTTCTTTCCTTATTGCTCCTCACGAAAAGGTGGGCATGCTCTATTGGTATTGGTTTGCATGTGTCCTCCCCTCCATGCTCTTGAAAGCCTGTATAAACATACGAAAGCTGTAGCTATCTCTGCTAAAAAAAAGAAAAAAAAGAAAAAAAAATTATAGTCCAATCACAAAAAAATGTGGATAGGTAATGTTAGTGCAATTCATGATTCAGTGCTCTCCAGAAAATCTAATTTTGAATATCATGATTAATTTCACCAAGCTGTCAAGGTCCTATTGATAAATAAAGAAAAATAGAGTGATGTAGACATTTGTTAACACTATGTTACAAGCTGAGTGACTATTTAGGCGAGTAATGTACTGAGGAACCTGAGATTCAGAAATCATTGTTTCTTCGTAGTCACAAATATAGCGTTTATTTTAAGACTAATGGGATGGTCAGTAACACAATCCTTCAGGTCAGGGCAACCTCAAGGATAATGGTAGACAGTGGCATGGCAAGCAGTTGTGTATTCTGCAGACCTGCACTCTTGAGCACTAGTGATGCAACTAATTATGTTTATGATGACAAAAATTAACAACCCAAAAAAAACCAAAAAAAAAAAAAAAAAAAAAAAAAAAACCAAAAAAAAAAAAAAAAAACAGATTAAAATTGTTTGGACTTCAGCATATTTTAACAACTTATACATACCGCATTGATCAGATAGAGCAGACTATGCAAGAACCATTACATTGCATGGACTGTGTTCAGGATATAGGATTCCTATATCTTGAACACAAGTCCATACAATGTAGTGGTTTTTACAACTACATTGCAACAAGGAACAAAGGTATCACACACATATAAACACATAGTTATATGATGATCCTTGCCTTACTGACAGACCAATGATATGTAATGTCATGAAGTTCAACAGTACGTGCATCTGACATAAATTGGTGAAAGGATATTCAATATGTATCTGCAAGGTATTGCCTTTCTTAATAGCATTAAGCTTCACTTTTAGGATGTAGCTATAGTTACTCATAATTTGTGTAGTAATTTAGAACAGTAAATTTAACCCAGTAATATTACTAAGGTAGTACTCTAGCTAATGGTCGTGGAATTGCAAGTGTGTTGGATATCTGAAGGGTCTACATTTCACTCCACTTTTAATTAATATTTAAACAAGCTTGAAATGTATCAAGCATAACCCCATTCCATATTTAAGAATTTTCCATATTTTACTTATCTGAAAGTGTCACAAGAAACAGAAAAGAGGGGGGGGGGAGGGGGAAGACTGGACACCAGCAACAACAACAAAGTTATTTTAAGACCCTGTGAGCCCCAGGAGCTCAAAAGTTAAAATATAAAAAATATCTTAACATATCTTCTGATGACCTTATTAACTACTATATTGGGCAGAAAGTCTACCTTAGGAAATTCTCTGAGATCCTCGCTCCCATTAGTTTTAACAGATGCAGATCTATCAACAAAATAATTAATTTCAAAAACTCTCAACTAGCAAGCTACGTTGTTTATAATAACATCGATATGATAACTTCCATGCTAAGCCTAACTACACCGCTCCCATAATTGGGCGTTAGAGTGTAATTATGGCACTAACACCAGATTCAAATTGTACAAGCTCACTCAATTCCTTTTCATTTTATCTAGCATTTGAAAGGTCAGACTTTCCGTAAAGCACTAAAGCTAAGCATAATGGGCATTGCAGATCAGCAACTAGTCACGCCCTTGTGGCCACACCCTCACAATCCTTCGTGCACCGTCATTGACCTACCACCATTGACCTACCACCATTGACCTGCCACCATCTCCCCTCCACCGTAAACGCTCCAGTTATTGATCCAGCTAACAGATAACCACCTCCCAGTTCAGAATAATGTCCCGAGAAATAACTGCTGCCGAGATCCGGAAGAAACTGAGGGGTGTAAGTCTATATTTTAGGTAACTGTGTAAACATTATGCTTGGTGTGGGTAAGTGGGTCAGTGGAATATCTCTGAGGCCTAACAGCTACACTAGTAGTTCCTAGCTAAAGTTAATACAGTAGTGGGTGCTGTTCATCAGAACAGTGTCGGTATACCTTAGCCCAAGCCCCAGGCGTATCAGTTCAGCAGTTTAAAATTGGTTGCTGTACCTTATGAAGAGTACTTTTCATGTAATCAGTTTTTTCTGTTCCACAATCCCTCCCCATGAAATGAAACAATAGTAAAGCATTATTGCTAACCAATAGCAAGGCAGCAATTTTAATTGCCATGGCAACATGATATGTGCAATGCAAAGGTAGCCACAGAGCTGGCTAGAACATGTTTATTGAACTCTTTATGTAACCAATTCTCTGCTGATATCATCCACCCTAGCTTCCGCTCATCTGGGCTTCCACCAAGGTATCCAGGCTTTCGTCCAGCCTGACTTCAATCTGTATTCATCCATTTTGTTTTTATTGCTGGGCTTTGGTTCCATTTTCCAAGACTGAAATTTTGGTTGCTCAGCAATCTTCATCAGGGATATATTTAGTTATTTAAATATAAATGAAGTTACATTACTTGGGTCAAGATTTCCATGGTGACATAAGTGAAAGGCCATAACCTTAGTGTGGCTTCACCAGCAAATATGTTAGTTGAAAAAGTAAACCTAACAAAATCCATGAACAAGCCATTCATAGCCACACCTACTCTTATTAAAAACAGTGCATTATTTACTACATGTTACCAAAAGCCTATGCATCCATCATTTGGCAGCTGTTTTATCGGCATGTTAAATTGAAAAATGGAAATTGGCGAGGTTCTCATAGTTGTTTTGAAGGAGGTACTGGTGTGTTGTTGCTTCCAAAGCCATTCATCTTACCTCCAGGGAGATGTGCTGTGTGTTGAAGTAGCTGGGGATATGTTAGGTCCCACTTCTCTGCACTAGAAGTTGCTGGCTGTAGTGTACAATGAAGTATGTGTGAACTTGTTTGTTTTTGTGGATTAGTGCATGTATTGTCATGGAGACAGGGCAGGAAGGACTTTGTTCTTCTACCGAATGTTTTGCGGGTCAGTATTTTCTGTTGTGTGTGTGTGTGGTTTGTCTGTCCGTCTGTCTGTATGTGGGGGGGGGGGGGTGGGTGGATCGATGCGGCCGTGTCTTGTCTCTATGTTCATATCCACATGCGTGACACTGTTTTAATGTTATGTCACATGAAGGTCTTGGATAAGATATTTTTCAGTAGTTAAAATGTCAATCAATCTTCTACTTCCCTTTGTCTCTGATCACAAGTCTACATCATAGGAGGCTATGAGCATGCACACAATCTTCACCAGTGTATCTACTAGAAACACTCAGTTTTGGCAGTGAGAAGAACAGTTTGCTCTTGTGGCTCCAATATCAATTAGAATATGAAGAGGTTATTTAATTAACTTTCTATCGCTATATACATCGGGTCCACAACAGATCACAGGAATCCACACTGTAATGGATTCCTTTGAAACCGAACACGTCATGAGTAATATATTAATGGGAGGATGTGTTACAGAAATCAATACAAGTTTAATACTGCACATGCCTTATTTTGACTTGATACATTCCAATCTGTAAAGGAAACTGCACTACATGTTTCTGTTCTTCTTGATGTCTTGTTACTGCTGGTGGCTGGATGTCTAGTTATTACTGGTGGCTGGATGTCTTGTTAGAGGTGGTGGCTGGATGTCTTGTTACTGCTGGTGGCTGGATGTCTTGTTATTACTGGTGGCTGGATGTCTTGTTACTGCTGGTGGCTGGATGTCTAGTTATTACTGGTGGCTGGATGTCTTGTTAGAGGTGGTGGCTGGATGTCTTATTAGAAGTGGTGGCTGGATGTCTTGTTATTGCTAGTGGCTGAATGTCTGGCTAGAGGTGGTGGCTGAATGTCTGGCTAGAGGTGGTGGCTGGATGTCTGGCTAGAGGTGGTGGCTGAATGTCTGGCTAGAGGTGGTGGCTGGATGTCTGGCTAGAGGTGGTGGCTGAATGTCTGGCTAGAGGTGGTGGCTGGATGTCTGGCTAGAGGTGGTGGCTGAATGTCTGGCTAGAGGTGGTGGCTGGATGTCTGGCTAGAGGTGGTGGCTGAATGTCTGGCTAGAGGTGGTGGCTGAATGTCTGGCTAGAGGTGGTGGCTGAATGTCTGGCTAGAGGTGGTGGCTGGATGTCTTGTTATTGCTAGTGGCTGGATGTCTTGTTATTGCTAGTGGCTGAATGTCTGGCTAGAGGTGGTGGCTGAATGTCTGGCTAGAGGTGGTGGCTGGATGTCTGGCTAGAGGTGGTGGCTGGATGTCTGGCTAGAGGTGGTGGCTGGATGTCTGGCTAGAGGTGGTGGCTGTCGGTGACTTTATAATACCTTGAAACTTGTGCCTGATGACATGAAGTACAGATAAATGTGTAGGTGATTATAAAATTTTGCTGGTAACTTCTGTTCGACCTACATACATCCATCCATCCATCCATCTGTGACTTGTGGCTCCATCCATTTGCTGATCACACACAGACCTCCATTCCCTAGCTGACGGGCTGTGGCTCATCTACTGTATGTTCTGAATCAGTCCAGAATATCTCAATCACACATCCTTTTTTTTTTAAAGTTTCTTTTCCAACATCATCTCTCAAATGTGTACTTTGGAGCATAAGATGTCAGAATGTCTCCTGTGAATGTGGAACCTTGTTTGTTTATTGATACACTGTCTCAGAGATGCATGTGGTCCTTATTCACCAGCCTTTGGGCTTGACTGATTGTTGTGCATTCATTTGTTGTTTTGTAATTTGTTTGTTTCTTTGTTTTGTTTGCAGTACCAGTACCAAGATATGACTGCCAGTGATGTCCATTCTCTCTGTAAGAACTTCAAGGCCTTGAAGCCTCAAAATAGTCGACCTTTTGGTAAGTTACTAATGATGTTCAGGTTTGTCCCCGCCCTAATTTAGACTCTGGTGGCCTTGGGATGAGTGGGGCATTAAATTTTCTGTTTCTCTCTTCCTACCAACCCTCAATGTGGTAATGACCACATGAGTTAGTAGAGTGCACCTTAAAGTAATTAGAATTTCTTTTTGGGTTGTGTCGACTAGAATTTGGTAAGGTGTGTATGTCATTCTCAAGTGTTCTATGTGGAATGTACATGACATCTTGGGACAACCCAGGTAAATCTTTGTCATGCATTGGGACAACTAGGCCCTTCAAATCTCGAACATAAAGGTTCAATTAGATCAGGTAAAAGTGATTTTGCATGCAGTTAGTGCTTGCCATGTGTGTTCTCTAATGTGGAGGTTATATGAAGTTGAAGGTTAGTAGTAGAATGTGTTGGTCAAGTGGACCTAGTGTGTGTCAATTTGTCCTATTCAACACATGCCCTTGGGCATAGGAATACAAGTGGTGTGGCGGTGAGGTAGTTCCTGTGAGGGATAAATGGCCAAATATGTTTGCATTGTAGCCGTCATCCTGAATATATCACACACACGAATAACACTTACCAACAAACGAAAGAATAACACCAAAAACAATAACAACAGGAATGTAACAGTCAACATCAATCAATTACTATTTAGGAAACTCGAGGGGTCTGGTACAGTGAACTAGTTGAGATATGCCACTATAATATCAAACTCTCCCCAAATAGACTATTTTATTTAGTACACGATAGATGGCAATCTACACATCCATACACACACACACTCTCTCTCCCCCTGGTGTAGTATTGCTCCAGTCAACCAACTAAGAGACAGACTCATGCTCTTTAAAACACATCAATTATATTTGCTGGGAAGTGCATGTCCTGGGAATTATAGAACTGGCTTCACTGTATACAGAGGTGGCCTCATGTCAGAGGGTTGGACTAGAGTGGGCTCCACTGTATACAGAGGTGGCCTCATGTCAGAGGGTTGGACTGGAGTGGGCTCCACTGTATACAGAGGTGACCTTATCTAGGACAGGCGATTATCATATCTTTTTCATATTTTCTCTGTGCAGTTCATCCCAATGGGAGTAGTGAGAACTGTATATCTGTGACTGGAACTATTCCTGTCAATATCAGAGGTAAGGATTCTATTATGTATTGTGTACACATACATGTGGTTGTATAATATGATGCAGTGTGCATGCATGCTTGTGTGCATGTGTGTAATTTATACGTGTTTATTGTGTGTGTAGTAGAACTCCTTAGAATGATTTTATTTCAAACTAAATCTTTAAGGCAATGTTCCTTACATTTGCTCTTTCATTCATCTTGCCTCTTCGTCCTGAAGTCCATTTTGTAACATTCTGAACTGCAAACAGTCACATTCATTTGTTTTCTTTCTCCTGATGTGTGTGTCTGTCTCTGTCTGTCTGTGTGCGTCTGTGTGTGCGCGCGCATGTGTTGTGTGTATCAGGTGTGACATATAACATCCCCATCACTATCTGGCTGCGGCCCATGCACCCCCAGCTTGGGCCGCTAGTGTACGTCACTCCCACGTCAGGCATGGGCATCCAGCAGTCCCAATATGTGGACAGCAGTGGCTTGGTCTACATGCCATACCTTACCGAATGGAAGAAGGTGAGATCAGTAAAAGGCATGTCTTAGGTACTAGCCAAGTGGGACTCCAGGACCAAATGATTGATGATATAAATCACCACTTAGACCGGTTGGCTTTACCTGCAGGAAATAGGTTCGATTAAGGGAAGACGGTAAAGGAATATTGAAAGTATGAGGAAGAAATGATGGTTGGGCAGAAAAATGTTGATTGAGCATTTTTTATAATTCTCTTTCGTATTTCAATTAATTGCATGTGCTGGCCCTATTACTTGGGCAATTATAATGGGTGTGGTTTGTAGTATCGTCCTGACCACACCTCCATGTCTCCAGGGCTCCTCTGACCTCACAGCTCTGGTGCAGGTCATGACGGCCGCCTTCGTGGACAAATGTCCAGTCTACAGCAAGCAGACTCAACCCTCCCCTGCCGGGTATGCCCGCCCCCCAGCCCAGGGAGCACAGCCTGTCTACAGACAACCTGCAGGGGGTTATGGGGGGCCCACACCGTACCGACCACAACAATCGCAGCAACAATATCGTACGTCCGTTTAGAGTGTACTGTTGATGTGTGTGTGTGTCTGTTGATGCGGGTGTGTGTCTATCTATCTAAACTCGAAGCAGTGTGTGTGTGTGTGTGTGTAGTGTGATGCCCAACCACCTCGTCACTCTGAGGTGGTTGGTTATGTTCAGCTTCCTTGAAGGCTGTTGATGTGGGTGTGTACTTTGTCTGTAGTAGTGTATGGAGTGAGAGGGAAGGAGGTTACTTGTTTCCCATGTTTCCTTGAAGCACTTAAAGACCTTAGGAATACAACTGATTCTTTTTGTAGGTGTTAATGTAGTGAGTGAAGTCTCCAATTTCTTGCATCCACTGGGTGGAGATTAATTAACCACTCATGTATAAAGGTCATCCTGGTATGTGACCCCTTCCATGGCCTCTGTGCTGGTACGTGAGACTTGGTGGTCCTCCAATACTAGGGCAAGGCTAAGGGGATGTGATTTAGGACAAGGGGTGTGGTTTGGGATAGGGTTAATGTCTTGTGTTTGGGCCAGGCAGAATTACAAGGTATTGTCTGTCTGTGGTCCCTCTGACAGAGTCAGAGATCATGGGGTTCATGTCCATTTGGAGTTGACTGCATTCCATCTCTGAGGATGGTTCTTGTGTATCCCTCCTGTAAATTTGTCATCTGTGGACAGCGCAGATTGCTGATATCAGCACTGAGCCGTCCTCGTTAGTCTCCCACAATTACAAACTCATGCAAAACTTTGACCTGGGCATCGTGTTGGTAGACTACTTCCTTTCTTTATTTCCTCGTCCACAGGACAGCAGCAGTCGCAGTATACCCCTTACCCAACGGGGAACAGTTCAGGTATGCCCACTCCGAACCCGCATTCCAGCTTCAGACCTTCCCCTGGCTACCATCAGTCTCCTGGTGAGTCAACTAACCATCACACACACGCACGCACGTGCACACACATACACACTCTCTTATGACAAGATGACACAGCCTCTGCTGAGCAAACCACACCCCAGCCCAATTATGGGATAGAATAGCTATAGTGCCAAGTTATGGTGAACTTTATTATTGTGATTGACCTCTGTGGCTAGGGCATTGGAATGCAATGATCCTTTACATAATGTTATTTGTATGAATAGTCTGAATTTTTTCCCAATTCGATCATATAAGCAACACCTGTGACCCTTTACCTGCTCTGATTGTGTGAATGACCGACCTTTTACATAGTGTAGTTGGAGTGGGTGCTGGTGACTGACACTAGCCCTAGCCTTTGCCCTAATGCAGAGAGAGAGACAGAGGCAGAGAGACAGCACATTGGGAGTATGAAGGGGGTGGGGGGGGGGGGCGAACATGTTTATATGCACCAATCACATCCTGTACCTCTTGGGACAGTCTTAAGGCAGTGCTCCTAATTTTGACCTCTGAGTAATTTGCTGACACCTGTGACCCTTTACCAAGTGTGAATGGTGAGGGAGACCTCTGTTACCCTTTACCCAATGTTAATAGTAAGGGAGGGCTATATGACCCTTTACCATATGTAGATAGTGAGAGAGACCACTATGATGCTTACCTTATTATGAGTTTATCTTCACTCTATTAATTTGTTGTAAAATAACATCCTTTTCTATGTGGTAAAGGATTAGCTGAGCTCAAGTACATGGAGCTTGAACCATGAAATTATCTCATACTCTTACAGAACCACATGAATGGGCTGTGGTCTAAATCTAATACGCATCAGATTAAGACGTTGAATGTGAGTGTAATGCAAGATGCACATACACTGGCTTGGTGGGTGGGGCTACCCAGAGTTGATGGTTCAGTGAGTTTGTATAAATTGATTACAATAAATATATAGCAAATTATAATGAATTATAATGGAATCATACAGACACAAGACCGATATTTTCACACAGAACAGGCATAGTATCCAATAGTCCATTACTTGTCAAACTTTTGTCACAAGCTGCAGGTGCAGTTTTGGAGCACAAATACGCACAAAAATTACCCGATTTTCGTTTAAGGTTTTATTCTTAAATAGATTTATGTTGTAAGTGCTTCCTATGGCACTTGCCCGGGGGATGGCCGGGAGTGCTGTGTTAGTAAGGGTCGAGAGCTTTAATCTTGGAAAGAGTGTTTTCATAGTTACCACATCCAGGAGCCTCTGACTCACTTCCTCTGATACTTCCTCCCTCCCTTGCTCACTCACTTCCTCCAATACGTCTCCACCTCACTCACTCACATTCTCTTTCATCCCCCTCCCTCCCCTCCACACTTCCCCCATCTGTCTATCACCCCTCCTTTCAGCAAGACCCCCGTATCCTGCTGCCGGCCCAACAGGCTACCCCCAAAACCCCCAGCAGTCTATCTCTCCAGCACAGCAACAGCAGTCCCACCAGTACTACCAGCGTCCCCCCACCAGCTCTGTGAGCACAGCAACTGCTGCAGCTGCAACTGCCAAGCTAACAGCCAAGGAGGAGAGGGAGAAGATAGAGGAGAGCGAGAGGATCAAGAGGCAGAGTCTGGAGACCACAGTGGAGGACAAGATACGACGACACGTGAAGCAGGTCATGGATGCCGCTCAGGTGTGTTTGTGCGATGTAAATGTTGATAGCAATACCTTTATAGTTACAACCAATAAACCATTACCAAATCCCATGCCAGGGCTGGCTGTGGTGTGTCTATCATGTGACTCCTGCTCAAGTGCATCTTGTGATGATCTTGGGACTAATTGCCGCGTTTGTTGTGTAAAGTGCACAAACGCCATCAGAGCGAGGGAAAGAGGAATGAAGTTAAACTGGTTAATAAATAGAATGATAAGTTCTTCTTAAACACCAATGGCTGTTGAAGAAGTCTAGCTAGCTGCAGGCAGAGATTGAGGAGAGTCAGGAGAAGCAGAAGTAGATGTTAGTTTAGACAGCAAATGGCGAATACTGTTTCACACGTCCAGATTCCAAGAAGAATGGCCATTGCTATCACAATGGAGAAGTTAGTTTAATCTTACTATGAATTATATAACTTGTTCCTGTAATGAATTTGTTAACCATTTCTAAACAATCTCAGGGGGTTGGACATGAAAGATGCCACAGTGCAGTACCTTCCCCTTTGAATCTTTTTGAAACAGTTTCACATTAAAACTTAATTTTGTAGTTTCAGAAACCAGCTGAGAAGGAGCAAGGGAAGTAGATGCATATACTAATGCTAGCGTAGGAAGAAGCTCCTTAGATGAACACAGCAGCAGGCGGAGGTGTGGTGGACAGGGAAGGCAGTGGGTGGTCCATATGCTGGCATGGTGTGGACCAGAGATATGCCTAAAGGGTATCAAAGGTGCATGAGGAATTTGGAATTGCCAAGTTCAAAGAAGAAAATTCCTTGTGCTTTGAAGAAGGAGATGGGCTGAGGGGTAAAGGCTAGGGCTCTGTTAGGGTTAGGGGTAGGGCTGTGGTGGGGCTTAGATTGCGAGTGTCACACACCATTTGGACACATCCACACACCTAGCCATCCACACACCTAGCCATCCACACACCTAGCCATCCACACACCTAGCCATCCACACACCTAGCCATCCACACACCTAGCCATCCACACACCTAGCCATCCACACACCTAGCCATCCACACACCTAGCCATCCACACACCTAGCCATCCACACACCTAGCCATCCACACACCTAGCCATCCACACACCTAGCCCTGGTGTATCTCACTGTATGTCTTCAAGTATCGCACTTCTCTTCTATCAATTCACTTTATGCCATGTCTCTATGATTGATGTTGTCTGGTCCACAGGATGAGATGAACACCATGTTGCAGACACAAGAGGAACTGCAGCAAGGCAGCGTGAAGATCAACTCCATGTTGCAGGAGATGGACAACAAAGCAGTGAGTACATCTAAATATACGTCAGATGATCCGTGATTAGATAACACTGCATATGGGGACACACACTGGACCAACACTACACTGGGTTTAGGCAGGTTGAAGTAGGTTGACAGTAGCTCTATGGGGACACACACTGGACCAACACCACACTGGGTTGAGGCAGGTTGAAGTAGGTTGACAATAGCTCTATGGGGACACACACTGGACCAACACCACACTGGGTTGAGGCAGGTTGAAGTAGGTTGATAATAGCTCTATGGGGACACACACTGGACCAACACCACACTGGGTTGAGGCAGATTGAAGTAGGTTGACAATAGCTCTATGGGGACACACACTGGACCACCACCACACTGGGTTGAGGCCGGTTGAAGTAGGTTGACAATAGCACTATGGGGACAAAACTTAATCACCAGTCACTTAAACTGAATGAGGTTCCACTGATTGTTGACCCCCACTGGGGGATTATCATCACATTTCTATTTTGGCACTATCCCTCCAAAACTAGATAGATCTTGGATAATCTCATTGAAGTGGTGAAATGTTTAGTTTTGTGTTTCCCTCCAAATTGAGGTAGGCATGCCAGAGACCAGAGCAGCAGAAGTAATTAGAATGCAAACACATTTTATCACCATACCAGTTCAGTCATCGTGCACACCTCTTGAGGTGCATTGCCTCCCTCCCTGAGCTGACATCCATGATACTGAGATGACCTTCACAAAGCATGATATTGTCCCCTGAACCTTATTTTGCACCCAGTGAGCATTTATTAACAGGACTATTTAAAGTTATTGACATTTTACATGTCTGCAGCACTACTGGGTGGGTGTGTGTGTGGAAGGGGGGAGGAGGAAGAGGGTCAAGGATGGAAGGAGATCAAATGCGAACTCCCAACTGGTGTATGTGTGTGTGTTGGTTGCAAAGGGTCCCTACAAGTGAGGCTTGCCCTGGCCTGAGACTGCTGGTTGAGAGTAGCTGTCCTTGTGTCTGTGTTGCTGTAGCACGAACTAGACAGCAGCATTGACTTCCTGCGCTCCAAGAATGTTGAGCTGGAGTCCATGTTGGAGTACTTGAGCGCACAACCCGACAAGGTCGATGTGGATGAAGCAGTCTCCGCTACCAATCCTCTCTACAACCAGTAAGCCATTCTCGAAGTGAGTGCATAGCTGACATTGTTTGAAGTGTTGTGCATTGTGGTAGGGTACCATGGCAACAGCATTTTAGAAGTGACGAAATGTACACACGCTTGAAACAAAATGTCGATAACTTTTATGGGTCAGTGTCATGTGGTATTATCTCACCCCTCTGAGCCTGGGTTGACTGTTTTACACACATGATCGTCGTTGAAGTTGAATGTTGCAGTGTAGTGAAGGGTTTAAGTTCATGGAATTTTGAAACGTCATTGAAGTGTTCAAGTTTATTGAATTATTCAAGTTGTGGTGTTGAATTCATTAAAGTGATGAAGAATATGTGTTCAATTTCACATTGTTCTGTCTTCTCCAGCAATCCCCACAGCACACTACCCCAGTGGCAACTATCTCATGTGGTATGATGCTAGGACAAGTTAAAACATACCATTTGAACAATGTAGATGAGAAACACATTTTAGTCCATGATGAAAACTCCATAAGACCATAGCTCCAGCCCCTGGTATCAGCATTTGTGGTAGTGTGTTGTGTATGAGGAGCGTATGGTTAGCTATGTCATCCATTGGACTGGCTTTGTATCCTCCCTCCACAGAATCCTGCAACTCTATGCCGAAGAGAGTGCAGTAGATGACACCATCTATTACATCGGAGAGGCCCTAAGGAAGGATGTCATCGAAGTGGAAGTATCTTTGAAGGTATGTACGTGTGTGTTCACTCATGTGAAACTTGTGGAGTTGGAAGTGCCTGGGCATGTGAGGTTCAGTGTGACGACACAACAGTATGGCCTTAACCTACCGTGATAGTGTGATTATGTATGTGCATGTGTACATGCATGCAGATCTATATCAGATCTCACAGCATCTTTGCTGTCTTATGTTTCCTTGCAGTGTAGCATTATCAACCGTTCCCTTCCTTTGGATATCTTATGACAACTTCACTTTAGTATAGAGTTGCCTGCCACACTCCTCCCAGAATTATTCACACGTGCAGCAGACCACTCCCACATACCAGACTCCTCCCACTTGTAACAGACCCTACCATATATATATATATATATATATATATTGTGATTTAAAAGAAATATTATATTGTGTTTCTACAGCACATACGGGAATTGTCTCGTCAGCAGTTCATGGCACGAGCTACAATTATGAAGGCACGATCGTTAGCTGGTCTCCCAGACTATGGGTCTACGTGAGGGAGAGGACGGATACAAGCACAAGCATAGCTTGCAACTGCTGCTCTAATCTCTAACTGTATTGCAGTAGCCGTCTGTGTGTATATGTCTGTGTGTCAGTCTGTCAGTTTATGTGTGTATGCTCTATGTATGTACATATGTATGTATGTATGTATGTATGTATGTATGTATGTATGTATGTATGTATGTATGTATGTATGTATGTATGTATGTATGTGTGTGTGTGTATGTGTGTGTGTACGTGTGTACGTGTGTATGTTATGTACTCCTGCATTTTCTCCTCAGTCATCCATGTAATTGCTCGTGTGTGTAGTTGTGTGTGTGGTGTGTGTTGAGCTGCTGTGGGGTGTGTTTCATTCACAATGCCTTGGACTATTCCTGTTGTGTAGTCGCTGACATATTTAACAAGAGACTGAATCATTGTTACTGGTATTTAGTGGGCGTGGCATTGTCTAGTGCACTTCTGTGTGCCTGAACTGTGTTCATGCCATTGTGTGCACAGGAAACTGAACTCACGGTTTCTCCTTCACCGGCTTTCCTGCTTACTCATATATATATTTTAAGTCCAGCACTACTTCCATTTGACCAAGTGTACATGTACTGTTTCAAACGTGCTGTGACCCACAAATGAGTCACCCAAGGATGTTTTTAGGTGAGGTTTGGTCAAGATAGTAGTAATACCCTACCCTAGGGCTACCTTTTTTCTTTTTCAAGTTTCCTTGGGGAGGGGGGGGGTCTCAATTTCATGCACTAGAAACCACCAAGATGCACTGAGCACTACAAACTACAATTGTGTAAATAGATTTGTGAGGTCAGCAAAAACTGTTCAACACTTTTTCTCTCTCCTTTTCTTCATTTTGAGCCCTGTAGGCCCAGAGTAGATAGCAACAAATAACTGTTGAATTACATTATGTTTTACTTGCCTCCATATGTAGGAGGGTACTTTCTTGTAAACACAATCTAAGTGAGGTCAGAAAACCTGTGCCCAAATACTTCCTCTCTTCCTGTAGGTCCAAGCATCTGAGAGAAGATATTATTTTGAACAAACAAACTAACTAAATAGTCTCAAATTATTGTAAGATATCTTTGCTATATCCCTAGGTAGGACTTGTTGAAGTAATACTTTACCAGTGTTTTAAAAGTTGATCATAAATTAATGTTCAAACAATTCAGTCCATGAACCACTGATTCTTCTACGGGTGGGCAGGACTGGGGGAGGGGTGACACTTGCCCCTCCCTAAGTAATAGAACTTATCTGACTGGTCAGGTACTAGGAATGGGCCTTCATAAAGACACTGTAGTGGGGTCTTGTCTCCATCTCTTCACACAAAAACAAACTTGGGACGGCTGTAAGGCAGCTGACGTGTGGTACAATGGCACCGTGATGGGCAGTTAGTGTTGGTCGTAGCTTTTGCTTGGTCCTCCGCAGATGTGGAAGAAATTCTTCTTGGGCCTGTATTGATGTCTGTCTGATATCAATTAATTCACCTGGCAACCTCAGTGTTTCACCATGAAGGAGCTCAGCCACTGAACATTGTAGATCCTCTTGGTGCAGTGTGAATTCCAAGCATGGCAAGATCCATCCAATGAGGTCCATCCAGGCAGGATTTAAGCTCAGCCTTCATTTGCCTGTGGAACCTCTCAATGATACCATTAGCTTGAGGATGATAGCTGGTTCTGTGTGCCTCTTAGCCTAGTAACTTGTTAAGTGCTGTCCACAGATCTGTAGTGGCCTATGGACCTCGATTGAAAGGGATGTGTCCTGGCACTCTAAAGTTGGTAGCACAATGACAAAGAAATACACATACACACCAAACAGCTGTGGACTGGGCATTGGAATTGTCTCCACCCATCTGGTGAATCGGTTGGTGATAGTGAAAAGGTATTTCATACCCTGAGACACTGGCAGTGGGCCTACAATGTCCCTGTGAAGCTGTTCAAAATGAAGGCTAGGGAGCTGGCCATGCTGCAGTGGGGCCCAGATGTGCTGGTGTACTTTTGCTGGCTGGCATCAAAGACATGTCCTGGCCCAGTTAGAACATCTTTATCCATTCCATGCCACACAAATCTTAATGTCATGAGCTTCCTTAACATCTTGATATCTGGGTGGGAGAGTCCATGGATGAGATCAAAGATTTTTCTTCTCCATACCTTAGGCACAATAGGGCGAGGTTGTGCAGTAGAGACATCACACAGGAGCGTGTATGTGGTGGAATCTGGCACTGGTAAGTCCTGTAGAGTAAGTCTTGTGATGGCTGTTCATATACCATGTACTTCTGTATCTGTCAATTGTGCATGTGCCAGTTCACCATAATCAATCTGGGATGACTGTACTGCAGATAGTTCTAAGGATGAGATGGTAAGGGATTGTTGGCTTTGGTCATCAAGGATGACTCTGGAGAGAGCATTTGCTGTCACATTGTCTTTGCCCTTGATGTGCTAAATGTCTGTGGTGGTGCTAAATGTCTGTGGTGGTGCTAAATGTCTGTGGTGAATTCAGACAGGTAAGCAAGATCTTGCTGTTGATGTGGTGAATACATGCCAGAAGCTTTTGAAATGGCGTAAGTGCTTCATGGTCAATAAACAGTGCTTTATGGTCAATAAACAGTGTGAAATATTGTTGGCTAGATACATTGCCAGCAGTTCTCAATCAAATGCACTGTATTTGGCTTGTGCAGGGTCAAACTTCTTGGATGAAAAAGCAACTGGTGTCCATTCACCATCTAGGAACTGTTCCAGTGTACCATCCACAGCTGTGTGTGGCGCATCCACTGTGATGCTTGTAGAGGTTTTGTGGCTGGGGTGCACAGGAAGGCAGCAGTAGCCAGTCCCTTTTTGGTTGCTTCAAAATCACTCTGTATATCTGCTGACCATGTGAAAGTTTGTAGTGGGCAGCTTCATGCAAAGTCTTCATTAGGAATGAAGCTGTGATAAAAACGTACCATTCCTAGCCATTCCAACAAGCTTTTATTATAGGTTGGTGCAGAGAAATCTGTAATAAACTCGACCTTAGAGGGAAGTGGAGTAATACCATTAACAGAGATGTGATGTCCTAGAAATTCCAGGCTGCACACACCGAATTGGCATTTGGAACATTGACATTTGGAACATTGACATTTGGAATGGTTGATGACTATGCCATAATCAGATAGGCATTTGAACAGAAGCTGGAGATGATGCCTGTGTTCACATGCAGTCTTACTTGCAACAAGGATATCATCCAGGTAAATGAATAGGAAACTTTCCAGGCCTGCGCAAACCCTGTCCATAACCCATTGAAATGACTGAGCAGCATTTTGAAGACTGAAAAGCATCCTCAGGAATACCCACAAAGTAAATGGTGTAATGACAGCCCCTTCTGTATATCTTCTGGTGGTAGGGGTACCTGATGATAATCACCAAACAAGTCAACCTTATTGAAGTAATGACAACCTTGTAGATTTATTGCAAAGTCCTGGAGGTGTGGCACCTGTAGCAGTCAGGAATTGTCAGGAAACGTCACATTATTCAGTTGCCTATAGTCACCACAAGGTTGCCTGCTTCCTGGTTCCTTCTTGGGGACCAGATGAAAGGGTGATGCCCAGCTGCTTGGTGATATGCATATGATTCCAAGGTTCTCCATTACCAGGAACTCAGGAGGAGCTACTGCCTGTTTGGCAGGGGATAATATCTGTGCTTTGGCATGCGCTGGAGGACCTGATGTCACAATGTAGTGCTCCTTATCATGTTTGTTATCAGAAGTGGAGAGCGTGGTTGTGTAAGGGACGTAAACTCATTAAGGACATCAACAAATCCAGACTGTGAGGTGCAGCTGATGGTGACTTGATGTAAGTTATTTATACACCAGCTGAGGCAACATAAGCTTTGTGCCTAGTATAATTATAGGCATCCACAAGGCGGTCGCATTGGCAGTCGATGAGAAGAACTTCGCCGCAGAAGAAGTCAGCACCAGAGGATTGGCTGTGAACAGAGCTCCTTACATACCTTGCCTTTTGAAAGGAAGGACATTGGGGAACACCCTTCCTTTCCCCACCCCCCATATTTTACACCTTCAGATATTTACTAGTGGTTGGTATTCTTCTGTAAAAGCTGACCATTGAAGTGGGTGAGCCTATTGATGTGTCCTTGCTGGTGCGCTCCCAGGCAAGGGTCAGAGGCAATGCAGTGGTCATGAGGAAGTAACTCACCGACATGATTCATCACAAGTTCTATGAACTCAAGGACCAGGTGGATGCTTTGCACCAAGGGTGGACTGTACACTCAGCAGTTGCATGTGAAACTTTGTAATTGACAGTTGCTACATTCATTATGTTTCATCAACATATATACTGGAAATTCAGGTTTATTTGCATCTGTAATTGCACAGATTGCATCCAATTAAAGAAGTTATGTTCTTGCACCTGACACAATACTTGTTGTTTGTTGTGATGGAGTCAAGGAAAAAGAAACAATGGGAACTTTAGAGTAGTGTTGTGTTATGAATACTGTAAGAATTTCAATTTATTGTATCACTTTGATGGATGTAAAGGGCTGGAGGTATTGTTGTTGACTGTTGTAAGGGGCCAATTTTTTGATGAAATATAGATGAATAGGATTTGTTGATGGTGGAAGGAACATTGGTCATTATATATATATATATATACATGGTCATTTTGATAGAAATTTAAGTACATTCATGATGAAGAAGAAACACTCTTTAAAGTGAGTTGTGCTCTTATTGTTATGTGATGCAGTTTGTTCCTGCACTCTGTTAAAAGTGAAGCTATGATATTTGGAAAATGAAAGGGGTCACTGGCTGTGACACCTGTACTAACCATTATGTACCTAATTGAATAAGAATACCTATTATTATCTATATCTATATCTATATCTATATCTATATCTATATATATATATATATATATATATTAGAAGACCTTTGTAACTATGTAACTATGTTTGTCCATTTCTCAAAATCCCTCTGTTAGGTTTTGATCAAACTTTTAGGGATGGAGGAGACCCACCCTGTGATGGTTTTATGCCAGGTGGCATGTCTGGAAAAAACAAAATCTGTCTGTCTGTCTGTCTGTCTGTCTGTCTGTCTGTCTGTCTGTCTGTCTGTCTGTCTGTCTGTCTGTCTGTCTGTCTGTCTGTCTGTCTGTACCATCATTCCAGCCAAACTGGTAGGTGGATTTCTCTGAAACTTGGCATGATGATAGGTTTTGACCCAACTTAAAACATGGGCTAAAAAATTTCACAAAATGGTTACCATGGTAATGAGAAAAAGCTAAATTTGGCCACTTCTCTCTTAATAATACATTTTCTCCACCATCACCTTTCTTACTGGCAAGACATTCAACTACTGGATTTTAGCCTATATTGGCCGGGCAACGCCGTGTATATGCTGCTAGTTAATTATAAACTGCAGCAGTGTTGTGATAAATCTAGTATGGTGAGATGTCCCTGACAGCCTTGCTGTGGACAGGCTATTGTAATAATGCTGAGTTGAGATGTGTAGTTTCACAATTTAATGGTTCAAATTAAACCCATGAACCCATATATGTAGAATCAGTGTCACCAGGGGAGTGTTTTTAGCCTGTCTATATGACCACAATCCTTTCTGTATTAAGAAAAAGCCAAAAATGGCAATTTTTTATAATAAAAAAAGAGAATGGAGCTACAGACCTAAAACTATGTATGCACACACAACTAAACCCCAGGAGTAACATGGGCTGGGTCCCACCTGGCCACATTTTTCCTCTGTGTGTGTCAGGGTTGCCATAGCACTATGTCCATGTGCTTGCTCCTCTTGGATGCTGAGGTGGCACTACACTGTACCCATCTTGTGTGTGTTTTTGTCACTGTGAATAAGGAAACTCTGAATAACCACACCTGCCAGAAACACAAGCTGCTATTAAAGTCAATGTGTCAGTTCTGTAAGCAATTTTTTCATCAACGGGGTCTTTATAACCACCAAGGATATTGCAACAAGACTTCTTGACCTGTACCAATCCTGCCACATGTGGCAAGTGGAGTGCATACAGCATATGGATGAATGGTGTGTATGTGTGTGTGTGTGTGTGCATGTGTGTGTGTGTATGTGTCTACTTGTGTGTTTGTGTGCATGTGTGTGTGTTTGTGTGTGTGCATGCGTGTGTGTGCATGTGTGTGTCTGCTTGTGTGTTTGTGTGCATGTGTGTGTTTGTGTGTGTGCATGCATGTGTGTGTGTGTCTGCTTGTGTGTTTGTGTGCATGTGTGTGTGTGTGTGTGTGTGTGTGCGTGCGTGCGTGCGTGCGTGCGTGCATGCGTGCGTGCGTGCGTGCGTGCGTGCGTGCGTGCGTGCGTGCGTGCGTGCGTGCGTGCGTGCGTGCGTGCATGCGTGTGTGTGTGTGAGGTCCTAGAGAAGTATGGTGTGCCAGAAAAAATGTTGAATGTTGTGAAGTCTTTCCATGAGGGGATGCATGCTGAGGTTAGAGTGGGTTCAACTGTAACTGATAGGTTTGAGGTCCGGAATGGCTTATGGCAGGGATGTACCCTGGCACCCACATTATTTAATATCTACTTTAGTGCTATGGTGGCTGATTGGCGCAATAGGAGTAGTGGTGCAGGAGTGAGTGTGTTATATAAGCATGGTAGGAAGTTGGTTGGGGACCCACAGCTAAGTCTAGATTGAGTGAGATGAGAGTAACTGAGTCCCAGTTTGCTGATGAAGTGGCATTGTATGCAACCTCTCGGGATAGCTTTGAGTCAGTAGCAGCAGAGTTTGTGAAAATGGCAAGTGAATGGGGGCTGACTGTGAGTACTGAGAAGACAAAAGGGATGGTTGTTGGTGAGGGATTGAATGAGAGTGATGTCAGACCAGTGCAGGTGGAGAGTGGCTCTGTGGATGTAGTCCAGGACTTCACATACTTGGGTGCTAACATCTCAAGAGATGGGGAGATCACTAGTGAGGTGACTAGAAGAATTGCTAGGGCAGCTAGAGCATTTGGATGTTTGAGGGTGCCAGTATTTAAGAACAAAGACCTCTCATTGGCCACAAAGAGAGCAGTGTATAGGGTAGTTGTTCTAGCTGTATTACTGTATGGAGCTGAAACTTGGACAATGAAGGCTGTGCATACAAGACGTTTGAATTCTTTTCATAACCGTTGTATTCGGACAATCCTGGGTGTGATGAGGTACCAACAATGGAATGAAAGATTAACATCTCAAAGCCTATCACATATTTTTGGCTTGCAGCACTCCATCTCTGATATCATTCTGGAGCAACGTTTAAGATGGCTGGGTCATGTGGGTCGCATGGATGAAGAAAGGCTTCCAAATAGATTGTTGTTTGGGGAGTTTAACATGAAGAGACATGCCATGGGGCAAAGAAGAGGTGGAGGGATGTTCTGAAAGTGGATTAGCAGGAAATTGGTGTGTATGATAGATGGTATGAGTTGTGCAAGGACAGGAAGGGGTGGTTTCATCTGTGTTTAGATGGTGTAGAGAAAATTTCAACATCCAGGCGATGGAACACCTGCTCAGCTAACAAGCAATCTGAATTAAGAACACTAAGTTGTGCCTGTGGAAGGAAATTTCGAAGACAAGGAGATCTGACCAGACACCAACATTTCTGTGTGATGCCATCATAAGCTAAGTTTATTGCCATTGGTCCTGGATTCATCCAGGACACTGCCATCATGGTACTTCGTACCATGGGCAGCTTCTAAGTTCTAAGAGTGTGTGTGTGTGTGTGTGTGTGTGTGTGTGTGTGTGTGTGTGTGTGTGTGTGTGTGTGTGTGTGTTGTGTGTGTGTGTTGTGTGTGTGTGTGTGTGTGTGTGTGACTGCCTGTGGCAGTGGTACAACTGGACTTGACAGGTGTGTGCATTCATGTGTGGGCATCTTTAGGCATGATGACTAAACTGTTAAATCAAAAAGGCAGAAATTTGGGTTGTGGTCTCCAACCCTGGTGGGTATTATTTATTAACCACATGCAGATGTAGTAATGGGTGTGGTTATGCTATAGTCATAGCCATTGGAATTATTTAGGCTGCCAAAGGCTAATCAGAAGAGTAACCACATCGAAATTTGGCATGCGGTCTCCAAGTACACGATTAAGCATTATTAAACACATATGGGTGTGGTTTGGCCAAAGCCTCACCAATAGGAAGTCATTTCTGCTGCCAAAAACTAATTTATGGACTTACCAGGCTGAAATTTGACGTATAGACTCTAAGTAACCAGATGAGCAGTATTAAACCCATGTGGGTGTGGCAATCGTGTAGTTTTGTCATAGCTACATCCACAGGAAGTCATTCTAGTTTCTAAACACTGATAGCCAATGTTTTATAAAAAATTATATGATGTTGACAAGTTAAAAAAATTTTTTTCATAATTTCTGTGATGAAGTTCCGCTGGATTGAGTTTGAACTGTAGCCCTGATGACCATCAAGTTAATTAGAATAGTGTATTTACTTTGATTATACAAAAAGCAAACAGGTACATAAATGGAACTCATTTCCAAAACTTAACTACTAATGATATTAATTTCTATATTCTACAGAATGTTTTGTTCGTCATTGTTCATTCATACATCATTTATCATATTATTCTTTAGTTTGAAAGTTTTTATCTCCATGCCTTGTTCCTGAGTCATTGCTGGGATCTAAAGGGGGACAACAAAAATAATAATAAATAATAAATGAAATAAATTTAAAAAAATAAATAAAACAACCAACAAAACCAAAAATTTTCCTTTCATAATAAATACATATTTTTAAGTAGAACTAAACCACAAACTAAACATGCCCTGCACTCCCACCCCCTCCTGCCCGCCTACTTACCACAGTGATGAGCTCAGATGCACCACTGCCAGCCTTCCTAACATGCAGTGACAGTCTTCAGGTTGAACATGGTCTTGTAGTAGTTGTCCCACACTTATTCCACTTTCTTGTAGTTGAGGGCAGGTCCAGTCATTTCCATGTACTCCTCAGTCACTCACTGGTCCTCACCTTCCTTGTGTACCTCATCAAGCTGCACCCAACAGGAGGCAACATTGATATCTCAGTGAGTGTGTGTGTGCGTGTGCAGTGTAGTGTATGTGTGTTGCTATGTGTCTAACTAATAAGTCCAGTGTTGGAGTAGAGAGACTCATGAATGACCAACCCCACTTCCTACTGGGCCTGTCTGCTCCAGGACACTCTGGATGGTCTGGTAGAGAGCTTTGAAAGTGTCCACCATGGTTTGCAGGTTATGGGGAACTTGTACTTCACTGGTTATCTCTGCCACATAGTTGGGGGATGCTGCTTCTACCACATGCACATAAAAGGAGGAGCATCCATGTGGTCAACTGTACACCACAAGATAGAAAATGAAGCAAGACTGACTGGCATAGAATATGGTTGTTCTTGCTATACCATACCCTGAGCATGACAACCCATACTACACTGATACATACTCACTAACTCACTCACCATTGTCGTCTACCACTTTGGTGTGGAATTCCTTCTCATCTTCCTTGATTCCTTAAGCGGCAAGATTACATAAGAATCAATTATCTCTCCTGTTCTGCTGCCTGGTGTTGGGGTCAGCCTCCAACATTTTTAGTCCAATAAGATGGAACTTTGTGTGTTTGCAACAGAAAACAAGATGGAAGATTTGTGTGTATTTAACAGAAAACGATGTTGAACATTCTGTTTATTGTAATGGTGTCATTTTTGTGAGGTCTGGCTGAGCCTTTAAAAGCTCAGCCAGAGCCATGTTGAGGGATGTTCTGCTCTCTGATGCTATGCCCTACCTATGCTGTTCTGAAGACATTTAAAACTAGTATCTAAAACCTAAACTGCTCTGGTTGGTCTATTTTGTTAAAAGTGATCCCCAACATATGGTGGCAGCTGGTTATAACTAAAGCTGAAGACACCCTAGCTAGCTAGTATTACTTTTTCTATAGAAAGCTTTGGCTCCTTCAACACCTTGTAGAGAGATACTATTTTTGTTGGCATCAAACCTGTATTAAAGCAGCTAGCTTTGTTGGGCACTCAAAACTGCTTGATAATGTATGTTGGTTATCAGCTCACAGGAGAAGAGAGTGCAACTTCAAAATACTTTTTTTTTTAAACAACAAAAAACAACCCACAAGATCAGATCACCCACAAGATTATCAGCCCACAAGAGAAGGGAGTGCTACTTTAAAATACATATTTTTAAAACTACAAAAAAACAACAATATGCTAATCTAGAATAATTTATGGGAGCAATAAACAGGCCTACAAGCGGGTGGGGCTCATTACTAGCAGTGAAAACCCAAGGTCTTTTTGCTGAGCTGCAGATAGACAGAGGTCCAGCACTCCCTCATAGAACTGCACAGACTCATAGCGATCATACACCCAGGGCAGGGACAGCTCTGGGGTGATCCGCCAGTACAACTGCTTGTTGTTGTTGTGTATGTGTGAGAGAGAGAGTTGGTTACAATACGAAATGCTAATGACTTGGAGTGTGGCACACACATCTCCCATCCATCTCTGTATCACACTCACCATGTACCTTGACCGATTCCTGGAACAAATCAAGCTCTTCATACTTCAAAAGTGTGGTCGTTGCCATGGTGTCCTATTCACTGGCCTTGGTGCTGAGGGCATCGTTCTGGGAGAACAGAAAGAGTGTGTTGTCATGAAGCCTGGTGCTGAGCTCATCAGAGATGGCCACATCTCCAGCAAACCGAACCAGAATGCAAGATATAAGTGCTGTAGAGAGTTGGAGAGAGGTGGGTGTGGCCAAGGAGAGAGAGGGAAGGTAGGTGTGGTCAAGGAGAGAGGGAAGGTGGGTGTTGTCAAGGAGAAAGGGATGGTGGGTGTGGCCAATGAGACAGAGAAAGTGGATATGGTTAAGGAGAGAAGGAAGGTGGGTGTGGTCAAGGAGAGAGGGAAGTGGGCGTAGCAGAGGAGAGAGGGAATGTGGATGTGGCCAAGGGGAGAGAAAGTGGTCATGATCACAGAGAGAGAGGGAAAGTGGGCATGGTTACAGAGAAAGAGGGAAGGTGGGCATGGTTACAGAGAGAGAAAGTTGGTGCGGTCAAGGAGATAGGGAAGGTGGGCGTGGTCAAGGACAGAGAGTGTGACAACTATACACTGTCAACTTAATCATAATTTATGCATGCTCAGTATGGAACATAGACCTGAGTCAACATTAGAACTAGACATGAGAAGATATAAATTTTAAATAGTTACAATATTAAGAACATGTCTTCCCACAGAGACAAGCTCCCCTCCCCTCCATGAGGACAGCATGCACGCATGGTCAGGGCCAACCAGGAGAACATGTCTTCCTCACAGAGACAAGCTCCCCCTCTCCTCCATGAATCCCTGTTCCCCTGATCCTAACACACTGGACTCAATAACTAGCTTCTGATAGTAGCCCACAAAGCTCCAGGATGCATAATTAAAGAAAAAAAATAATAAGGCCTTCCAAGGATGGAATCCCACAATACGTGCCTTGCATTCATACTTTTGCTGTTGCACAGGGGCTCATGTGGTTCACAGTTTTTGCTGATCTCATTTAGGGTATTTTAGAGTGACTAGAGTGTTCTACATAGTATGGTTTGTAGGGTAATTGTACCACTGAAATAATTGTAATAACCAGATAGGAAATGTAATTCAATTACAATTATCATTTACTGTTACTTGTAACACAACTAATAATTGTAATTGAAATTAGAGTGGGCAGATGGACAGACATAAATGTGCACACAAACGAGGTGAGAACAAAACAGCTTGTGATCATATCTATAGATAAGTGGCACTCAAGATCAAGGAGTTTGTTCAATCCATTATCTTCTCTCTCATGTTTTTCCCTCTGAAGTGTGACAGTCAACAGACACTAGCTCATGTTGTGGACTATAGCAAGTCTACAAGAGACTGCAAGGACTACATAGGGTTGGCAGGAAAGTAAATGTTATATGCCATCTCATCATTATTATTATTATTATATTATTAGTACTTAGCCGTACTGGCCATCAATGCTGGAATGCTTATTGACTTGGTGTTAACTAGGATATCTGCAGGGATCTCACACAAGGAAGCAGTATGGCTTGGGGTAGGAGTTACTCAAACAATCAGCGGCTTTGGGTGGGTGCTATAAATACGGACAGGTGGCATCAACACTTGTATGCTTATTGACTTGGTGATAACAAGGATATCTGCAGGGATCTCACACAAGGAAGCAATACAGCATGGGAACTACCAGTGGCTTTGGGTGGGTGCTATGATTACAGACAGGTGCCATCAACGCTTGTATGCTTATTGACTTGGTGATAACAAGGATATCTGCAGGGATCTCACACAAGGAAGCAATATGGCTTGGGGTGGGAGTTGCTCAAATAACTAGTGGCTTTGGGTGGATGCTGTAAATACGGACAGGCAGGCAGGCAGGCAGGCAGAATACACTAACGTAGTTTTGAGAATAGATAGTAAAATCTAATGACAATTAATACTGGAAGCAGACAAGCATAATAGAACCAGTAGTAAAAAGATTTTATAAATAAATGGGAAAACATTTTTAGGGTTTTCCCAAAAAGTACAGAAACAAGAAAAGATCTACCTAAAATCACTGCCTCCAAACTTTACAATTTCATATTCTTGTACACCTATTATTCATGATGAGGGAGTCATCTATTTTCTTTCCATAATATTAGGGTATTTTGGGGGGTGGGAGTTGAGGGGATTTCTTTGCCATATTGCAAAAGAAAATATCTATTCTGTTATTTACCCATGATAACTGCAATCCTTTTTTGACACTAGATGAAATAGAGTTTGGAGTCAGTCATTTAGGGATGCAGAATTATGCATATATAAATGCATGCATTTATTTGCACTGTATTAGAATAAATTGAACTGAATGTATGAAATCTTACCTGAATAGAATTCATGGTAAGCTTGCAGTGTGGCACTCGTAGTGGATGAGTGAAGAGTTAAGCATACTCTCGCTTGCCAGACTGTTTACCTGAATGCTCCAGTGGAGACGAGGTTTAGCAGAGGGTTTAGAGGACAGTTTTCACATGCATACATGCATACTCAGCAATTGGAATGAAATTAAAATGGTGTCCATGACTGTGAGTGTCATTGGTCCATCTGATATGCCTCCATATTTTTGTAAGCTAATGAAGAAAACTGATGGGTTATGGATGCACACCAGTTGAAACTCTGTCGGATCATAGTATCAGCACAAGTGCTAATGTTTCCAAATTGTCTGTAGCCTGGCTCATAAGGAAGATGTTAATAGAGAATTAGGAGAAATTAAAACCCTGTCCACACTGCACAATTAAACCAGTTTCACCCGTATCTGGAATGGGTTCCACACATCCACACTACACCCAATTTCATCCCAACAAGTTCCTCCTGGTTTCACCTGAAACCTTCAGAAAGGTAGGTTTCAAGCGGCTCAGATTTACTGAACATACCTGTGGCTTAATTGCTGATGTTAGCTAATAGGAGTTCAGCTACTACCAGCTCTCTCTTGCCTCTATAGCCTCCGTTCGTGATGACATTGCAGAGGAAAAGAGACAGAACAACAGAGCACACCAGAAAATAAAATACTCCATTTCTATATGAGGTAGAGGAAATCCAATTAATCTGCCCAGCCAATTAGTCAGCTCACGTAAGTGACGTGGAGCGGGTTCAACACTATGCCAATGTGGACGCAAGAAAATGTTTGGAAGCAGGTGTTGCTGGAGACCCATTTCTAATGTGGACAGGGCTTAAGTTTTTCATCTTTATTTTACCTCTCTTTGGAGGAGCTGTTTGAATTAAAAATTTGACATAGACTTTTTTTTTAGATGCTCCTGAACATAATATATGAAAATTTGGATTGTTATTATAAAGAAGCTTGGCAAAGTATGAATTAGTTTGGTATTATGCCAATGGTAATGGTCGTATCAACCCTAAATAGAGAGTGCTAGTGCTCACTCTAATAATAGGGTTTTTTTTTTTTAATTTACCCTAACACCAATGATAGGTGTTCATGCTGAATATTTTAAAATTTCAATGTCACAAAGACATAACTATCCTATTTGAATAATTTAATAGATAATTTATAAGCTGAGTGTACATACATCATGTTACATATGTTCAAACTTACATGGCATGGGGTTATTTTCATAAGTAGGTAAAGGAATAATAGGTAAATCATTTGAATAATAATAGAATATTTGGTGGATCATTACAGAATAATAGTTGGATATTTTGAAAATACAAGAATAGAATAGTTAGTAGGTTTTTTAATAAGTATATTAAAGAGGGAGGATGCTATTGGCTTGTGGTGGTGATTCACTCAACATTCCTACAAACAAACTTTATCTCTAGATTTCTTAACAAAGCCAGTAACACAGATTTGCATAGCAACAGCGAAATCTTAACAACTCTGGATCCTAAACTCTGCAAATTCTGGAGCAATCAGAGCCTTCTTAAGATTTCAGCTGTTGTTACGCAACTCAGTGCACGCACTGGCTTCATTCAGATCCTTTCTGTTTTCTATCCAAGGTAGTACACAGAGGTCATCCCAGGTCTGATGACATGCTACTACTGAGGCAGGTGGTGTATTAATAAGAGATAGAGATATTTACTTGGACAACAACACTTCACAACTTGTATGATAACTGTAGAGTTTCATAAAACAACAACTTTAAGGAGAATTTGACTGTAATAGAATAGGTATACACTTCATATACTTTGAAAAATAAATTTATATATATATACATATGTACTAATAACAAACATGGGCCAAATTCCCTAAGTGTTAGACTGACTTAAGGGGGGGGAAAAGGCTATAGATGCTTGTGGGTCATAAGATACTATAGATAGACACACTATATACCTAGAGTACATCAATACCCCTATAAATACCCCATAATGAGATCCTGCCAAATAGCTAATTTCATGCTGAAATAATAAAACACTGAAGTCTGCATATGTTTAGATCCGGCATTTCTTGCTAGATGCACGATGAAATTTAGCCTTTTAGTACAGGAGCATATGTAGAGATACAGAGTCATGTTGGCAAATATGTGAATTTGTGTATGAGTTATTTCTATTACAAGGAGCACACTGATGTTAAAAATATATTGGTGCCAGTTTTTCTATCCATGTTTAATATAATTTCTCATAAAATGGTCGCTAACCATGAAAGCATAGTTTGGGTTTAGCTACACTATCATGGTACCACACCATAGTCTGATAATGAGTACACCTGATGTGTTGTTCAAGATCTCCTTTAGTAGGTGGCAATTTCTCAGATTCTGTAGATGATTCCTTAAGCATGTGCCATCTTGAACTGCTGCAAGTGCACAATGTTCAGTGTCAGTGGTGTAGTTGATAAGTGAGTTGTTCTAGTGCTCTTTCCATCTATGGAGACATTCTTTGTGGTACCAAGTTGTCCAAATGTTACCAAATCCCAAATATTTTTACTTTTTATATTCCTTTGAAATGAATTCCCTTGCTCCATTGCAATTTTGCAGTCTGGAGTGGAGCATTGTTAATAAAGGAATATTTGTATGTCGAAACAATGCTAAAAAAGTACTCATACAGAAAACACATAGTGTTGCTTGTTGCTATCACTAACCAAGAGTGCACAGATATATACCCACAGGCACAATATGGTGTTGCTACTTGGTTCACTTTCCTTTCTCTTCTTTTGTGTAGTTAAATGTCTTAAACAATGCATTGAACTGGAAGTAGCTGATACACTGAACTGCAACAGAGCAAGCAACACAACCCCGTCATCTCTTCCTCTCCAGGGGTGCGTGTGGTGGGGTGTGTGTGCTGGCTGAGTTATTATGCTCTTGGACTAACAACCCCTGGGTTGTGAGGTCAAAACTCAGCACCGACAGGAAAACCTTGAACATCTTCCCACACCAGTCCACCCAGCTCATGTTGACTACCTCCTTGTGGTGAGTCCTGGAAAACTGACACATAAGTCAGGAGAAAATCAACAAATAGAGAAGAAATTCTCACATGAAAGAAGAAGAATCTCTTCCCTCTCTTCAGTAAAGCTGTTCAAATACAAGACTCACTAGGGCTGCAAAGGCCATTATTTATAGTCAGGCTGCAACTAGCAAAATGAGTCAAATCATAATTAACTGACCATCCTCTGCCCTCAGGACACACTTCTGTTCTCTTAATACCAGTCTTGACTCTGCAGCTTCAAGACTGACCAAATGTTATCAGACTCACATGCAGAATAAGAATTTTTTTATACATTCATTTGGGAGCCATATTGAACTTTACAATACTATTTTTTAAGTTAGAGAAATTTTATATTCCAACACTTTTACAGTTTTCCTTACAGCTAACCAATGATTTTGAGATGCTACAGGATATGGTTTATTAATTATTTAGTTGTGTCCCTACCAGACAACTCTTTCATCTTACACTGGAAATCTCTCCCCCAGTGAAACTATCATTAGGGAAATCATCTTTGTAGAAAGCTATGGCTCCTTCAACACCTTGTAGAGAGATACTATTTTTGTTGGCACCAAACCTGTATTAAAGCAGCTAGCTTTGTTGGGCACTCAAAACTGCTTGATAATGTATGTTGGTTTTTTAGCTCACAGGAGAAGAGAGTGCAACTTCAAAATACTTTTTTTTTTTAAACAACAAAAAACAACCCACAAGATCAGATCACCCACAAGATTACCAGCCCACAAGAGAAGGGAGTGCTACTTTAAAATATATATTTTTAAAACTTCAAAAAAACAACAATATGCTAATCTAGAATAATTTATGGGAGCAATAAACAGGCCTACAAGTGGGTGGGGCTCATTACTAGCAGTGAAAACCCAGCAGAGGCAGCACAGTGAGAATGTACAGCCATAGCCATTAGGGGCTGCTGTGAGAAGAGTGATTGTAAGCAATAAATCCCACAACTAGACAACCAGCCAACTTTATTGGTGCAGCTGCAGATAACAGTGTGGTCAATTAGCATTTACAGGGGAAATTTGGAGAAATCACCCTAAAGTGGAGTAATAGTTGGTTTCACAGTAGTTGCAAGTGTGAAAGATTTGAAGAAAAATAAAAAAGGTTTCTATACAAAGCCTGACAAAAGCATCATTGCTCAGCAGGGTTTGGCATGCTGTAGCAGGCATAAATTAATAAAATTTAAAAATAATAACAACTCTTTTTTTCTTTTTTTTTAATGAAATAAAAAATAAGTGGATTTTAAATATTAAATAAATATAAAAATTTTTTTAAATATTTTAGAAATCTGCCACATGCCAAGGAGACAAATTTCTGGTCATTTCAGTACAGTAAATAAATAAATAGATAAAAATAATTTAAATATCTGCCTCTGTACAAGGCAAACCACAGGACAATTTTCCGGTCCACTCACCACCAGTGTACAACTATAAAACACAACCACCACATCAGTGAACTATCCAGTTAGGTTTTAGGAGCATGCCAGTGGGTGGCCCCTCCCACACATGAATGCTACAAGAGGAAAATGCCACTCACACAAGTCACAAATTTGACCTGAGGTTCCCAGCAGGTGAAGGTTGGGGAGTGGTGAGGGAAGGCCTCCCTCCACCAGTGATGAAATTGGCTCTTCCCTTGAAAGAATGTAGTGTCCCACTCTCCTGATCACCAGACCCTTTACCTAATCACTTCGATTCCATATAGCTGATTAGGTAAGTCAGGCTACCAGACCAGCAATAATGCACAATTAAACGTTACCTCCCACACTCACGCATGTGCACTGAGGGATGGACCTGTTTATCTGCAGCTTTTCAACACAGCTGTTCATTAGCAGGAAAAAATCAGTGACCAAGAGAAGCAAGTGTACCAGAAGCAATGGCGTAATTCTTCATGACTCTATTGGAGCACCATACCTTTTTGAAGTTTGCAGTTGGAGTACCTGCAAGTATGTGGAGAAGCAATGGTATAATTCTTCATAACTCTATTGGAGCACCAAACCATTTTGAAATTTGCAGTTGAAGTACCACAAGTATGGGGACAAGCAATGGTGTAATTCTTCATGACTCTATTGGAGCACCAAACCATTTTGAATTTCTGCAGTTGAAGTATCTGCAATGCAGGTATGCTGAAAAGCCATGGCGTAATTCTTCATGACTCTATTGAAGCAATACACCATTTTGAAATTCTGCAGTTGAAGTATCCAAAAGTATTCGAGAAATAATAGTGTAATTTGTCATGACTCTATCGGAGCATCAAACCATTTCGAAGTTATGCAGTTGAAGTATATACAAGTATGCTGAGAAACAATGGCGTAATTCTTCATGATTGGAGCACCAAACAATTTTGAGGTTCGTTGTAATATAATAAACAAAATACAGTCCAAAAAAGTTTAATATTTATTAGACTAGCTACATGTTCAATTGTCCTTCTAAATGTCTATAAGATATATCTTGGGGGCAGACATTCCTGTAACAACAGCCCACCTTTGTAGCAAGAATTCAGGCCTGAGACAGAAATTTTGTGCTAGTAACACTAATAATAATGAAGCATGAGATAATAAATTTAAAAATGTCCTTTAAACCTTGCTGGTGTTAATTTTCTTGTGTACAATCCATCATGGTTATATCGACAATAACTTCCCTTTGGTGCAGTTTATTTTATCTGCAAATATATTAAAGTATTTAAATAGCTTATAAGGTGATAGATGCCAAGGAGACGGGTAATCCCACTCCCACCATTTCCCCCTCCCTCCCCCCCCCCCCCACCTTAACAGCTATGAGAAAGCTTCTTTGTCATCATGGTGGAATAAATTACCATAAACTTTAAAAAAATATTATGAAGTCTTGCGTCATCATATTAAGAAGTAGATCTAAGTCATTGCTATAGAAACCTCCTCCACAAATGTAAAGGGCATTCCCTATTAAATTGAATTATCTTCACAAGATGGCCTAAGTTATTTGGAATAAGAGTTTGTTTATAGTTCCAAGAGAGTGTAGCAAGCTGGGGCAGGGCTCAGATACTGTTAATCACTCTTCTAATTAGTGATATCCCTCAATTTTGAATTCCTCCTGATAGAGTGGGTAAATATTAGTGAGGAGTGTATTCTGAGCTTCAGTGAGAATGCAGCCATTAAGCTAATATCTATGAGTATTGATCAACTTGTTGAAGTTGTTACAAATCCAGTTGCTCCAAGGTGTACTGATAGAGACTACACAACATTTTTCACATGGAAATTGTAGCTAGGGTGGTAAGTGTTGATTCACACCATCATCAACATGATTCCAGTGAGGAAGTGACATGTGCAGTAATTACACTCCCACACTCCACACATGCTTCAGCAAACTCTCTGCACCTATGGTTAAATAAACACCTGGCTGGAATTACTACACCATAGCAGCACCTAGTGTTAAGTGTTTGCCAGTCAATCAACGTTCCAAAGGCAGATATTTCTGCCAAATTCTTGTCTCTGCATCTGGGATTGAAGTTTTGTGATTGCTTTGAGCTTATACAGTTTGACACAATAAGATGCACCATCTATAACTTGGGGAGGAGGGGGAGGAGGAGGGGGGGGGGGAGGGGGGGAGCAGATGGACAAAGTGTCCACATCACATACCTTGTGTAACCATATCCTTGCAGGCTGACGATGCCGACATCTAGCCGACAGCTTGGAATTGGTGTCTAAATGAGTCTGATTGTTTTATACTTTTGATTTGAGTCTTAAATCACCATGTTTGGTATTCAATTTTACACTCGGAATTTACACAGCACAGAATTTGTAACTCTGATATCTCTTCCCAAAAAATGCTGGAAATGCTGTAATGGAAATGAAGCCATTCCTCCGTAAGCAACATACAGTCCCTGGCATCACAACATGGACCAGGCACAAAGTCTCGCATATTTAAAGATTCCTGCTTTACTTTACCTGGCTATATTCATAACACAGGTATAAATCTGTTCCATTGTGTGCCCTATCAAATCATGACCAATACTTACACTGTGAACCTACCTACTATAGATGTATAGACAGGTGAGGTTCAGGAAAGAAAATGAGGGCACAATACTTACAAACAAACAATGCACTTTGAACGCTGTAGTTAAAAAGAAAATACTTAATTTGAAAGTTCTCAATCTGGCACCTTGGGCTGATGTTCTGTTTAATAAATATCAATGTGTTTCCATTATTTTATTTTTTTTTCTCAATATTTTTCCATCTTCTTTTCAATACTACTCTATGCTAACGATGCACACTCGATGCTTAAATGGATTAGTTCCACTGCGCATATAGTAAATATCCTGTGCAAGTGTGAAACTGTTTGGTTGAGACTTGGGAGGAAGATATAAAGCATGAACTGCTATACCTGGACTTTCTCGGATGCAGATAGAAATAAAGATGGGACATCAAGGTACAAACAGTTTTAAATTGATGGAAAGTGATTGTATTACCACATCATGTTAGATTGGTAAATTTAAGAGGTCTCGTGTCATCTATTCCAATATTTCCTGGATGATAATATAAGTGGGTTTTTTTCACTTAAACATACTGAGAGCAGACTGATTGCCTAATAGTAATTGGCATGAGACAGTCCTTATATATCCAGGGCATCTTTAGGGGGTGAGATCTAAGTGTTGGGGGTGGGGGGACATCCCAGTGCCCCCCCCCCCCTGTATGACTCACTGCATGTCTCCACAGAGTGTATTCAGTTCTGCACAGTTCAACAGAAAGACTCCATTGCTGTTAAGGTGACTGAGAGATGGGCTAACTCATGAGTGTACCCTGTGGAATAGAAGAATGATGCCATTCTTAGGAAACGCTTTATTAGTTTGCTTCTCCACTTTGTACCCACAGTATGGGTAAAAATGAGCATGTTTGCACACACAGGCATGCCTTCATGATAATAGGCAATAATTGATCTCCAAAGACCTTTTCCTTTGATGACTGGAGTCTTCAGACACAGATTCCTTGTGTTACTTAATGCCAATAGCTAATAAACAAAGACGAAATCCCAGTCACTTCAGGAATATGAGGAGTAGGACAATCATGATTCTTTAAAAACAATCAGAATTAATCTTGGGAGAAGTACTAATTCTGGTACCATCACCTCATAGACACTACTATTCATGACAAATTTTATGCAATTTGGAGGTGGCAGGTATGTTTAGAGCTACTGCATATTCCAACTTTGAATGGAAATTGAGGAATGAAACAAGCTGTCTACAAAGTAAACACAAAAAAAATTCCTTCAAGGTTTAATTTACCCAAATTAAAAATATAATACATACGCACAGTATAAAACCAATTAAAAACGCAGAACATACAAAGAGTAAAAAAATTTTATCTACCTTACTAATCGCAATAATATAAAAAGTAAATTAATTTTAATAACCTCCATGTATAAAAAATTAATGATGTGCACAGAATCCAATTTTAATGGAGGTTTTCCTGCATGTCTCTTTTTGTTTGTTGCTGTTCTAAGGTCAATGGACATCTGATACAATTGAGATCATCTTTGTTTTGAAAGCCAATGCATGCTTGATAATGAGGGTGTTTATAATCTCTGTCTAAAGGCTAACAATGTGTGTGTGCATTTTTATGTTATTCTCTATTAACCGATGTTTGCATTGAGAGTCAAAATACATAATAACAGTTTAATTAATTTTGAGTGATTTTATCATAATATTGATTGTCAAGACTTCATTTACATGCAACACGCAATGCTCTAATATGTTCAACATTGCAAGTTGTGCTCGACCTAAAGAGTTCAGAATCCATTACTGACATGCCTCTGACATTCGCTCTTACCTTCATAACAGGTCTCACACAATTCTCTTTCCTTATTTACTGTTCTTGTAACCACACCCACTACAGCAGCAGACTAGTATTAATGCGCCTTAACTAAAAGAAATTTAATTGGTGTAATTAAGAACACATCTTTGTTCACCATATTTTGAAGTACTGATGTATGTATGTGTATGTATATGTGTGTATGTATGTATGTATGTATGTATGTATGTATGTATGTATGTATGTATGTATGTATGTATGTATGTATGTATGTATGTATGTGTGTGTGTGTGTGTGTGTGTGTGTATGTATGTATGTATGTATGTATGTATGTATGTATGTATGTATGTATGTATGTATATATGTATGTATATATGTATGTATGTATGTATGTATGTATGTATGTATGTATGTATGTATGTATGTATGTATGTATGTATGTATGTATGTATGTATGTATGTATGTATGTATGTATGTTTATATGTGCATTAGGCAGCCATGAACACAACACAGGGCCCAAACTTGAGCAGCGGCAGGTACAAATCTCCACTATGAAAAGCAGCCATGACCACTCCAGAACATTCATACAGTACCTGGTGAAGAGATGTGAGCCCATCTTTGTTAGCGCTATTAATGTTTGCTCCCTCACTGAGAACCAGCCTTCTCACTTCCTCGGTGTCCCCACTATGAGCAGCAGCCATGAAGACCACTGAGGGGCCGAACTTGATCATGGGGTTCCACCTTGAAGAGGCAATGGAACTGGGGAGTCTATTGGTATAGCTGTTCTCCCAGGTTTTCAGCTGGGCAGCCCTCTTCTCCGATGAAGTACCAGATTGTCCATACACATAGAACTTTTTTCCTACATGTTTCTTAAGCTACCTCGACAACATTCTGGTTATGGGCAGTGCTGAAGGGTGAGAGTATTGTGACCTTTTTCCATAAAAGTATGGCAATTGTTATTCTAAGAATATAGGTTCAATCTTGCACCATTTTTTGTTGTTTTTATTTTCATTATTTTTTAAGTGTTTCTTGGATCTGAATTCTTTGGTGGACTGTGGACTTTGGACCTACACTTGTCAAGGTAATCATAACAATGAAAAAAACAACAACTTATACTATTAGCAAGTACACATAAATTTGTATTACAAGTATGTTAGCAAACAAGATCAGATTTACCTGTTTTTCAGGGGATAATGTTGGTTGCGTGCTTTGGGTGAACCCAGACACAGAAGATAAGACATTCCCAGGGAATGGGCGGTTTAGATGAAATCTTTGCATGTACGGGACTTGTAGTTATCTTCAAGTAACTTCCTATGTGTATAATTATAATGTGATTAGTTGGTTATCGTATAAATGATTGTGATTACACAATGATTGCAAAATACTTGAAAATGGGAATAAATGGGTATACAGACTTCAAACAGTTGACATCCTATACAATATACATTCCACCTCCATCAGACCCAGTTAGATTGTGCAGAATATTCCACTCAACAAAATGTACTAAGGCCACCTTTTAATACAATAGACAGAGGTATGAAATTATGCAACACACATACACAATGTTAGTGAGAAGCATAACCTGTAACCCTTGTAAATACCTTATAGGAAAGTTCTCAACAGAATCCATTTCAGAGGAATAATAGATGGGACAGAAATTTGACACATATCCAGAACCTCTGAAAGAAAAAAACTGACAGTAAAGCCTTGAAGGCATAAAAAAAGGAGTAATAAAATTGTCTTACTTGTGACAAGCTAGAATATTATTCAGCTTGCCACAGGATTTAACATTTTTTCCCCCATAGTTAGTGGAATATGTGGTTGAATAGAACTGTACTGCTAAATTTTCAGGCCCATAGCTTTCTAGCGTATGAGCAGGTGCAGGTCCAAATGCCAACTTAGGCATAGTTAAGAGATAACCAGAATGCACCCAGCCAAAAAAAAATAATAACCAAAAAAACAAAACAATCTAATAAAAACCAGTACCAAAGTAATGTTACTATAGAAACTCGTATTCTTGAAATTCTTGAATTCCCGTCCCCTCTACAGGAAAACGGTTACACTAGTCGCACCCTGCAGGATTGCTCAAGTCACAACTAGAATTTTGTCTCATAGCCTAAGGAACATGTCGAGCAAGGAGAAGTTTTACTTGAATGGGCAATCTGGGACGTCATCGGAGAAGAGAGTAGCTCAGCTGAAAGCCTAGGAGAACAGCTATACCAATAAACTCCCTGGAACCATCACCTCTTTAAGGCTGAACCCCACGATCAAGTTTGGCCTCTCTGTGGTCTTCATGGATGCTGCTGACAGTGGGAACACTGAGGAAGTGAGAAGGCTGGTTCTCAGTGAGGGAGCAACGTGAATAGCGTCAACAAAGATGGGCTCACATCTCTTCACCAGGTACTGTATGAATGTTCCGGCTAGCTAAAATATTTCTTGACCAAAGAAATAATCATTAATCATCACCTTGTTTTACTACACCCTCAGAGCTCTCAAGTTGGCAAAACTCACTTCAGGGAGACTGCATCCGAATTTCAGGGAGGAAAGGCCCATTTCAGGGAGAATCAAAGCACACCAGATTTCTTCAGCGCTATATTAAACTACTGGTTACAACGTCACAAATGAGATTATATATTTACATGATGTTGTATGTTATATAATGACTCAATGAAGTACTTAATTTGAATCTGTTGATCACTGTATCATTAAATAAAAATTTGAACTTGAATGAATTTGAGTACCCTTTCTGCAACTAAAGTTTTAAAATAAAGAAATACTACAAACTGAGAATATTGTATGAATGAGAATATAGCTTGGTGAGGAGGCAGTTGAGATGCTATTCTGATGAGTGACTTCATAAGTTACAGTACTTGATAGTACCACATTTTGAAAGTTTTAAGGCCTCCAGTGGGACTTATCATCCTAAAACAAGGAGTATTTTATGACTTAAAGCATCATGTGACAGCACCTGAACTGAAATACTGCAATAAAGCAATACTGTGCAAATCAGAATATTTGTCTAGTATTTATGCCTGAACTGAAATATTGCCATCCATTTCAAACTGTGAAGAACTATTGAAAATCTTAGAGTATTGTATGTAGGCATCTCAATGGAAAATTATACTCCATAAGACAGTAGAAACCATAGGACTTAAACTTGAAGCCGAGATTAGGTTCACTTTGACCCTGCCTCAGCTGGACCATTACTTCATTATTGTACTCATCCGGTGCATGTTTTATATTACTATTAAAATAATCTTTTTGTTGGCTTCTAATCATTGTAGTTGACATTAAAAAAAAAACAACAAATTAACTTCACAGCTCAATCAAACTAATGAGGGGGGCACCTTAAATATGCTCTAGCTTCAGTTTCAACTTCAACTAATGCTGAATGCTCCTTCAACATCAGTAGTTGAGTCAAAGAGCACCATCCTCTTAAATCCCTGATACAGGGGGGGGGTACATATTTGTGTAGGATACATTGGGGCTTATTTTAATCAGATAGTGCTCCCTAACTTGTCCAATAGACCAATGTATGAAGCAGTTAAAAAAAGTGCATGGTCCAGTCCAAACATGTCTCAAGTGCACAGAATGTTAAGACTCACTTCAGTATGGTGTGGAATCTGATCTGCCCACTTCTAGTAGAACTATATTTCTGCTTATGTCCACGTCTCCTAAACATTTTGGAAGTAAAATTTGTTCAGAGGCATCCATAGGGAAGCATCCAGCTGCACATATTTATTTCCATCCAAAGCTTTTTATTTAGGCCATTGTTATATTCATGGTACTGTGAGAATAACTACATGGCTATATTCAGGTACTGTGGACTACAGGTAGGCCTGTCACAAAAATTTTGGACTTGGGAAAAAAAGTGGACTGACCTACCAGCCCAAATTTATCCTAGACAGGGGGAAATCTGCTCTAGACACTTGAAATAATCGGTTACAAAAGAAATATGCTTAATCTGTTACAAAGAAGTATGCTTTCCCTATGACTTTTTGATGAAAGAAGCTGAAGTGATTTCATTAGTTGATGCTGCATTCCGTTTACTTAAGAGAGAGTAAGTTTAATCCTCCTGGCTGCTAAGATATTAAAAAAAAAAAAGAGCTAAAAGGAAAAAAGCTGGTATGTTCATTATTAAAGGTAGAGTGATATTTTTTATGAAGAAAAAAAAGATGAGTCATTATTAGTAGCTTCCAATTTTTATTTTAGCACTTAACAGCACCCTTGTAATATTCATTCAAAGGGTAGGAAGTGGGGTAGCTGCTGTAAGTGTTTCCTTTTATAGGAAATAAAACAACTTACTTATAAAAAAAAATTTTTAAATCAGGAGTCCTCACTTTAAACTACCACAACTACACACCAATGGCAGATAAATTGGTTCAGCTTTTCCCATTGTGAGTTTAAACAAACCAAACTTCAGACAACTCCAGGGTTACCCACTTTAAACCACCACAGGTACACACCACAGGCAGAAAAATTAGATATGTCCCTTTCATTATAAAGAGCATAAAAAAAATTAAATTATATATGAAGGTATTGTAAGGTATACACTGTAGTAACTTATTTATGTGAGTGCCACAAATAGAACAACAAAAAGCATGAGAATAGTAAATAATTAGAAAAAGTTAATTTAACTTCTTGATAAAACCAATTATAACTTTTAAATGGAGTACCAACCTTCCAACATTATGAAAATAGCTAGTAAATACACAAGAACAACAATTTTAAAAATACTAATTTCTATTTCTTTCTTTTTTTTTATATAAGAAAATTTTTAAACAACAATTTTTTAAGTTCATAAATTCTTTATAAGAAAATGAATTTCAAGATTAATTGGATTAAATTAATTGGATATCAAAGGCCTGTAATATTTTGGAATAGCTACAAGGTAAATTAAAAAAAAAGTTAAAAAATAGAATATAAATTATTTTTATTTTTTAATCAAAGAAGTTGAAGTATTGACAAGAACTATCTGCAATTATAAGGTGTTCAGTGTCTGCTAATTACCAAGACTTTTTGATAATGCTCTTGCTTGTCTGGAAGATCTCTCTTCATAAGAGATTACCAACAGGGTCTACAGAATTATTAGCTATGCATTAACCCAGAGATATTTTTGTTCTTCTGAACCCTTGAAGTTTCAATGGTGGCTTACATGTGTATTCCTATGTATCTGTGACAACAGGTTGTTGATCTTCCCCCCACCCACCCCCTCTGCCACTCTTTTTTTTTGTTGTTTTGGTTAGATGGTAAGATTTACCCTAGATAGTAAAGTAAGACATTAGATACCGTCACAAAAAAAAAAGGAAAAGAAATACTTCTGTAACCAGACATTTTTGGGTTTGATGGCACATAGTTATCAATTTTGTGAACGGAAAAAATTAAGAACCAATTAAATACAGAATATAATAACATACCTACTCCTATAGCAGTACAGTCAAGGAGATACAGCGACAGGTTATGCCATGGTCAGAGACAGCGTTAGCCTTCACTCCCTAACTCCTTTTCCGCAAAAACTGGACCTCAGCTAGGTCAAATTTTGGTAAAGTCGGTCCATTTTTTTCCACCAAAACTGAACCAGGTCCATTTTTTTCAAGGGAAGGTAGAGCGGTGTCACTGGTCTCAGATTACCCCCAGTCTGAGATTACCACCTCACTCTATGCGCATGCGTGTAGTCATTCCTTTACGCCACTGGACGACAACAGTCCGAGCTAGTTTACCACGTCCTCCTCTGTAGTGATACACGTTCTACCTGTACCATTACAGAATATTATTGTACAGGTAGCTTTTAGCTTAACCGTCTGCACCGGGGGAAAGATTTGTCTGGCTCAAATTTAAATCTCTGCACCTGATCTAGTACCTTTCTACTGGTAAGTATCCAGAAGGACTTGACAGAAAGCCAGTGGAATCCCAAGCCGCTTAAAGACTTTCATTTGCAGGTACTTTTATATGTAACAGTATCCTCTATAATATAAGTCATATTTAGTAATAGAATCACTCCCCCCCCCCCCCCCCCCCCCCCCCCCACAACCACCACCATTATTCTAGATCTAGATTAACTGTTTACTGTTTTTAGGTGGGCTGTTCACCATGCCACCCATTATGCCACCCATTATGCCACCCATTATGCCACCCACATCTGCACCAACCTTGGGAACAAAGAGGAAAGCTGATATATCAGATGTCATCCTTGTTTCAGAGACACCAACGAAAACAAGAAGGATGGCGGTTCCCGTCACCAAGCGAGCCACATGCAAACGTGACATAGCACAGCTACAACTCTCCATGAGTGCAGATGACAGCTGGTTAGATGATAGACACATTGATCATGCCCAGGCACTTCTGTCCCATCAATACCCTCAAATTGATGGTTTCCAATCAGCCTGTGTATTCGAGTCAGATGGATGTCAGCAAGTGGGGAAACCAGAGGGAAACTTTGTCCAAATTCTTAATATCTCAGGCAATCATTGGGTCACAGTCAGCAATATTAACTCTCCAAAAGATACGGTTGCAGTTTATGATTCCATGAACAACTCTCCACCAAAAAATGGAAAAAAAAAACTATTAAAACAGTTAGCTTGTCTTGTGGCTCCTAAAAAAACTTTAAAAATTCAATGGATTGACATACAAAAGCAGATTGGTACCTCTGATTGTGGACTGTTTGCCACAGCAGTTGCCACATCCCTGTGTGCAGGTGTCTCACCTCAGAATTGTAATTGGAAGCAGGATGATATGCGGAAGCATGTCCTGAAATGCTTTGAAGCAGGAGAGATGAATCTTTTTCCCATACGAGGGAATCGACAAAGTGGTGGGGTGATGTATACTAAGAATGTTCCAGTTTACTGTCACTGCAAACAACCATACAAACCAATGAGGTTCATAATGGAATGTGAGGGATGCTCTGACTGGTTTCACCCTTCATGTGAGAAAGTTCCAAAAAAAGTGATGGATAAAACCAAATTTATTTGTAAAAACTGTAAAATTGAATGATTTATTAATTTGTAAATAGATGGAAAGTCTGTTTGTTCCCCTTCCCAACTAATCCCACATGACAATAAAATATTTCTTTTTGTGGGTCTGTCTATGTATTGCCAAACAATTGGACAGATTACTCTATATGTGATTTATGGTTTGATAATCATAGGACAAAAGACTAAGATTTATCACAAATTTCCAGTGCTAAGGGGACAGTTACATGCTGTGAAAGGGAATGTGAGCCTTAAGAATAGCATAATGAATAATAATAATAATAAATTTAAATGCCAACTAAGTGCACCACTGGAAAGGAAAAATTCAAATGCAATAATATAAACTGACACCAGAGATATATTGACACAATGGAAACCAAACGGTTTGTATCTGCCAATAGCTTTCTTATGCACATACTTAGGATAAGTAGTACGCTCCCAGGGGGAATCTCAGAATTGAAATAATGAGTCTAAGCAGAAACTGCCTCATTTTACTAAAGGTTTTTCACGCATGCGTAGGTAGTAAAGGGCTAATCTCTGACGGGGGTAATCTGAGAAAGTGGCAGAACCGGTCTCATTTTACCCTGATTTTTTACTCATGCGTAGATACGTGGGGGTAATCTCCGACTGGGATAGTCTGAGACCTGTTTCTGGTCCACTTTTTGCTTGGACGGGCCAATGTTATTTTCACGGAACTTAGAGAGTAATAAAGGTTCTATTTTCAAGAGCCTCGCTATTTTCAGGAAGCTTTAACATTTCCACTGGAGGTGGTCTTTTGGGGTTTACATCCCAGGAGTGCTATTCTGCAAGTTTACCCATTTCCTTTCTACAAGCAGAGAATGAGTACTGACTTCAATTACATTCCAGCAGAAAAGTGTCATATCAATGCCTACTGTCCTACTGAAGATAAGCAGTGGCTTAGAAGCTAAATTCACCCCTCCACTTTTTTTAGGATTGAAATAAATTTTCTTATTTTTAAGGTTACCACAATAAAACGTTAACAACTCTGTGATGACTTCATCACTAAAATCTTTCTCTATCAAGAGTTTTCAGCTTCTTGAACATTTGTTACATTTTCTAATGAAATTTCTTTTAAATTGCTTTTACAATGTAATCATACACCTAATGGTATTTCCTTCAATACTGATTTTGAACAGTGCCAGGATACTCAGAGGTAGCTTCACTTACTTCAAATCTTCTTGAAATTCTTTCATGATGTATAAGCATTGGAATAAATATATTGATATCTGATGAGCACTATTCAATGCACTTTCAGATGAAGTTACAATCATGATCAGATCTTTAGATATAAGTGGTTGAATAGTTGTTTGGACCATCTGAACTAGACATCTTTAATATAATTCACAATTTGTCTGTTTGTCTCTCTGTATATGCTGACTTTCTCCTTTCAAACCTCTAGAGGGATCTTCATGAAACTTTCAGGGATTGATTAGGGCACCTCACTGCAGGTCCTCATGAAAGTTTCGTTCAGATTGGGTGGCTATGGGTGTGGTTTGTACACTTGGAACACTATTGACCAAGTTGAATGAAATTTGGCATGTTTATTAACTTATCATGTTTGTTTAATTAGTGAGATTGGCATCAATAATCCCTACATATTACATAAGTAAGCTAAACATGTTCGTTACTGTACTAGGCTACTTAAAAACCACCAATGGGGCTAGTTTTCTGCTAGAGTTACTTTTTTGAAGTGCTCAAAACAAATCGTCAACCAAGGAAAAGTATTTTCAAAATATTTTCAAAGAATAAATTTAAAAAATTCATTTGTGAAGCAACTCCCGTAATTAAAGCTTTCATTTCATGTTACCCCATGTCAACTATAGTGCTGAATAATTTTTTTAATGAAAGCCAAAACCTCTTCGAACTTTTTGAAGATGATTTCTCTTTTAGGAGATTTATTTATGCGTCAGTTATCTCATAGGTAGTGTCCAGTGTATTTATCATGATATTTATGTACTTGATGGTGTCTTGAGGTGCCAGGTTCAAGGAATTGCCATAAAATGTCTGTTTTCTTTGTGCACAAAGCTCCAATTTTTTGACAGCTAAACCCGATTTTTATTGTGACATACAGCAGGTACCATCATAGCATTGTCCCCTGTATTTTTCAATTGCTAAATTCAAACTCAATAAAATATCCTTTATGACAACAAATATGGAGTCAACTGATGTAGTGCTCAAGTGGTGCCTATCCTGTGCACAAAGTGGAAGAGTTTATTGATAGATTATTAGGTTGGGCTGAGTTAATAACTATGTTGGGTGGAGTGAGTTTGAATGGATTCAGATAGATATGGGAGGATTATGCATTCAAAAACTTTAGCCCTGAGGCAGAGGAGGGAGATGGGCAGGTAAGAGGAGCTAGAGTCTAGGGGTTTTCCTGGTTTCAGGAGGGGAATAATGGTAGAAGATTTCAGATGACGGGAATATTGAAGGATTGGATGGAGAGGTTGAATAGGGAGGTTAAGTAGGAGATGCCCAGTGGGCCAAGATATTTGAGGTAGAGGATGGTGAGGTTGTCTAGGCCAATAGAGATGGAGTTGGAGGATTTGGAGATGGTTTGTTGGAGTCTGTGGTGGTGAAAGGGGTGAAGGATTGATCAAGGGGGTGATTGCTGTGAAGGGTTTGGATGAGTTTTCCTGATGATTTGTCAGATTTATGGCGGAATAGGGCAGTGAATTGTTTGCAGAAGGAATTGGAGATGAATGAGCTGTTGGTGAGGGTTTTTGGGCCGAAGGAGATTGGTTGGTTGGGGGGGGGGGGGGGGGGGGGAATTTGGGTGGTTTTACCAGAGAGGGATTTGAGGAGTGTCAATGTTTGGAGGGGTTGGCATGATGGTTGGAGTTGGAGAGGATTTCTTGCCATTTCTGGTGAGCGTGTAGGGAGAAGGATAAAGATATTTGTTCATTGAGTTGGGTTATTTGGGGGGTTGGAGGGGTCAGCTTTGCCAGGGAGTAACGTTCGGATATGAGGGCAGCTATTTCTGGGGTGATATGGGAGATAAAATTCTTTCTGATACTGACTGGGACGTTGTGTTTGGAGGCTGTAATGAGGGTTTGACGGAAGGTTTTCTTGTATGTGGCACAGGAGATGGGGGGGCGGGGGGTGGGAGGGAGGAGAATATTTTCTCTGTTTCTTCAGTGAAACCAGTGCAGTCAGGAAATTAAAGTAGAATTTGATTTTGAGTGGTGGGTTGATGTCATTGGCTGGGAAGGAGGTGAGGATTGGGAGGTGGTCTGAACGATGGGAGGTGGTCCGAACGAAGGGAAGAAGGATAGTGGAGAGGTGGGCGGAACAGAGTGTTAGGTTGGGGGAGGTTGGGGAGCCATGGGATGGAAGGTGGGTGGGAATGTCTTCATTGAGGAGGCAGAGGCTGCTGTTGTTGATGGCCTCTGCTAGGGTTTCTCCTTAGGATGCTGTGGCCATGTCAGAGGTGGAATACCAGGCTGGGTGGCAGGCATTGAAATCGCCATGGATTATAGTGTCATTGTTGGTGACAAGGAGCTGTTGGAAGTTTAAAGTGCATTTGAGGGGACAAGAGGAGTTTGGTGGTAGATATACATTGATAATGTTGGTTGGGGCACCATTGAGGTTGGTATGGATTCCATTTATTTCGAGGATGTTGTGGATAGGTGGCTGAGGTCTAGGAGATGGGAGTGGTGGATGAGGAAAACCTGCCACCATGGCCAGGTCTGTCTTTGCACAAGATGGAGTAGTTGAGGGTTAGTTTCAGTTTGGGGGATTTGGAGAGTTTGGTTTCTTGGAGGCAGGCTATAAGGATATTGTGTTGATGGAGGAAGTTAAAAAGTTCATCTTGGGTGGTAAGGAGACTGTTGCAGTTGAATTGTAGGATGCAGGAGTTGGATGGTGGGTTGAGAGGGGCGGGAAGGTGGTAGTGAGGGGGATGTGGGTGGGGGAAGACCACCACACATGATTAATAATGCTCACCCGGTTGCTTGGAAACCTAATTCCAAATTTCTGCCTGGTTGGTCATTGGATTAGCTTTTAATAGCCAAAACAACTTCCAGTGGGTGTGGCTATGGCCAACCCACACCCATATGTAGATAATAATTCTTTCCCAGGTACTTATACACCACAGGCCAGCTTTTTGCCTGATTAGTCTCTGATTAACTCTTTCAGCCAAAATAATTTCCTGTGGGCATGGCTATGATGAAACCGCACCTGTTACCATGCCCACATGTGTTCAATAATGCTCACCCAGATTCTTGGAGAACCCATGCCAAATTTCGGCCTTTGTGGTCCCAGTGTTTGGCCATGATGCCTAGATACATACATACAGACATACATACTTATGAACCAAAATGTGTATTAGTGTGTTCCTGGATTGAATTCTTTAGGTCCAAATGTTACTCAGAAGTTCTTCTCTCTTTTTTTGGCACTTTTTCGCTTTACACACAAATGGGAAACTATAAGTAAACACTGAACTATTGCTTGCAGTCTCAGAGGTGATCAGGTCTGTAAACTGGTCCCCTTTTTTTCTTCTTTTTTTTTGTGTATTCAATTATTAATTCAATAAATTGAAAAATACAAAGAAAAAAATTGACTTTTTTTAAATATGTAATTTTTTTTTTTTAATACTGTAATCATTGAGGACATTTGCATAAATATTCCTGTGCTATCTATACTTTTCTTCACTATGATTCCACTTAATCATAAATGTCACTAAAAATCTTACAACCATGCTCCATTTGAATTTAAACCATAACCAGTAGCTCATTTATAATTCATGTTAAATTATTTCTACTCAAAAAAAAAAAAAAGAGCCTCATTTAAAAATTCACAAACTATTCAATTAATTTCTCTTACCATTCTCCAAATTAAATTGGATAGTTCTCATTCACATCTTGCCTTTGCTGCTGTGGTTTAATTACATGGAGGAATATGTAAATTCATGAATACATGTCTGTACTGATCAACTGATGGCAGCAGTAGGCTTATAAGATAAAAAGTTCTTGATCGGCTGTAAAATTATTTTCTTGGCAATAAATAAATTGTGCCAAATTCACCATATAACTCGAGAATGGATCATCCAAATAGCTTCGTTTGAAAGACAGCTTCATTTGAAAGACAGCTTCATTTGAAAGACAGCTTCTACAGATGCTGTGCAACTATATAAGCAACTAAATTTTAAAAAATCAAAAAAAAAAAAAAAAAAAAAAAATCACTGTCATGAATAATTAATAAACCATGGGTTACTTCCCCTTAACCTATTTTAACCATTATGATCTCAACTAATCTTAAAATTAAAAACAAAATAGATTTCAGAAATGTATTCTTCATACTCAAATACAACTGAAGTGTTATTTACTTACATGCCTGATAAGTAGAAGCCGAGAAGTGGCATAGTTGGTTTCGGTTTTGGGCATTTTGTATTTTACTGCTGGACCAAAAGTGGGTGTGCCAACTTGTAGCTAATGGTTTTTGAAATACTCATGACCTAACCAAACAGTGCCAAATTTCAAAAAAGTGTCATCAAGTACACAAGTGTTACAAGTTCCTCTCCCGCTATTATACTTGAATAAAACAATTAGTTTATGCATGTGGACTTTTTATTCTGGTAGTAAGTTTCTTAAAATGTTACATGAAATCAAAATCTCAACTTTTATTTATCATGTTTAGCTCTATTTACTAGTTGTTAATTACACTGATAAACAAAACTGGATGTTAATTTAAATTAGCATATTGTACCTCATCCACTTCAAGTGAACAATACCTCTGTATATTGTTCACTTATACTGCAAAGATGAATTTAGAACATCACATTGCTAGCATATTGGAAATGGTTTGTTATAATTAAAAGGTAAAGGGTCTACAAACAGTGAAGCTAATCATGAATAAAAAAGATCAGACGTAACTAACAAAAAAAATGGATCAAAGAAGATATAAAAAAGGAAGTAGTGAATTAGTACGAGAATAAAATTTGACAACAGTGGTTAAAAGTCTTATCAATCTGTCGTGAAGAGATTGTTCAATAATGTACATACACTAGTATACACCAATGCATTGTATGCTAACATTAATATATAATTAAAATGAAAGAAAAGGTTGATTAATTAGATAGCCATTTCATTTTCAGAGTTTGTGTTCTTCTTTTCACTCATTTTATCTGGAAAAGATAAAAGATAAAAGGGAAAGGTAAAGTGTCATCAAACACACACGCTCTCCCTCCCAACTTACCATGTAAATATTGCCTGAGTTCTTTATTTCCACTTTGTATGGACTTGTCCAGGACATTGTTCTCCTGCAAGGAAAACCATTTGTTGATGAGCACACTCCTGGAAATGCTATGGCAGTTGCTGCTATTTCAGTACATTAAACATGCATCAACATGTTGCTTGCCTGGTAGTCTAATCTGGTTAGGCTAGCCCCTCTCTCCACCAGCAACTGACACACCTCCATGTTGCCATACCAGGCAGCCTTGTGCAGGGGGGTCTGGAATCTACAGACAAGAGGTGAGAGGTATGGTTTTTAGGGGTGTGGTTTGGGAAGGAACACACAACAAGAGACTCATACAGGATAACCAGAGGTACTGAGGTAATAGGCTTTATTTAGAATCATGTGTATTACTTTAATTAATGCAGTATATTTAGTTGGTAAGGTATAGATGTTGACATTTAGTTCTGAGCTGATAGAAAATCACACCGAGATCACTAACGGGATCAGTGTGAATGTCAGGTACTGTTTTGACTGTTCCCGACAGGAACAGTCAACTAGTGCCAAGTCTCAACAATCATAGTGTGCAACATATGATAATGCACTCCAATGCTGTTTGTCGTCTTACTTGTCTTCCTCCACAATGTCCACAGCCTCTTTGGGAACTGCAACAACAACAACAACAACGGGTAAATAAATGCATACACAAAGCAAATAGTATATTGTAATGTTTTAAAAAAAATAATACTGTAATAATAAAGATAATAAATGATAAAAACAAGGAATAAGAACTAGATAAGGCTATGTAGTAATAATAATAAAGATAAATGAATTATAAAAACAAACACTAAGAATTGTGACAAGGCTATGTATGTATTCATTGGATGTGCACGCACTGTTGTCTAAGATGTATTTGACCACATCTCTCTTGTCCAGCCTGGCTGCATGGTGCAGAGGCATCCAACCATTGCTGTCGGCCAGAGTCAGCTTTGCTCCTCTCTGGTGCCACTCCTTCACCTGCACACACACACGCAGGCAAACAGACAGATGGTGCACAAAAGAAACAGCAAAGAACAGCAACAATCAGATGCTTTAGTAGAATTAAAGCAGAAAGGGAACATTTTTTATCATTTGCCGTGTTCAGTGAAGAGCACACAGTTATTAGCAAGACATGTGGTAATGATGTGGCCAGAAGCATTTGTTGATAGTTTTCCTGTCACAGTTGAAGCAAGTGGCACAGGAATAGCTGCAAGTTGACACAACTACAGTTTGAACTTGCAACCCTGGGGTTGTTAGTCCAAGTGCTTAACTACTCAGTCGCATGCACGCACAGACAATTAATGTAATGCTATTCATTGCTACAGGGAGTTGAGCTGTGACTATAGGATGTCATTAAGCTGTGATATTAGAGAGCTTGTGGCGTCTACCCACACCTTGGTGAGGTTCCCTCGCTTGACCGAGTCCATCAGGTCCTTTTGTATCCCCCCACTCGTGGTCCTCCGACTAAATGCTTCATCACCACCACCACCCGTGGAACTACACATTACATGAAATACACCAGATCACATGACACAATGTTAATCATAGACAGAATCACATTATGTCAGAGGTACAATCACATGTTACCTAACATGCAAGTTAAGGTCACATGATCTAACTGTTTGAGTCACTCACTCTGATCCTGTGTCTGTCAGTTTCATGAAAGGAGCCAACCTAGGGGAACACACGAGGAGTAAAACATTTGTGTGTGTGTGCAAGACAACATGCAACATAATGTTGATGCAATGTTACTGCAAGGTGTACCACAGGAAGCATAATGAAAGAAGAAGGAATGGTTATATTTGTAGGCCACTATCTTTTCTGGTACCCCCCCCCCCCCCAACTCACAATGAACCAGTTTTCAGCTTGCTAGAGCCCAAGCACACAAGACAAGAACAAACTTGGTCCACAGACTGCATCATAGCTGTCTGCAGGTCTGGTCAGGACAGACTTAGAATGCTGTAGGCTACCAACACAATGTTGTCTGTTGCAGCATTTTTGTTGCTGTTTGTCTAATTATCACTAATGGAATTACACATCACATCCTGTGTTACTATTAATAGCACAAACGTCATGTTGAGCAGTACTGGTACAAAAGATCCTGCTGTTGGCTATGATAGTGATCATCTTGCTCCACAATTACAAATCTTACACATCTCACTAACTGATTACATTCCAGATGTTACTATTGCACGAGCACAGCAGTACTGCAAAGTAGCAAAAGAGATCAGTTTGTTGACAGAATCTGGTATAATGTTGTTGCTTCAGACTGAGAATAGCTTGCAAATGCACAGGTACTTTCTTCTCTGATTGAAGCCCGAGAGACACAGCTGGACCTGGGGGGGGGGGAGTTGCCAGCTGAGGCTGCAACTATTGTTGCTGCAATTATTTGCTACGATAGAGCGCATGGCAGCAAATGAACTTTGTGTTGTGGTGACTGTCACCTCACACTTGATACAAGCAACACTATGCCATTAGCTGACTTTGTTTTGGAAACAGACCCCCTACATTGGTATGTAGGACAGACAAAAACAGAAGTCAACTTGTTGACAAAAATATACTTGCAGCGTCTAGACAAAATCATAACTTGGGAGATCAAAGACCACGCCACCCATTCTAATTCATTATCCAGCCTATAATTTTTTATATTTCCATAGAATAACAAAAGTCAATTCTCAGCAGCATTCACGAGACAATTCTGAAGACAAGACCAAATAATTTAACACCCTCCCGAGAGTACTGAGGTGTGTGATCATGGAGGTGTCTGCTGTCATGGAAATAAGGATGAGTAACTTTGATTGCACCATTGTTTCAGGAGAAATATCTGCCAGTGTCTCTAGAGGATGGTGGGGGAATGCTATTCTTTTGTGTGGTGGTGGTGTCTGGGCAGAGACAAGATGGCCAGAGGTTATCCTATCTCCATCTGACTTCTCCCTGGTCACACAGTAGGATCAGTAAGTCCTACTCCATCGGTCAGATCACAGTATGCTCACAAGAGATTCTTCCCACCCAATCAATCAATCCTTCACAAGCGGTAATGGATGGTTAGCTATTATATAGACAACACAGCCTATATGCTTGTGCTCCAGCATCACATGATTATCACATAATTGTCATGTGGGCTGCATTCAAAGTTACTGCATTATTGAAAATAAATTATCTTGAAGGGTTTTGGAACACTTAGATTGTCCTGGGAAATTCCTGGACCTAATCTCGGTGATTAAACATCCTTATTATCCATGCCATTGTGGTCACTCCAGGTATATTCCTGCTGAGGCTTTGAAATCTGAGAGAGCAGCTGTCTGCACTTACTCAGACATATGTCTATGACAATTATAGCGCAAATAAACGATTTGTTGTGCTCATGTGTGGAGGTCATGACCTCAATCTACATGGAGAGATGTTTGACCACCTTTGGGTTCCCACAGTGCCGTAAGCCACACTCTTTGTGATTCATTGTGATGATAGGTTAGTGCAGATGGTTTGTTGAAAGAGATGACAAGTGGGGACAACGTTGTGCATGCACGATATGCTAATAACAAGGTAAAATTTAGTTTCCTAGCAACAAATGCCACAAAACATGAACATCATCACAACTTTATGCATTCCATAAATCTTAGTTCTCATTTATCTCACATAAAAGGAAAATTCTAACTCTGCACGTCAATGTCAACTAGAAATTGATGAATGACTTATGACCAACACTCACTGGCACTTGCACATCCACACTAACTATATATGGCCATTCTTCTCCACCCACACAGGAAATCGTTTCAAATCGTCCTTGGTAAACAGCTCCAGCAAAGGTTGTCCCATATTGACCTCTGATGCTGGTTGTCTTGGCTACACCATGCAACTCAGAGCAGAATCAGTCCTCAGATGAAGAAAACAATCCATTCCATGCTCCTCTTCTGCCCATCCCAATGAGGATCAAGTAACACTCATGTAAACACCACTTATCTCTCCCGATTACAACCATTACAGTCCTTTTAAGGGCAACAACCTCAATAGGAAAGAGATTTAAAAAAGGTTTGTTCTGCTATGTCATTAATTATCACTTGCAGCAACAAGACAGATTAATGATCACTAATGGTATTTTACATCACATCCTGTGTGGTGGTCAGCATTAACATCACATACTTCCTCTTGTGCCTGTGACAGAGACCACACAGGAAGTGAAGTTACTTAAAATATCAATACTTCTATAGCAGAATTCAAAAAGTGGAAATATTCATGCCGACCACAAGTGTTCCATTTGTTTGCACGTTCTATGTCTGGAATAAACCATAGTTTAGTTTGAGTTGCCATAGAAACAGTGGTATCCGTGACTGGTGAGAATTAATTACAACAAATAACCAAATTATTAAAACAATTAAAACCACTTAAAGTTGAACAACATATATAGATGCACTAAAACTAAAACTAATAACAATATGAACTAAGATTACCCCACACAATTGACAGTCAGTAATTGAATAACATTTACAGTCCTTAAAGTGAAAAGCACTGATGAACTCTGTACTTACAGAGAGCTGGACTCATCCTCTGAGGGGTTGGGTGTATCTGAGAAGGAGGAGTCAATGGTACAGCCTATGCAAAGGTTGCCGGGGACATCCAAACTCTCTTTGCTGCTGCCAGAGTTGCTGCAAGCACATATGAAAATACATGCAGTCAAAACGGACCAAAATGGTCATGCATGTTGTAACATGTAATTTCTTGTTCGTGAGTGGTATGCCAATAAGCTGGACCAACCAATAAACAGGACGTGTGGACCCATTACCTGGATAAGGTGGACGTCACTGGTGGTGATGATACAGCAAGTTCTGCAAGGAAAACAACATGTCAAATTACCTTTACCTTAAACATAATGACCTGTATATGAATCTACACAGATAGGCATCCTCCCTCCTTTCCTCCCTCCCTCTTTTCGTACCATAAGATGAACTTCTGCAAAACTTCTTTTTCCTGGTGCTGGATGTAATGGAGGCTGGGTACAAGCAATGGTCTGCGTTCTCAGGGGAGAGTAAGATGGAGGGCTGGCCTAGAGGAGTGCAGGCAGGGCTCGGCAGCAGCTCCACGATGAGCAGACCATCGGAGAGCATATCCCCAATGAGCATGCTCTTTTCCTGGTCCGGTGCCACTTGGAACATCCTGTCAACACGGCCGCTGTTAGCCACTGCATAATCACAACACCACCTTATATTTCATACATGGTCACCCTCAATGAGAGGCAGAATAAACACACATCTGCTATGATATACACGAGGGTGATCTACAACACTGCCACTGCGCTGCTTACAACGTAAGGAGGATCAAGAAGAAGAGAGAAGAAATAAAAGAATACATACCAGTTAAAATGAATCTTCTTTTTTGACTCTGGTTTAAAATACCTGATCATTATTTTTAGGCTTGTATTTCTACGTCCTTTCATCAGTCTGTCTGTAGTAAAGGGTTGACAATAAACACCCCGTTTAAAGGGTCGACAATAAACACCCCATTAAAGGTTGACAAAAAACACCCCGTTTAAAAAAAAAAAAGTAAAATAGAAAGGGGAAAAAAAACTTTCGTGATTTACCACCACGTAGAGTAATGGAGGAACTATGAAGACAATTATTTCATTAGTGTAGAATAATTACCATAGAATAATTATCTTGGAATAATTATGGTTGAATAATTACCATGGAATAATTACAGTGTTGGATTCACGAAGTAGGAGAAGGGGTAGCTTTGAACAAATTTCAGGAAGCCAGGGGTGAGCTAGCACCAAGCTTGATATATTCTACTGAACAATGAAGTTTTCACAAGTTTAGTGTAGAATTCTACATATGAATATTTTCCCAAATTATCCAATGCAAGCAACTCTTGTGTAACGAGTTCTCTCTCTCCACTTGAGAGTTATTCCTGAATCTTAAGCTGCACAAGAAAAGTTTGTTGTTTGATATTTCTGTGCTTTCTAGGATTTCCCTGTCATTTTTTATTTGACTTAAAGGTGGGAAAAGCACTTGCTCATTGCCCTCCTCCCCCCCCCCCCCCCCCTTGGATCCACCACCGATAAAGGAGTATTTTGTGAAGTTGGCAGCCTGGTTAGTAGTGGTGGTTGGAATTGCTGAGGCTATAGATTATTTTTTGGCCTACTTTAGCTCTGTCTGGGATTTGCTCATATATTTTTTAGTGTGAGAGAAAGGTGGAGGGAGGCCTGAACTCCTTCATAAAACTGAACTGAGCTGATCATAGTGAGGGTAGTAATGGTTAAACCCGAGTCATCATTGACAATATTGTCCAGTTTAATTTTTTTTTTTTTTTTTTTTTTTTTTTTTTTTTTTTTTTTAATTATACACCTATTCCATTTTGGCAGCTAATAACGCTACTGTTTTGTGCATGTGAGATGATTCATAATGTCAAATGATGTTACACAATTAAGATTAACACGACTCACTGTCTAGGAATCGCCAGTCCTTGGCTAACTCAGGTTCACCATCTTCATCTACCTCACACACAAATTGCTCGATCTGTTTCCTCACGATCTGTAGAGTGTCCTGGGGTGTGGCCACCACCAGACCAAGTGCCTTAGCTGCACGTGTGCATGAAGGGTGGGAGGGAGAGAGGAAGGAAGGAAGAATGAAAGGAAGAAACAGAGGCAGGCAGGAAGTCAGTCAGTCAGTCAGTCAGTAAGGAAAGAAAGAATGAAGAAAAGAAGGAAGGGGAGAAGGAATGATAAAAATTTATTTTAAAAACCCAAACAAAATAGATTCCTTCTGCACTCACCTCCTCGTCGAATCTCATGAGGGTCAGAGTACAAGGCCTCGTACTGACCCGACGACACCTTGGAGACGGACAGCTTGATGCGATCACTCGGTTGGACACTGCCACATGCACACACAGACTAATCATACACCGCATGCCATGTGCCCAGTCTTTAGAGCATGTCACACACAGCATGTCAGCATGTCACACTAGCGGTTGCTGGAGGGAGGCCTTAACGTATACATATCCCCTACCATTTTGCATACGAGAAAAATACTGGGCACAAACAATGATAGAGGCTAAACGGTTGAGATAATGACAATGGATGATTTCCCTCAATTTGTGTGTGTGTGTGTGTGTGTGTGTGCGCGCATGCATGTGTGTGCATGCATGTGTGTGTGTGCGTGCATGTGCGCGTATATTTATATAGCAGGGGAGAAACAAGGATGGTACTAGCCCTCCTGAGTTCAATAAGCAATCTGATCCATCCCCCATTTACTCAGGAACCACGCCCCCTTATCTAATCCTGGCTGTGGCCCCACGTGTGTGTGTGTGTGTGTGTGTGTGTGTGTGTGTGTGTGTGTGTGTGTGTGTGTGTGTGTGTGTGTGTGTGTGTGTACCTATCACATGCACTCACCCTTGCAGCGGGGCTGTTGGATTGCTCCTTGCTACCTTGCGCACCATCTGCGCCTTGTTCTTCAACATAAGCTCAATCACAGACGGCTTCAACTTGACAGCCTCTGGATGGGCAATAATAAGAAACACAATAATGCGGGCATCATTACCACATGGGTGTTGACCATTACATAGCATAAGGTCAATAATTGCAATCACTGAATAAGACAACATCAACAAGTGAATACAATAATATAGTGTCATAGAACATGATCTGGTTTGCAAAAATGTGTTCTCATGACAACAGTGGCATTACCACAGCAAAGGCTCAAGAGGTTTGGCATTGACCACAGCTTACCTCCATCCACTTGAATAGGGAAGGACCTTTTGGTGATTAGTTTGACATGCTGGCACTGAGCGATTCTCTCGCCATGAACGAGACCCATTACTAACTTGGGCTGTTGGAAGGAGAGATGGGAGGAGGGTAGGGAAGGACTCAGTAAAGTAAAAGGAAAAAAAGGAGAAAAAGAACAAAAGTCTTTTAACCCCCCTCCCCAACAACACACACACACACACACACCCACCCACCCATCTCGAAAGCTTACAAATGTAGAAGCCCAGAATCCGACTATCTCGATGAAGCCATCGTCCATCTGCTGAGGTGTGAAAACGGGATCCCTGGAGGAGGGATTTCCCCATGCATTTGCTCCTGCTCCGTATGAAGGGATGTTGAGAAAGCAAATTGCCTCCAGACGTAGAGATCGTATGTGCTCAGTGAGATCTACACCGTCACCCTAAGAGACAAAGTTCAGAGGTCATTGGCAAGGATGGAAAATTAAAAAAAAAAGAAAGATGTTAAATGCCAACACTAACAGGTTAATCTTACAAAGAGTTGAATGTGGTCAGTCATATCATGGAATTTGGTGAGGAAGAGATCCTTCATGCCCAGCTGCAGGGAAACAACAGCAGTGCTACTCATTCATGCACAAAACACTCACTCACACACCCACTCACTCACTCACACACCCACTCATTCACTCACACACCCACTCACTCACACACCCACTCACTCACACACCCACTCACTCACACACCCACTCTCCTCCCACACCAACCCACTCACACACCCACTCTCCTCCCACACCCACCCACTCTCCTCCCACACCCACCCACTCACTCCCACTCACTCACACACCCACTCACTCACACACCCACTCACTCACACACCCACTCTCCTCCCACACCCACCCACTCACTCACTCACACACCCATCCACTCTCACTCATTCTCACCCACTAACTCACACTCACGCACACACACTCTCACCCACTCTCTCACACAGGCACACACACTTTCTCACCACTCCATACTGCAATTTGTTCCTGTATCTTTTGTTAAATCTCTCTGGATTGGCTTCTGCAAGGGAATAAAAAAAATACACTAAAGTAAAAGAAGAGATAAAAGTTTGTAACTTCTGCACAGCATAAACAACGCAGAATGGCCAGACAAACTTTAACCATAAAATTATAATTCCACTAATTGCTTGAATTAAATTTGGGTGACATTTAACTACCAAATATTCCATACTAACTAAAGTTAGCTGGCTAGCACAATGAAAATAAAAGCTTCATGGGAAAATACAATTTGGAGACATTTGGTTATCAAAATTTGATCAACCAAATGGAAGGGATGACATATGCCCAGCAATTGACAAGAGTAACACAGTATGTTCACATTACTGATTATAAGTTGATGTTTAAGTAATGTGGTTGTGATGTTTGAACCACTGACGGACTGCATCCTTCACTACTGAGCTGAAGGGAGTTTGGTTTTCTTCACAGAGACGCAGAATGTCGCTACTTAACAACCAATGAATGGCGGTCAACAGGAGGTCAGATGTGGACACTACACAGCAGTGGAGAAACTTTCAGATTACGTAAAGTGCACACACACACACTACCATATACAAAGTTAGGTACTGACCAATTCTACAATATAGTGTCCCTGTAACCACAAGATACAGCAGACTGCAGGCAAATGCTGCCACATCGGCAATGAACCAATATCACTACACCAATGCCCCAGGCAATAAGTTTTAGTCAATGTCATTTCTTATATATGTCCGCAAGTACTCATCTGGGTATTTCACAACTCACAAGAGAGATAGAACGTTGCACACACACACTATTTTATAAGATCACGCCCACCTCTATCAAGATGGAACTGCAGGGTCACTTGTGCGTCAGATCCGATACTGAAGTAGTTGTTGACCACATGCAGCGGTGAATCATCAACACCCTCAAACTCGCCTGTCACCTGGGAAAGGTAAAGGGTCATTAAAACTACCAGTCAGAGTGTTAGATGTAGATCATCATAATGTCAAATGTAATGATCACATCAGAAAGTGAGGACTGCACCATGTGCATCGAAAGATCACTGCTAGACAGTGAAACAAGTACTGGATCACCAACTAAAAGTGCTGAGACAAAGAGAAAATATATTTGAACTGGTTGAGGGGCCTGCTTTAATAAGCCCCTCCCTCCCTTGAATAAGCCCTTCCCTTATACAGAGAGACCCCTCCCCCCTAACTGCCCTCAAGTAGAAATCACTTTAGCGTAGAAATGGACTTCCACATGCTGACCACAGAACATTTGCTCTGTTCGGATTAATGGGAAAGGATGCTGTGTGTATGAAAGGACCTTCAAGTTTATATCACTAAGCTGATGAGAAGAAGAAAAAAACAAAAAGGATAGCTGGAATTGAAGGCAGGTGATATCAATTTTGCCTTCAATCAACCCTCCAGAGAATAAACTACTTGTGCTGCTGCCAGGTAACATTACACACAAACACACCACTTCTTTTTGGTAAGAGATATGAGAGTACAGAGAGAGACTCAGCACATGGCGTGCGTGCGTACATACCTGTGGGTTCTCCCAGACATTGCAGAGCCATCGGTCCATCACCTCCACCGGTCCTTCATCTATATGCAACAAAATCTTGTCTATCGGCTCGTCAGCGTAGCCCTGCACATGATGACACCTTACCACATAGCAACACAATTGAAACAAAATTATTAAAGGATAACTGAAATGGAAGTTAAAAAAATTTTTCTTCCATTTCTGTTACCTTTTAAAATGATATCTAGTCGCTTGAAAATATAATGAATAATAATATGAAAGATGCAAAGTAATTATGATGATGATGATTCGTTTAAAAAAAAAAGAAAAAAAAAGAAGAAACTTCCAGAAACTGAGCAGGAATTTATTAACTTTTACCAAATGAACATTATTGGTGTCATTCTCATTGACATGCCTGGTCAGCACTTGCAGCAAGTTACACAAGGACCACAGATAAATAAAATAGGGCGTGTTGAAGGGAGCAGCTTGCCACTCATGACGTCAACCTCACTCATCATTTCCTACAAACTAGAACTACAGTTAATTTTGAGCAAACGGGCAGATCTCACACTTCTATCTGCGCACTGGCTGATTCTAATCATACAATAGAAGGTTCAAAGTTAAATGGGTCTTTTCTCTCTTGCTGCCATGACAACCACCAACTAGCCACACCCACCCACACTTACAGCGCCCCAGTTCAAGACCCTAGAAAGGTCATTGCCCGTCCCCAAAGGAAGGATGGCAATGGGTGGGGGTGGACGGATGTCCAACTTGTCCAGACAGGATAGGATCCAGCCAACAGTGCCATCTCCCCCACAAGCAAGGATACGAAGGTTGCTTAGCCCTTGGAACATCTTCAACCTACAGGGCAGGGGATGGAGGAGGGAGGGCATTTCTAACACATGCCAGTCAAAATTTTTCCAAGTCAAACCAAAACACACTTGCATACTCGCTCACAAACATTCCAACACATCAGTCAAAATCTTTCCAAGCTAAACAAAACATACACACTTGCATACTCACTCACGTGTACACACACTCACCCAAATTCAGGTCCACCCTTGCTAAGGTCAAAGACCTGTCTGGGGTTCAGCAGCCATTGAAAGGTACTCATAAGCTTGGCCCCCTGGTTGCCCCCACTCTTGGGGTTGATGAACACCACCAAGGGCTTGTGCTGCCTCTGAGCTATCGGCTTCACCTGGGAGGAGGGGCAGGGGGGGTGGGGTGGGGAGAGATGTGAGCAGCTGACAGGAATGTGGCTTTAAAGAGAGATGGAAAGGAAAAGATACAAAGGAGAGTGACTGTTATCTGAGGTTCATAACTTATAATATTGCTTCCAGCATTCTGGGCATGCTCAGATGATGATGTAATGACTCCCACTCCACCAATACTTAAATACACAAACTCACAGTAAAATATTTGGATGCCCTTTCTTCATTCTTCCTTTTCCGGCTCCGCCTGGTCTTTCTCCTAGTAGAGCCCTTAGGGGAAATGTGAGTGTCTTTGACTCCACTGTATGTCAACCCACTAGTGGAGTACTTCACAGGGAGAGGAAGAAGAGGAGAGGAGGAAGTGTGTATGTTTGTTGCAATAGAACAATAAATAAATTATAACTGATTTATAGAGTGGGCATGTAGTTATGTCCTACACTAAGTGGATTTCACAGGCCAATATGATACAATCTAATGTGTTATCCAGCAGTACTGTGGCAATGACACCTCCACTGAACTGCTTGGAGCATTTAGAGGGACATTGGGAGGAGGAGGGTTGGGATACTAACCAAGAACCCAGTACAGGGAATAATTCATTCAAGCAAGCACCTGGTAGATGGAATAACTTGATATCGCCACTCAGATGTGCTATATTTAAAAGGTGTGCTATAATTAAAAGGTGTGTGTCTACCTAAATGGCAAGCAGGATCACCTAACCAGAGACTGTATTGCTAGGCTAAGCAAAGGCACAGTGAGGATAGCAATGGTGAGATGGTCTATTCACTGATTTGGAAGCTAAAGTTGACAGTACGCTATATTTTCAGCTAACCAGAGAAACAGAAGTAACATACTCCAAAGAACTATGGAGCAAAAAAATATGGCTAGCTGGCTCAAAAATACCCCTAACAAAACAGCAATAAACAATTTCTCAACGCTACAATTGATAAACTTTCAGAACACTAAAACAAACTTCTCTCATTGATTGTGCTGGTGTCCTCCATTACACCTATTATGAGCATGCCACTAAAATATTCATGTTCCCAGACCACACCCCCTCCCACCCTTAAACCATATATTTCCATTCCCATACCTGTTCTATTTGGGGCACTTTTACAATCCAGGACGGGGGTATGATGAGGTTCCTGATGGGGCCGAGGTGGCACAGGTCCTTCCGTAACTTCTCATTGAAGCAGGCCATGTGGTAGCTGTCTCCACACCATGAGCAACTCATGCCGACAATGTCCTGGAGGCATCAACAAGACACTTCACATGATATATCACATGATCTGATGTAAACATCACATGACAACAATATCCTGGTGGTCCAATCAAGATACATCACATGATATACACATGATCTGATGAAAGAATCACGTGTGCACTAAAATCACAAAGAAAATCCTATGCAGTCAATCTTGACCAGTAAAAAATGCTTCAACAACTGCCATCAGTGAATTCCTTCCACGAAATAGGAAAGAATCAGAAAAATATATTATACAATTTGTGTATCAACAAAATCAATACTGAGATAGATACATTGAATAATGCTAATGATCTTGTGCATGCACAAATGTAGTTACAAGACCCTTGTGATATGATGAGTGGCAACTACTGCATACTGTAATGCTGACTCAGCCCATCTAACCACCCACCCTGGTTACCCACCCTCACTCACTCGGCCTGTGAACTTCCTCCAGTTGCCGAAGCCTCTGTCACACTTCTTGCACTTCCCACCTGCCTTACGACGGTGCAGGAAATGGTGGTAAGTGACCGTCTGTGGGTAAGGGATGAACAAACAAAAACAATAGTATGTGAGAGAAGATAAAGTAAAGGAATTCAAAATGGGAAGAAGTAAGATTGTAAATCTATCCACAAACACAGCCCACTAGAGCGAAGGTCATGCAAGTAGTCACAGGTATGGTCACACAAGAGCATCTGTGTCACATTCTCTTTCTCTATGGTGTTAGTTCTTTCCTTGTTTCTTACATCTTTCACTTTCTTCTTGATTTCTCTGAAGTTATCCTTGCAGCCGTAGCCTTCATAGTAGAGCTGCCGGATACAAGTGGTGTGGACCAGCACCTTACAGGCTGCCAACACACACACACAACAGAAGAGAGGGAGGGAAGGAGAGACAGAAGGGAGGGGGAAGGGGAAACAGTTATTCACGGATAAATTGAAGTCAGATAAGCATGGACAAGATCTAACTATCCCTTGGTGACTAATAACACAGGACTGCTGCTGTACTAGCAACCCCCCCCCCCCCACCCTACCCCTTTCTCTCCCTCGTGTGAACTCACTGATGTACCTGAGCAACGCACTTTCTGCCTCCTTGGGTGCAGCAATTTGACCTCCTGTCCACAAAAAAATAATAACAAATAAATGCAATCAGCAAAACAACAACATGGTAATAACTATACAAATATTCCAAAGCTTTTTCATGTGCAAACATATAACCATACATGGACTCATGGATGGAAATGTTTGCATAACTTTTAAGGATTATATAATTTTTCAAACTGAGAGATGCATTCCTATCCGTGTGTGTGTGTGTGTGTGTGTGTGTGTGTGTGTGTGTGTGTGTGTGTGTGTGTGTGTGCGTGTGGTGGCTCTCTCTTGATGCCTTAAATCACAATACTGGAATGGGTGTGGCTTAAGAAAGTTCCAGTTCTGCTCAAAGGGATTTCTTCCCTATGCTGCCACCTGTCAGATGCCCTCATAGAGGTCACTGCTTGAGGAGACAGAAAATTCCTGTGATCTTCAAGGTCCCCTCTCTATTCACTCCCTAACTTCCTGGAAGTTGGCCAAGCTTCCTTCCGCACATGCAACACAGACATATTATTATTATTATTATTATTATTTTAGGTAAAACATTTCGCAAGAACCATCAGATTTATCTTCAACAATTGTAAGATTGGAGAACATTTGGACGCCTGTCAACATGTCTAACATTAAATTTACCTATGTTCTATTAATAGTAATGAGAAGTAGTTCTAAAAAAATGCTCCAAAAAAAAAACAAAAAAACAAAAAAACAAAAACAAAACAACAACAAAAGAAGAGGATATTACACGGCCAATGTGTAATAAGGATTTTCTCAATGCCATCAGTAACAAGAGAAAGTTGAGAAATGCATTTTTGCAAATCGGAGACCATATTTCAAGGGCATTTGCTACAATGCATCTTGGGGGTACCACTCACTAATAATTGGGTAATAGATTATCTGATGATCAGGTGACATAATGATGAGATACAGTTACAAGGGTCTCCATCCATCCTCATAGCAAATATTGCAGTGTTGATAATTACTCTCAAAGGTTTCCACACATTCCCATGGTCACATGACTCAGAGAAGTCTGGCTGATTGGTTGTGGCTTCGCATCGATTAACGGAGTATCCAGGTAGATGTCTAGCTCGCTTGCTAGCTCAGGAGGAGGGTGCCCGACAAACTCCAAGTGGAGGTCAGAAAATTGAAACACTGTAACTTTAAGTTCACCTTTGAAGCAGAGATGCACTGTTTTGTCCGAGTGATATTCTTTCAAGAAAGCTACAGCTGATGTTGTCCAACACACACTACAATATGGCTGAAGTTTATAGGACAAGTCCCACCTTCAGACTCCTGGTGGGCATGTCATGAGTGAGAGAGAGAGAGCAGAGCATACAATACTGCAGATCAGGCTTTTGGGATCCTAGAAGCCTAGGTGTCCAACAGTGGCAATCGCCACTACGAGAATCAAATTCACCTCCACACTAAAGGGCACTCAACCCCAACTAATCAAGCCAGCAAAGCTTCTTAAACATGTCATAAAGCATATCATTGGAAAGCATTTTAACTAAGCTTTCATTTGGCAATAAAATTGAGGGTAGGGGGTGAATGACAATAGTTATGGGGCATAATAAATATCTCATGAATAATTAAGGAGCTGTGCGTACCAACCCTCTTTAGGCTAGACCATTAGAAAGTTATGTCACGCTTGGTGGAGCAGTTCATTCAAATGCTAAATGGTCTTCAGAGTCCAACAGGAAGCCAGGCTGTGTAATTAGACAACAGGAAATTTTATGGGAACTTTCCAGGAAAGAGTGGTTAATGCATTCATTAATGACCAATTAAGCAAATGTAACAAGTTTTTTCAACTGTATTACACATTACTCTACAGCGATTTTCATTAGAGCAAGCTGTTGCTGCCTCCATTGCTGGCACTAGCACCACACAGAACACAGAGAGGATAATCTCAGAACACATCTCCATTGTATCATACATGGTCTGGCCATCAATAGTGCCAATACCTTAGCAAACATACTATAACTGGATTAGAAGCAACGAAGAAATGAAACCTTATGTAACGTGAACTAATACATCGGCTTTTATATTGTCTTCTGTTTTATAACATGCAGCAGTCATTCACCGACCCAGTTCCACCCAATCACTCCCAAGTCTTCCATTTATATTCTTTGATTGCAGCCATTCTTTTTAGTCAGCAAGTAGCATAAAGAATTGCTCTCACAAGGTCACAGTAGATGAAGTTACCAGGTACTTCCATGTATGGACCCACAGACAGACCCCATACTCCATCATGCTGTGTGCACAGGTAATTACATCCCCTAGTGCAGCAGTAACGCCTACCATGTACAAAGTATGTCCACAAGTGATGATGTCACTGTCCGAAAGTAGATTGGGTTTGTCTACGTTAGTTGACATAACTGAAAGAATTCTCTAAGCCTTTCCCTGGATCCAGGTGGTTAATCTGATGTTGTAGACTATAACCCTTGTTCAGGTTCCAGGCCATAATCCTAGTCCCTGGCCATAACCCTAGCCCCCAGCCATAACCCTAGCCCCAGGTCATAACCCTAGCCCAACCCAAGGCCTGCCCCCAGCCCCAGGCCATAAATGTTCCCAACCCAATTGTGCACTGATATTCCAATGACAGACAAGCCACGGAAGTATTGCATACAGTTTACCAGTGACAGCTACCTCAAAACTGAATCCTGACAGATCCAAACCTACCACACCTCCATCTACCACAGCATTTCTTCTCACCTGACAGAACTGGGACTCCACAAGATGACAAGCCTCTCTGGAATCCACTGTCTGCCATAGATGTCTGTTACAGATGGCGTCCTCCTGCAACACAGGAAGCAAAGAGGAAGTCATTAGCATGTAGCAAGGTGTACATTCATTTCTCATTCATTACAGTTTGTGTAGGTGTTTGTGGTTTGTCTAATTAACACATAACAACAACATAATTAACATAAATTAATATAATAGTGAGGACAACTTAAACCGTGCACTTGCCCTTAATCTGTAACCCCAACAGCTAATCCCGGCCCTGACACTGGCAACCAATTAACTATAGCCCACAGACACAGATTAACCCTAGCCATAGCAACAAGCCCTAATTCCAACCATAGCCATACCAATACTCATCTCATGTGATACTAGGACTCATAAAATTAGATTTTCATGGGAAGTACAGACAGCATTGATCACACGACGGTGTCAAATAAACACCAAATAGTCATCACATTATTTCATTATGTCTGAACTGCATGACTCTTGTTACCTTCATCCCTTTTGATCCAACTAATGGAATAATGGACACCCACCACCCCTTTGCATGCATCACGCAGCCATTAGGAGACAGCTGCTGCTAAGTCATGACCACGCACACTCAAAACACATTCCAGGGAATTAATCAAAACGGCAACCATTCCTCTGCAGTCCATGTTTGCATATTGTCACAAGGAACTGGTCTGGGGAACACTGGAGGGAAATTAAATCCGTTGGGAATGTAGAGATCAATCAAAAATCCCTGTTTGTTTTGCTTTACTACTGTAAACAGCAGTGGCTATAATTGTGTGTGGTCATTCACACATGTGCTGTGTGCGGCAATGGTCACCTCTCCTGCACAAACAGGAAGAACCTTCAGTCTCTAGAGGAAAAGGGGAACCTTGTTCCCTCCATTAAGAGCTTATCCACCATCCAAAGAGAGAAAGAGAGAACAAGAGGAACAGAGAGAAGAGGCAACTCAGGTGTCTGCAGATACAACCTTCAATTTTTTCACATACACATGCCATCTTTCTATCTTTGAAATTCCTCCCACTACAATTAAAAAAAAAAAAATTTTTTTTTGTGCACACCTTGGATATCAGATTGTAGAGTTTTTATGAAAGAAAAGTATAATCTTCCTGAAACATTTGACCAGAAAAATGTTGCTCGAGGAGTTCCTTTTTAACAAATAGCCAACATACACACACTCTTGCTTGTAGAGTCGTGATAATTTAAATTAACAGTGGAATGATCTGTATCAGCATCAGGATATGGATAATCTGAATTGGTACATATAACTGCAGAACATGCTATGACATCAGCTTACCAGCCAGTTAGACCTGGTTCACAGTGCACTTACTGCATAGACATACAACTACACATGGATTGCACTGTAAACACAAAATCTTGCCAGAACGCACTGCACAGAGTGTTCTTTTTACCGACCACATCCGCAAAACTAGAATAGAACCCAGTTATATTTTTACGCAACATGCACAACATGTCAGTATGTCTATGCGGTGCGCGGACTGTAAACCAGGTTTAAGGGGTTAAACCACAACTTCCACCACTAATTACAAACTACAACTAACAATTTGTACAATTGTGATATTAAATTTTTTATATGTATATATTTTCCTTATCGGAGTATGACATCCCCAAGCCACAGAGATCGAAAGAAAACGGAACAATTAGAAAATAATCATTGATGTTTAGGATAATGTGTTGTAAGTAGGAATGTATTGGAACATTGATTAGTTATGATTTGGTATTTGGTGTTGTGTGTTAGCTTATAGATGTGATATTTTCAGGAATGTAGAAGGACATTAATTATCCCTATTACATGTTAAAAGTGTTTCGAGTCATTAACTAGCGCAAAGTTAATTAATTTATACAACTTTCTGTGATGCATAAAATGATCAGTAGTGATTTTTGTCTGGAAGAGCTAATAGAGTTGTATTTGAGTTGACGTCATCCTATTTTTCTTCTCCCTTCAACCCACACACCTTTCTAACCCCTAACACAGCCACTAGGCACCTGCAGTCAGAGCAGTGATCAGAGTTTCAAAGTTGTAGTGGACTTCAAGCAAACTCTAGGCACTACAATATCTACTCAGAACAAATGGCAATAAAAATTATAAGTTTCACATTTCAAATAATTTTTTTTAATGTTGTGATGATCGTAAGCATTTTCCTTCTTTCCTATTATTTCCACTGCTCCTGTCTCAACCAAGTATTCTAAATGTATTCTCAGCACCTCAAGAAGCATATATGCAACTCTTACTAGCAGACATGTTGAAGTCAGTCATATAGTCCTTGGTAAGGAGGAGGCTATCACCTCTTGGAGAGAGATCCGTTTGAAGGTTGACTTCTGACAGAGAACCGCAAGATGCACTTTGGCAGACCAGTTGGTGTTGGTCACACGTAAAATTATTTTATAGTCACTTTTAGATTTGGTGCGTTGGTTGTGGGGGCAATGATTGAGGTTGAGGGCACTGAAGAAATAATGAGTGTTTGTTCAGTCTCATCACGTCCATGTAGAGAGTTATTCTCTGGCAGATCTATGCATTAAGGACTCTGTAAGCACACACACTGTGGCCTCTAGGTTATCTCTCTCCAGGGTATGGGACATCGCCTGCAGAACAAATCAATCTCAACCAGTAGAACACAGACAGTCTGCACAGAACTCAAGACTCTCCCTCCTAACTGGAGTGGACTGCGCTGTGTGTGATGATGCGGTACAAAGTCCACATGAACAGGAAACAGGAGAAAAAAAAAGGTTTCCCTTGCCAGACAACACTCAGGGATTTCTCCAGTTGGAAGGTGCATATTCTACACATGTGTGGGTGGGCACACATCCTGCATGCACTTACCATAGTAAGTGATTTGTAACATATTTCATGTTATTACCTGTGGCACACAGGTCTAGGAGTGCTTGGAATGGTGGGGAAGCATACATCCACAAGTTTTGCTCAAGATTGGATTTTCAACTAATAAGTGTTTTGCACAATTATTTTTTCTGGTCTAAAGCACTATCTAATAAATATTATAGTAATTTTTGCCACAGGTCTTAGTGCAGGAGCTCTCTTGTCACTGTAAGGTAACCCTGTGGTTACAACTAAGCACTTTTACAGTATAGAAACCAAAAAGCAGTAAATATCATCACAACTTTAAGCTCACCTTAAATGTTCTAAGCAATTAATTTGCCTGGTCTGAAACACTATGTTTTAATAAATATTATAGTAATTATTTCCCACAGGTCTTATTGCGGGATTGCTCTTGTTCAATATAGGGAAAAGATAAGGGTGTAGAGAGAGGGGAGGGGGGGAAAGAAAAAAATACTGACACTAAGTAACCAACCATCCAAATCATCATCATATTTTATATCATTCACACATACCAAGTACTAAACAATAATATATTCATAATGATATAATACACATATAGTACACAGGTATGCACACAGTACACACATACTTTACAAAAACATAAGATACAGAACGTAGCACAATGCGCATACATTACCACAACAGTAAACATACAACAGAACACGAAACATCGTGAAGACAACTAAAAATACATTATTGACTTGGTGAATCCTTAAATGTGGAACACTTTCCATCACACAAACTCATCAAGCTCAAAGGTTTCCCCCACCCCCACCCCCTCCCAAACCTGCTTAAAGGCTTCCTCAAACTTTCTCAAAGGTTTCTCTTACCCCATAAATGCTACAGTAATCCAACCACAAAATGTACACAATCTCAAGTGCTGCACTTTTACATTAATTGGTGTTACGAGAAAAACAGGAAAGCAGGTGTTTATGACTGCATGAGGAATAAACTCACCTCCCATGATATGCCTTTGCCGATCACTGTAGAGTCGTTCTGAAGGGAAGAGACTCTCTTTTTTCTATCCCTAGGTGCACAAAAATCATCACCATGAAACCAACACTGTTGATATCAGTACTATGATTTTACCACAATGCCTCAATCACGTAAATATAGATACTAACAATAAATAATCAGCTACATGAGGCTGGGTGATGCACTGATGGAAAAGATCATGTTAGTCCTTTCCATCTCACCATCCTACATCTCTCACACTGAAGAGAGGACTCGCTGTTAAAGGCAACCATGGTAAGATAGGTTGCATAAACAGTAAAAAGGCAGTTAAGAAATACTACACACGAGAACAGGGAATTTCACTGAGTTTAGTTTAGGAATGCAGGGATTCAAGGTAGATTTTCTTAAGAAAATAGTGTACAAATGGGATGTGTCTGCCATCCCAGCATCTCTTTTCCTCCTTTGCACTTGGTGGGTTAACTTAAATATTTGGATAACCACTAATGTTAATAGGAACTTGCATGATTACGTCACATACAACCTGCCACGCCTACTTATGGTAGCAGTGAACCTCTAGCACCATAGAAAATGCATTCGCATTCATGACCGGCAAAGATATTTTTGAGAACTGCAACTACAAAATAACTTGTGCTTTTACCATACTATAGGAATAGAAACTTCATAAAATTTTCTGCGTGCTGATAGCAAATTCCAGAACATTCAGAGCTTCTGTTGTGGAATAAAATGGTGCATGAAAGTGAAAAAGGTTAGTTGTGACATTTCTAGTAAGTCAGAGGTTGGAGTTACTAGCAGAGAGTATCAGACAGCTGCCAGAGATGATATCCGCCCAGAAGTAGCTGTTAATTCTTTTCAAAACACTTTCTTAGGCAATACCACATCTCCAAAAATTTCTGGATTGCCACAAGTGCTGCCTGACAGAATTCTGAGAAGTATTGCAGCTACTTCCGGGCCAAGATTAACTTCGGCAACTGTTTGCTGCTCACCCATACTCCCACCTGTCAATGAGTCCTGAGAACTAACAACCTCAATGGATTGGTCATAACTAACCTTTCAATTCACTTTCATGCTCCATTTCTCCACAATTATAGCTCAGAATATTCTGGAATATGCTATCAGCATGCTGGAAATTTTATAAAGTTTGTATGACTCTAGTATGGTGAAAGCATGAGCCATTTTGTAGTTGCAGTTCTCAAAAATAGCTTTGCACAGCTAATACATTTCCTATGGTGCTGGGGGTTCACTGATAACATAAGTAGGATTGGCAGGTAGTACCTGATGTAATCATGCAAGTCCCTCATTCTACGCCGGGTCAGACATACCACACTGACTTGAGGCAGGCTGAAAATAGCTCTATGGAGAAACAAAACTGGCCATGAGATTAGCAGGAGAGGAAATGCAAGATCACTGAAGAAAGATGAGAGTAAATTAGCAAGGAGTTACAGTCACACTGGAATGATCACACTGCGTCGTCATTAGGCCATCCATAAGAATGCAGCGACCCGAAAGGTAATTTCCTCTATTGTGTCTGCTAATTCCATCCATTAGTGGAATAACTATGGACAATCTTGATACACAACTTGCACTGTAGCACCCAGAAAAATCTTACAAGGGTCGCCAGGTGTGTGTGTGTGTGTGTGTGTGTGTGTGTGTGTGTGTGTGTGTGTGTGTGTGCGCGTGCACACACACGGTTGCATGTATGTCCATAACAACATATACCTGTTTAACAGGCTAATTGCATTGAACTCCCAAATTCAGTTCATGCAATAGATTGATAAACAGATATGCTTCATGAAGAGGCCCAAATTTTTTCCGTACCTTCTCAAGAAGTACCTTAGAAGTTGACACGACTAGTGATAACCATTGTGCCAGAAAATTTTGGTTTTAGTTAGACAAAATGCAAACATGTACTTCACATATGCTCTACACATGAGCACAGTGTACTCTGCATTTGGACAGTACACAGAGTTTAAACATACATGAGCATGTGTCCACCTGGCAAAGGTGCACCTCATTAGCCTGGTGCAAATATTTGTAAGAAATACGTCTAAGAAATACTTCTAAAGAAATAAGATGTTTATATAAAATATTTACCCCAAAGAGAAAGCTTACAGGCTTTTACACAAATGGTTTAGTACAGCCCACTTCAAATGCTTCATACCAAGAAAAACATAATTATAGAAGGGAATTCTTTTTCCTTCGAAATGAAAATATTTGTGTAGCCTAGAGAGGAGATTAACATTGGGAAAGTGTACATGGACGAGTGTGAGCTTAAGGTTGTAGTAGTGTCTAGTACTGGAAAGTTCAGGGGAGAGTAAATACACTAGTTGATAATAAAAGAAGGGCTAGGTACATATGACAGCGATACAACTGTAAAGCCATTTTGGGTAACCAGGAGAAGGAAGGCTTAGGTGTGTGTGTGCTGTGAGATTGAAATTTCATCAGACAATCTCAATAGCTGCACCTGGTAGCATCATAGGTCCATTTGATGTTGATCATGTTTTCATCCACAGCGGCCGGTTAGGACTAATAATCTGGTATGGTGTGGATAATCGGGCTAGGGTAAAGCTTTGTGCTGGGTCTGGCCCACAGTGAGAAAAGTGCTGAGGGCTAAGGCAATATTGTGTGCATGAAAGAGTATACTGCATTTCACCTGTTATCACTCACCATGCATGACACAGGATTGATGCTGATACCTTATAGATGATTTTCATATAGCAAAACACCTTCCAACACCACCATATTTACACATACCCAGCATGGAGGTCCATTTCTTTCAGCATTTCGGAGATCCCGACCGATTCCCGATTGCCCCTATTTCCAGGACCCCACTCAGACACTGTCGGGTCTCGAGGAATGAACCCTCCAGATCCAAAGCCATGGGTGGTCATCGTATCATTCTCCAAGGAATCACTGAGGAAGAAAGGAGAGCTTAATATTCATCATGGCTGTTGAAAGGCCATTGAACTAAGATGTGAATTGCCTGAAGGAATACTATAATACTATTATAGGCTTAGATAGACACTGTGGGGGGGGGGGGGGGGGGGGGGGGGGGAGCAGGGGGATTAGACTGGGTCCAGGAGAAGTGCAGAGGAATCTAGATTGGGAATGAGACTGGACACAGGGCTCAGATGAGTAGTTAAGGCCAAGTGTTTGGGTTCAAGGGTGGTGGCATGGTTAGGACATCACGAACAACAAATTACGGGGAGACAAGTATATAATTGAGCTGTGCTTGCTGTATGTTGAGAACAAAACAGAATGTAGAAAATATTGAAAGCTTATGTGCCAACAACATTCTTTCAAGTGTGCAATCAAAACACAAGTACTTTGTAACTATGGACGATGGATAATTGGAATCAGGATACATAATAGGAACAAGAATATTTCAGCGTTTGATCCACAAGAGAACTGGTGTTTGTGGTCAACAGTCTCTATCAAGCCACACAATAGCTGTATAAAAAGTAATGAGTCACACTTACGTAACTTTAAAAAACAACAACAACCCACCCTCCTTCCGTCCTGTGAAAAACATTTGATATAGAAAGTCACAACATACAATTCCATACTAATGGTAGAGTCCTGGCTCATGATACCACAGAACATCCTTGGGTTATTCCAAACAGTCTAATCCGATCTGTGTTGTCATGGTTACAGTGCTCAAAGAACTGGCTGTAAAGTGTCTTGTGAGAGGCACGGATGACGGATGATATATTCATGGAAGTAAAGGTATGAAAGGAGCAGAGGTTTCACTGACATCACCACGTTGACCACACTAATATCTGGGGGAGGAGGGAAGTAGCTACACAAACTACCAAATCATGTGATATTCACATGATGTGTGCTCAGAGAATCTGCTATTCATAACCAGAATTTTAATTCATATGGACACGGGAGTCTGTGCGATTTCAGATTTCCTTCTTCCTAAACCACAAAGTATTATTAACAAACTCTCCCCATCTATCTCCTTATTGCAGCAGCTTCTAGCAATCCTTTCTCCTTCAATATTCTCAAATTTCTAACAAGAGAAACCTCTTTAAAATCACATCTGACTTCAACCAGGGAGGACAGAATAACACTCTCTCTTCATGGCAATGCCTCACAGCTGACTATGTGATCATGCACTTCATTTATTCATAACCGCAAGGAGACCCCCCATATTTGCCTGAAGAAACCTTCACAAATGAAGATCAAAGGAAACCTTAGAAGCAGGCATTTCTTAAATTCTTGGCAATAATGGATGAAGGATTGCTGAAGCCCTGGTGTGGTAGACTTGTTACTCAGGAAGAATATTCCCTTGAAGTATTGTGTTTTATTTCCTAATGCGTGTGTATACAAATATATGTGTATGTGTTTACATATATGAGTCAAGAGAGCAGGGCAGAGGGGAATTAAGGAAAAGGAAATTGTTTGAAAATAGCTCCATTAAATATACACCACACAAGACAGTGTACCAGATATATAATAATAGATTACAACACAAACACACCCCCACAGCAGGATTAAATCAGTTTTGAGCTTGCAAAACATTTTCGTTTTCACTGCTAGAAAAACACACACCACTACATGAGGTAAAGGGTCACATGGAAATAGAGGAAGGAGAATTTAGACTATACTGTATACGCAGGCATGCAACACACAAGAGGAATACACACCCGCACTAGTGGAGTAGACAAACATATATAGGCTCTCACCACTACAGACACCCACTGGAAGCTCTCACACATACCAGCAAACACAACACAACAAACAATACACTACTATTAGGAGTGTAGCAAGTTGCAACACATTGTTACAACACACACTAAAGGGGATATGATAATACACGAAGTATGCACCCCTGTGCTCCTTCCTTCCCACTCATTCATTTCAAATTCAAAAACAACCACATCAGCTTCTAATACCCTCAAACACCCACTTCAATTAAAATCACTCGGGGGGGGGGGGGGGGGGGGGGGATCACTGTTTGGTCAGCCAACTCCATGATATTATGAAGGAAAACACCATTCGATAATACATGTATATTTTCAAGAAGAGCAAGCCTTAACTTGCTGTCAAGTTTGAATTCCTCTGGCAATGGCAATGCAAAAGAGAGGCCAAAAATCATATTAGGCTATGAATGTGGTTCCCCGCTCAATCCAATGCTATATGCAACAGCAGATCTCTAGAAAATCATAAATTACATTTGAGCGTGCTCCTGGGCAATTAGAGCCAAGTTTTCCTCAGGCACAGAAGAAAATAACAGTACTAATGACCTCAAGATCTTAACAAACATATGCTTGGTGAGCATTTTCTGACATCTTTTATAGTAGCTCTAGGGATGATTTAGCAGGCATCACACATGGTGTGCTTCATTCAGAGATACTCCCTTCCCCCCCCCCCCCCCCAAATTTTTTTTTGTTTCCAAACAAAACACTTGACCTGAAATGCTAATTTCATGTCACTTGGCACATTGAAGGTGTCACAAAGAACAGCACTTACGTTTTCAAGCAGCCAATAAAATAACAAAACAAACTTTGATAAGTGTTTACATTTATTCAACCTTTGTTTACATGTAAACATCTCACATCCAGCAAACAGAAATATTGCTAACCTTTAAATAAATTTGTAACATGAAAAGCTTAAATGGGCAGAAAATCCTAGTTACACATGAAAAAATTATTTGATATAAAATGCTATAAGCTAATCTTTAAATGATTACGTCCAGAAAGGACTTAAACTCAAAAAAGCCCCTTTGGTAAATACTCTTTAGGCAATAGCAGAATCTCTAACATAAACAATTTTGGCTTCTAACCTTGAGTTACAGGAATACATTTTACTTCTGACAACATACAGACTCATCTAGTTCCACCCAAACCCAATTCTCTCTCTCTCATGTCAAAATCCATAAGCTAAGTGTTTAACAGAATGTAATAATCACATAGAACAAACAGATAACCAGAACCTCATTGCTGCAGCACTGTGGGTTAGCTTGACCTCTACCTGAGTTACTGAGACCATTCCCTGGGCCTTTTCATTAGTGCAAGTCTTACATGCCATCCATTTCCCCTAGGTTAGGGGTGGATGTAGAGTTCTTCATATTTTTCCCAACACTTGGTAGGAATAGAGCACCAGGAAGAGATTCTCGCTTAAAAGCTTTAGCCTGTTCTTTGGAGGAGCTACTGCCAGCGCTGGACTTCGAGGTTAGGTAAGGAGGTCTCCTCTGCTGCTTCTTGGCACCCGAATATAAGGCCCCACGGAGGTCATCTTTGCCTCCTGAGCCCTTCCGAGCAGGGATAGAACCAGTGGTTCTGTAGGGCTGGCGAGATTTTTTTTCAGTGCGGTCTGCCATTGTGCTTTCAGCTGGATCTTCACCTTCAAAAATGTCTCCCCCACGGTTTATGCCAACTAACTCGTCGCGTTCCTCAGGTAAAAAATTTAGCCCTGACTTTAATGTGGCTGACAGAGTGGCCTGGACCAGTAAGGAAATACGCTGACCCCCGTCGCCGGACATGCCACCAATATACTCGTATTGATTGTATTATTTTCACCACTAGACCGTAGTACATTCCAAGCTCAACCACTAGTAGCTAATGACAATTTTTCACCTTTTTTGTGAAGTAGTTGAAAAAAAGATAATCAATCAATATATATGAACATACGTTGTGGTCAAAAATAGCCCAACCCCCAAATCTGTAGTGGAACTCTTGTAACTAGGCAGCACTAGAAGAGGAAGTTATCAAGGCACAATGTAGGTACTCTCTAGCTAAGGCGGATGGAACTGAATACACATAGCTCACCTGATATCCCGGGATTTCTTTAAACTGGGCAGAAATGAAAGCATCTTCCAGGTACTCTGACTATTATTGGAGGAACGGAATTCCACCCCCCCTCCCCCCCCACATTATCACTTGATGCTATAATCATGAAAAATTAGCACCTTCTAATACAAATAGCATGAAATTAACACCCAGAAGTGGGTGAGAAAGTCATATCCAGGTATGATTCCTCAGAAACTAATAAACCAAAATTTGTGTGCATTTTAAAGTTACTCAGTTAACAGATGGCCTCCAAGTCTCTGCCAAATATTCACCTGCACTGTCCTCCTTCCAGGAAATCTAAAACTGTTTCTCTTGGAGAGAAACTTTTGGCACTGAGAGACTATCAAAGGTATTTTGTGTTGGCTATGTTGGAATCATAGTTTTTCTTACTATTCATTGTTGGTTTGCATGGCAAATTAACCCATAAGCTTGAGGTGATAGAGGAACCTCAGTTTGTGTGTGTACACTTAAGGAACTTCAGTTTGTGTGTGTGAACTTGTGGGAAGAATTTATAAACAATATGTAGTGACATTCTTGGAAGAAAGAAAAGATCAACTTTAAACTGCACAAAACCCTACTCTGGTAAATCCAAACCTATATCATGAGTAATAGCTGCTGCACTTCTAGTTTTTAACAGATTCTTATCTTGTCATAAAATGGCAAAACTCCCATCATCTTCTAGCTTTCAAGCTCTTTTGCAAATATATGCTACCATTTAGCTATGCTTGATGTATTCTGCTTACTGCTCTCTATCGTATCTCTTGGTTTGTTACCTGTGGCACACAAGTATAGGAACACTTGGAATGAGTGGGGGGGGGGGGGGGGGGAATGGCATCCACATAATTTTGCTCAAGAATAGATTTTATATCAATTCTTTACTGTATGTAAACATAAAAGTTTGTTGTACCCTGTCCTTACAACTAAGTGCTTCTACTGTATGGAAACCCAAAATGTTATAAATTGTACCACAACTTTAGCCTCATCTTAAATGTTCTAATCAATTATTTTTCCTGCTCTAAAACCTTATTTTAAATAAATAATTTAGTAATTGTATGCCACAGATCTTAGTATGGGACTGCTCTTATTCTGTATAGTATGCTCTTTTAGTATTACTTCACCTCTTGTTTTTTACCATTTGGTCCACCATTTTTTTAAAACTTTTGTTGTACTTAGATATGTGGCTATATTTTACGATATTTATATAGGGCTGGTCTGGCTCTTTGCTTACAGCTTGTTGGTGCTATCCACATTTGATACTTCCCATATCATGAACACTTGAAATGAAAGGGATAACTGCAACCACAAAAACAAAGAAACACATTTCCCCTTGGAATCATTGGGCTAGGGCTTGTAGGGACCTGTTTTATCACTGATGTGGATTCACTTTCCATTGATGACAAAAAAATTGTCTAGTTTACAGTAGTAGCTATATAGCTATAGAGATGAGAGAATGTGGATTAAAAGGTATTCAAGGAATGGTGTATACAATTTAATTCATGTTACACTTCAGCATTATATTTAAAAAAATAATTTTTAACAATGATTATTTAATGTGTTCTCTAGAGACTATGGCGGATGCAAACCACAATACTGGTAAGGTACTTACAACATAATTATTTCTTCCTTTAATTTTATAAGTTCTACCACCACCCCCGTCCTTCAGCCTCCATCCATTTTATATGTATTAAGTATGATACTCCACTCACTTTATCTATCTTTCTTCTTCCATTTCTTTCATCCTGCGATCTTCTGACCATTCTTCCGTTCCCCCCTAACTGATCGAACCTTGACCATATAAAAGGTCGTCTTCAAAGAGAAGTGCACGGATGAGAAATGTAAACAATTATTTTAAAAATTAGTAATCTGTTTATGCATTCTATGTGCAGTAGCAGGGTTCAAGAACCTGGATCACTATTGGTTGTTACACAAATAAAGGAATGAGACTTTGTGTGGGCATGCCCATTAGCTGCAGATGTGGATGAGGGTGTGATATAGACATACTAAAGCAGTACAGTAAATATTGGATTGATCCGTGCATAACAATGATTAGTGTGATATTTCTGCTGACTCTGGCATTGTTTTCTGAATCAAAGTGAAGCTGTGAATTTATTTATGATAATATCAGGTTTGGTTTAGTATTATAATTGAAAATTATCTATTTATCGTCATTTAATCTATGAATTAATGGTGTGTAGCAATTTTCTTGTATGTAGAGTACTATGATGTTATTAGTTATTCTTATTAGCTTGGTTTGTCAAAAGTGAGGGGAGTTAAAAACAATGTATGCCCCTGTAGTAATTTTCTTTCTCTTTTTACCTGTGGCATAGGTCTAGGAACACTTGGAACGGAATTGGGGGGAGGGGGGGGGGGGGGGGGGGGGGGGGAATATATCTACAAGTTTTGTTCAAGAATGGATTTTAACTAATTGCTTACTGTTTGGAAACACCAAATTTGTTGCTACAACTAATTGGTTACAGCTAAGTGCTTTTACTGCATGGAAATCCTGTGGGTACACCTAAGTACTTTTATTGTATAGAAACACAAAAGTTGTAAATCTTGTCAAAACTTATTATTTTTTTTAAACATTTTTTTAACCTCATCTAAGTGTTTTAAATCATTATTTTGTTTGGTACAAAACATTACTTTCAATAAATATTATAGTAATTAATTGCCACAGGTATTAATGCGGGACCATTCTTCTTTTGTGCTAGTTTTATTGAAAGTGAAGCATGTGAATGTAACATGAATTTTTCAACTATTACGTTAAGCCACAGCAGATAAATTTCCCGTTTCTCATCCAGGAATTTATTAAAATTTCAATGCTTTTCAAATGGGGAAAAAAAAATAAAACAACATTCAATGACAACAACAAACAGAACTGTCAAAACAGTAAAATTATGAAGTCAAATTATCCTCATGTAGGTGACTCTTTACCTAATGGAAAGCAAAGTGCAAGCTGTCGTTGTCTTATTAATTTTCTTACTATTTTGTCATTGTGAATGCAAGGGACATATATTACAATGGATTTCTTTCACATTATGGTGTAAGCGCTATATCAGAGCTGTGTCTTGAAACTTACTTTAAAAATAATCGATGAGGAATTTAAATTAAAAATTGTATTGTGTTTTCTTCAGAGTGGGAGTTTTGATAAAATTGTATGGCAATGGTGGATGAGAAAGAGGAAATTTATCTTCCTTTGGTTGTTGAAAACATTCATGCACCAACCAACACATCAACACGCACACCTGCTGCTGTGATGCAGGCTGGATTCATTTCCAGTGTCCTCTTGTACTTCCTGGAGCATCATCTAGTTACCCTGGAGAGTGACAAACTCCTGTTGCACCTGTGCCCTGATAGATGCATTTCTCCTCTCCTTCCATAGTGAAATCCCCAAAATGACGGGGAGACATCTGTTGTTGAATGCTTGGAGGCTTCGGACGTGGTGGGAGAGAAGCACTGCATTTTCCAATCCATCAATCAGCACAAGGAGGAGGCCAGCTTTTAGCAGATGCAGATTAGTTGAGGTGCAGATCCTTCTTTGATACCACAGGACCCTACTGAGCCAGCTGAAAGCCCTGGAGGCCTTTTAAATGCAAGAGTTCACTTCTGCATCAACACTGCAATCCTTTGCCATGAAAAAATCCAGATATGCGAAGGTATCCACAATCTGGACATCGTCACCTTCTTCAGGATGGAGTGTAAGTAGAGTACCTTGGTCTTTGCTGTGCTGACAGTCAGGCCCATTGAAGAGCCGGTGGAGTCAAATGACCTCAACATTTCTTTCAGATCGCTTTTGGAATCTGCAAGAAGCACCATGTCATCAGCATGTGCCATGTTGTTGAGAAGGAGCTCATCAGTAAACTTCTTCCGTCCACCCACTAGCTTTTGTTCACCAAGGTGGTACTGTAACGCCAATTTTGTGATGACATCAAGGAAGACGTTGAGAAGGACATGTGCCAATGTGCACCCCTAGCTCGGACCCCAGTGTGGACAGCAAGCTCTAGGGAGTTTTTGCCATAGGCTCTCACAGAATACGTGTGGGATACAACTATGACACCTCCTGGTGGTGTATCTTGGGTAATGCTAATGCATATATTTCAGCATATTTTTGCACAAAAACATGGAATGACATTTTCCTATCACTTAAATTTCCATTCCTACACACACACACACACACACACACACACACACACACACACACACACACACACACACACACACACACACACACACACACACACACACACACACACACACACACACACACACACACACACACACGGCAGTTGGAAATTATCATACCAGAACTCTTTTAGCTAAATACTATAGGGCATGGATTTGTTATTCTTGAAGACAGTAAACTAATTAGTACAGACTGTTAGCATGCAAACTCAAGACCACAAGTAATGGTGAAGATGGTGGTAGTGGCTTGCAGGTGTTCATATAATTGGCTGGCTCTGAAGTATTGTGGAGGAGGACTGGTGCCGTAGTAGTAGTGGAAGGAATCCTTCAGTCCATAAACTTCTCTGCAAGTAAGGTGAACCTAGATGCTGTGCCTAAAAATTACCCACTGCCACCATTAGTGGTATCAGCATATGATTTCCTATCGAGCAACTCTTTGAGGATGCTACTTAAACTCTCCCCCACCCTGAGTCTGATTTTCCATCAGTAGGAATAAAAAGGTCACAGCATATTGTGCTGGGCAGACTGGACTTTCACTAACCAAGCTGCTGCTTCAACTACCGCTGCTATTCACTGTAGTCCTAGCTGCTCTTCTTTATTTTTTAGACCACTTATTACAAGTTTTAATGACAATTCCCTATTTTTATGTGCTTTTCATTATTTTTGTTTGTGTCAATTTTGGGTGTGTTTTGCTTTATTGACCATCTGTGCCAAAAGGTATTGAGACACTTCCTACTGGTAATAATTGCCTGGTGTATTTTGGATGAATTTTTTTTGGAATTTTTTTAATTATTTTTTGAACTGCTTGAGTCCATATTTGTTGTAATATGGGTTGAGGAATATCCCCCCCCCCCCTCACATGCTATAGAGTAAAGTCCAATCCAAGTCTTTTATTTCATATCCAGTTCAGTAGAAACCATGGCAGTACAGTAGTTGGGCCTATCCTGTCCACAATACTGTCCGTAGGATTGGAGCTACCCAACAAAGAAAAGGATTCCCTTTCTATCATATTGTGAATGGGCCTTAGGGGAGTATCAACTGGTTCAGTAGAGCTGGTGGAGTGGACTAGTGAATCTAATCAGAAAAATGTGTTTTGGTAATGACCATAGCCAGCATTGAAGAGAATTGGGACCAATGGGGATAGTGCAACTTCTCACCTCTGGAGATGTTCATCACATCTATCAGATGCCCCAGCCTGTTGCTGTCACTGAAGAAGAGTGTTGGATATCTGTGAATAATCATTGGTTAAACTATATGATTTGATTAATACACATTAGAAATTTGTAAGTTTTACCCTAATTTTTTTTAGTGTTGTTAGAAACCTTGTCAGATATCAGAGATCAGAAAATAGTGGCTTTCTTGGAATTTGAAGTGACAGAAACTGATATTACCTGGAGACATATGAGAACACTAACACACAAGTACTTGCATATATTGGTTCTGCTAGATATGGGTGTGTCTTCCACTTTTTTTTTTAAAGGGCCTATGTAAGATCTAACCTGGGGTATAGGTAGGGGGTAGGGGGTGGAGGGTAGTCTTGGTCCCAGACACCTCTATTCACAGCACTGGATGTATTGTATCACCAGCACGCAAATTAAATGGGTCTGGTGACTTGCCTGTGCATTTCATGTTCCTTAGGCATCTGTGGAACACAACCATAAAAGCCACATCCACTCATTGGGTTAACTAGAACTACATATTCATGAGGTTTTATGTTTTGTGCATAAATATATAGCACCAGGTACTGGGGATGGTGTCAGAAACATTCAGTCACTTCAAAAATTTTACAACTTGGCGGTAGGTGTGGTTGTTTTAAAACATCATTATAAAATTATTTTGATTAGCATTGACATTCTGGCTCTGGGACACGAAATGCACAGGCAAGTCACCAGACCCACTTTATTTGTGTGCTGGTGATGCAATACATCCAGTGCATGGAATAGAGCTGTCTGGGACCCAGACTTGGTGGAGGGTGGGTAGCTCAGTGGTGGATCCATGGGGGGGGAGGGGGAGGGGGGATATAAGGGGCATGTTCCCTCCTCCTCCTCCCCTACATGGCTCCAAATTTAAATAATGCAAATCCCAGAAATCATAAGAGTATCTTAGAAAATATCTTGTAGCAAAGAAAGTAGAAGCCATCTAGGCATGCAATCCCATGAGAGGAGCCATACCTTCATACTTGTTCATGTGCTTCACAGTTTGCTGACCTCATTTAGGATATTTTAAAGTGACTGGGTGTTTTCACATGTGTGGTTTGTAGGGTAAGTGTACCACTCAACCAATTGTAATAACTAGTTGGGGAAAACTTAATTCAATTACAATTGCCTATATTTGTACTATTATTAAGTAATAGTTATTGAAATTAAAGAGTGGACTGACAGACAGACGGAAATGTGCCTAAACACACACAAGGTGAAAATGAAACATGAATGCAAAAACTGAGATAACGAGATGGTAAATACTTCTTTATTTTACCGAAAACTCCTGTAGTTACCGGCTGCATGTATGAATAGGGACAGTCCATATTAGTAAGCTATTCTCCCTTAGCCAGAATTCTCAATTGCTTCTCAGCACACCTTTCCTTGCATGGAGAGCATGTTCCTTTCGTAGCTCATCATAATCATTAGTTGCAGCCATGGTAAGAACTGGGTACGTTCACATTGTGATTTTGATTGGTTGCATGCATGCTAATCTCTGTAGGGCAGTATCTATGGGATCCTATAAAAGGGACCCAACTGCCCAAGAAACCAGATTTGAGCTGATGACCATTTAGCACATCAACTTTGATTGTGATGGATGATTTATATTTATTGACACACTTGGAAACTAAAATTAATCTCTCTTTAGTATATAGTGTGGATTGGCTATAATAATTGTGGAACTAAAGTGTCTTTATTAGGAGTCAGGAGCCCACAGCTGAGCATGGGAGCACCTTGGAACAACAATGACTATAAGGTTGGAGACAGGACCTGATGGCCCTGACTTTTATGTGATAATTACAAGCCGCATAGCGAAAGCTTGCTTGTTTTTACCTGGTGTGTGTTCATATTTCTGTCTGTCTGTTTAATTGGCTATCCATTCTCTAATTTCTATTACAATTACTTAATTAAAGTACAAATAACAAACCATACTATATAAAAATAAAAAAACTCAATTACTTTAAAATTCCGTAAATGAGGTAAGAAAACTGTGAAAAATATGAACCCTGTACAAAAGCAAAAGTATAAATTACGGTGTGACATGTGGGATTCCATCCTTGCATACTTTTAGTTAGTTTTTTTTTTTTTTTTTTTTTTTTTTTTTCATGCTTCTTCCTTTCCTTCTTAAGGTAGCCATAGACCACCCAATTATGTGCGGATATATATAGCAGAGATTTGATTCAGATGAGCATGGTTGGTATTTGCTTTTGAAGTTGTGACTTGCACGTTCAATCACACGATAAAGAATCGGCATTCCGTGGAGTAACACATCCCTTGCCATTTTTTAGTGAGCTCAGCTTTGTTAGGTGAAGGCAAATAGAGGGAAGGTTGTGACAGCTAGACCAGATGGAAGTGGAGGTGCAATGCAAGCTCAAAGAAAACTTTAAACATCTCAATTTTGTCAGTCGGGGATGTAGGTGAGAGCAAGCAATACAGTGTTTTTCTCCTTCCCTTCCAATTGAAGCACACCACATGTGGGCTCCTCTCCGCCCCTATCACCTTGTGTAAGTCATGGAGGGTGCAGCTGACCTGATGACTCTCTCAGTGAGAGTGTGAAACATAAAGTAGAGTGGTAAGTGCACTGCCATCCTGCATGTGGTGGATGTAATGGAAGAGGATGCTATTGGACTATGGTGGAAATAGGATGTATCAGTTAGATTAATAGACACAACTCCCTGCTTTCTATATTAATTATCTAAGGCTATCAACTTCAACAATAGCATTCAAATACCAATGTGCATGTATGGTAAAGGGTCATTATAGTTCTCTACATGATATTCAATAGTTCCCTAGCAGTGGGTTGGCCCTAATCAAGAGGAGAAAGACAGTAAAGATGGTGATAATGTGGGTGGCCTGTGATTGGTGCCAAATACTCATGGTGCTGTAATTATTTCTGCCATTGAGAGATAAGGTGTAAAACTGATACAAGATAGACAGTTTTCCGAGGGTATGTACACCATGACCCATTGTGTAATAGTGAAGTCACCTTCACACCAATTTTAAATCAATTTAAAACTAGAGTAACATACTGAGTCTTATTACACGCTGGATTGATATGATGACCTTAGTCAGCTCAATGAGTTCATAATTACATTTTTAAATCCTTTTAATTAGTCCTAGGTCTTTTAGTAAGCTCAGCACTCTGATGATTATTTTATTTATTAAAATTAAATTCCTCTAGAGACCTTCAGTGGAAGTGACTTTGGTGAAGACCAATGACTATTCCCTGAGCCGCTCAGCCTCCAAAATTAAGATGAAGATCCAAACTGCTACTTTTTTTGGAGAAGGTCCCAACGTCTCTAAGGTTCGTTTTATATCCCTTTACCTCATGTGAATGGGCAGACAGTTAAGTTACTCTGTTCTTAACTGCCACATGCTCCCCACCAATACTTATTGCGTTGCTATGGCATGTGTGCACTTTCCTTCTCATGTTAAGATCACTTAGATGTGGTGAAGTGAGGAACGAGGCTATAAATACAATCTGTAGCAGCTATAAAATTGAAAAAACAATATTTATTTCATGAAACCTCACACTGAAATGACAAACTGTGAGCCACATTTTCTGAAAAGTAGTATGCATGAAGCAAGTGCACTTTGTTTACTCACGTTATTTCATTGCGTTCACATTCCCACATTCCTATAATAGACTTGGAATGGGTGGAGTCATACTTGCCTATAATTAGTGTGGATAGACAGACAGACAGTGCTAGAAGTTATGGGTGTGCACTGCGCAGTGCATGTGACAACAATGTGATCAAATATGTGTTATAATTTGCATGATGATTTTCCTTGTTCTGCTCAATTGTTATTTATTCTAGACCCCAAAGTAGCTGGAAGCCCTTTGTTGTCTTGACAACTGCAGGTCAGTTGTTGTCACTTGAATAATTCACTGATATGGGGAAGGATAAACACAAACAAGAAAGATTTATTACCAAATTTGCAAGAAGGAATTGGATCGTGGGGGGAGGGGGCAATTTAAAAAAATGTTGTTTCTTCTACAATTTCACTGATAATGATGGTGAATTCCGGAGTCAACTGTTTCATGTCATGTCAAATAGACAACATACACTTCAGCAGCAGACAGGATTACTTTTTAGGAACTATCTTTATATTCTCATTCTCTATATAAAAGAATGCGTATGTCTGTGAGTCCGTAATGCTCAATGTGTTGGCAGATTAGAAGGGAACTTCCTGAGGTAGCAGGTAGCTGGAGTTTGGCATGAGTATGGGTGTAGTGACAAGGTTAATGCTTATGCTCTTAGAGTTTCGCTAAAAAGAATTTCTACAGAGAAAATTAGTATTTAATGTTAACCTGATCCGTTTTTATGGCACGAATAAACTCACTGCACCCACTTAATCTCCCATTTTTTTGTCCTGGCCCCCAGAGTTTTGTCCTGGGATTTTAACATTATCCAGGTGACTCCCCTGGTCAAGTTGTGTCTGTAAGCCAAATTTCAGGGTTCTAGGTCCAAGGGTTTGGCTGTACATAGAGCACATAGGTAAGCACATACACACAATTTTGTGAGTTTATCGCAGTGAGTTTGCCCAAGACAAACTCACAAGTTCTAGTGTGAAGAGCAAAGCAAGTTCACTGGTTAGTCTATATTTTAAAAAAGGAATGTGTATGTCCATTGGTCAGTCAGTCGGTCCGTAACGCTAAATGTGTTTGCAAGTTTAAAAAAAATTCAGCTCTAGAGGTGCAGGTAGCTAAAATTAGGCCTGAGGGTAGGTGTAGTGACAAGGCTATGCCCATGCTCTTAGAATTTTGCTAGAGATAATTTCAATGAAGATAATTATGATTTAGTGTAATTTTGTCACTGCACCCACTCAATTTCCACTTTCACTGGTCCTAAGGACCCCCCCACAGTCCCATCCTGGGATTTTATCATTGCCCATGTTACTCCACTGGTCAGGTTTCTTAGGTCAGCCGAGTTTCAGATCTCTAAGTTAAAGAATTTGGCAGTCCATTAGCCGCTAAGTGGATACATACATACAATTGTGAGTTTAGTGTAGAGTACCACCAACTTTATATCATGGATGAGAAAATCTTGAACTTAAAATGGACTGACAGCATAGCAATTATTCTCGTATTATGCTTCATCTGCAAACAATTATGTTGCAATTTTTACTCTATAGAGAAAATTTTAATCTTACATTAATCTGAGCACAGTTGTCGTTGTTTTGTCTCAATTTATAAATGGACCGACCGCAAAGAAAGTCGGCCTAGTCACTTATAGCTAACCAGGTGATCCTGACATCAGGTCTGGGAGTGGTTGTGTGTTGGTGACCTAGCAACACTATAGCTACCATAACTTACAAAAGTTTTCAACCCCTCCCCCTCCCAAAATTGGTTATGTCATAGCTCTGTTAAGCAGGAACAAATGTCCTTATAATACATTATCATAATAACTGAGCGTGAGATATACCATCCAACTTATTGCCTCTCTCCATCCACTAAGTCTCAAGTGTTAGCATTTATTGGAACTATCACTTCAAGAGGGTTTAAATTTTTTTTTCTTTTATTGACATCTGGTTTATGTTCTGTTGTGTTGCCACAGACTCAGTTGTTGAAGGATGACAGTGCATGGACATATATGTATTTCATTTACACACACGCGCGCGCGCGCACACACACACACACACACACACACACACACACACACACACACACATGCACACACACACACACACACACACACACACACACACACACACACACACACATGCACACACACACACACACACACACACACACACACACACACACACACACACACACACACACACACACACACACACACACACACACACATGCACACACACACACACACACACATGCACACACACACACGCGCGCACACACATACGCGCGCGCGCACACACACACACACACACACACACACACACACACACACACACACACACACACAGAGCACATAAGTGGGATTCACTCTTGACTATATATGTAGCACATAGAATAAAGCCAGGGCAGTATATGATATTAGCAGAGTTTGTGGTTCATAGTTCATAAAATGGTTAAACTAAGAAATTAAGAATATGGCAACACTCACTCATGTTCTCCCCTTGACGGAGTTCAAGTGAAGTTTGTTATAACTAGTAGACAGAAAGAATTTAAAAAATATTAGCTAGCGCATGTTCTAATATAGTCTTAGAGTGGTCATAAATATATTTTTCTTCCCCTTGTGCAGAAATCTAAATATGATAAAAGCTCTGGGACAATTTTCACTATATTTTCAACCCAAAAAATTGTAATTCCTCCTCCCCCCCTCTAAAAAAATACAACTAGAAACAAGCAAGCAAAAACAACAAACCGAATGACCATTATTACTAACTTTAAATTTATTTTGTTCTTTTTTTCAGTTGGATATTAATCGACCTCCGACTGAAGTCACCTGCGTGCCTCCACTACCGGTCAAGTATGTTACCATGGTTTTAGCTAGGAATTTTTGAAGGGAAGGGGGGAAATATCAATATGTGTTCTCGAAGTCAGTCTTAATGTTGTAGTTTGTTAGCATAAATTATAGAGGCAGTACATGATGTCAGTTTGGTGACTTGAGACTTTTCATGCTCACGTAATTTATCGGTGCCTTTTTTTCTCAATTCTTGAAAGGAGCCTTGATCCATATTTGGAGCACATGATTTCCCTTTGGTATTTCATCCTACTTGTCACACAGAACAAAACATACCTTGGACACCAGGCTACTCATCATCCCTATTACACCATACGCTTTCTTGTGTGGTCTAAGAGGCAATGTCTATTTGTATGAACCAGGTCTTCTTCTGTTCATTGTTAAAATAGAAGTAGGTGGCTCACTTGCAGAATCTGATGTGAAATATACTGAGGAATCCATTACTGACTATGTCAGTTCTAACACTTTTTTTGAGCTGTGACATTTTGGTTGAATCCTTGCTGGCCTGCTTCCCAAACAGCTTTTCAGAACCATAATGACTTACAACTTCCCAGGCAGTTTATTCCCACCCTACAGAGTATAGCACATTCCTAAGCTCATTATGATGAGCCTGCTTATATATACAAATTAATATATAAAGTTCAAAAGTATACTGGGCCACAAGGCATTACTGATTCTGCTGAACTGACTCATAATTGAAGGTTCTAAGAGACTAATTGTGGGAATATGTAACTTGAATGATTAATATCTACTTTGGATTACATTAATTTTAACCAAAACGAGACATTCCAATACAATACATAAGTTAATTGACTACTGCCTATCTGAAGGGGGAGAGATTCCCCCTCTTCTCTCCCCCCCCCCCCCATCCCCTCCCTCTAGATAAAACCCTGCTTGCCATATAGAATAACAGATATATCCATTGCTAGATGAAGTAGGCTTACCAACTGATAACTATTAGGCCCTATCACTTATGAAAAACCTGATTGATGGTGTTGGGCAATCCAAATTAATTTTACTCCCAATTACTGAAAGGCTATTTATTATCAGGTGCTGTTGGAGAAAGAAATCAAAGTGAAAATGGCATTATTACCCCCTGGAGAATGTCTCAGTTTGTAACCATACCCTTTGGATAAGTCTCAGCTCCTTCAACTTTTCATAGGCATATGTTGCATGGGTAGGGTTGCACACATGTGCTGTGGCCATACTTGGACCATACCTTGATTCACAGTGCCACATGGGAGGACAGCCTACATCAGCTCTCCCAAGGTATGAAACACCTTCGATGGCAGGGCTTAGCACTAAAGAACAGAGGTGCTATTTCACTATAAGCAACTCTTCCTCTAGAGGTCATGATTTTGGAGGAGAGATAGTGAAACCTATGCAATGCAAAATCTACAACCTAGTAGAATAAAGTAGTTGAGCCTTTTTAGGATTTTGTGGATATTAGAGATGTTTTATGCCACCCTTTACTATCCTAGCCACATCTCTCACTGAGTTGTCTCAAAATAAGATGGAAAATAGGGTAGAGTGGACCACAGATTAGACAAATGCTGTGATAGTGTCCAGTTTTGACCAGCAAAAATTAGGAGGAACAGTGTACCTTACAAACAGACGCCCCAGCAAGGCTTGGGTATGTGCTCAGCCAAGGAGACAGAGGTGAAGGGGAGCATCCAAATATCTCCCCATGTCCTGTTGGTCAAAGAAGTTGTTACTGTGAGATGTAGAATGGGAGGTTTTCCAAGTTTACCATGAAGTTACAAGGTTTCTAGTGGAAACCGACCATCTCTCTCTCTCTCATCTCCCTCACATATGAATGACAACCACCCAGCATTGGGAAGACATTGAGTGGGTCTGCTAACAACAATGCTGATGGGTTAATCTGGAGTTGAGGGGAGAGGAGGGTCAGAGACGGCCCTCACTCACTGTTGCCAGGTGCTTTGTACCAAAAGGTGTCGAACAGCCAAAAAAAAAGTGTAAAGGTGCCAAATTAATTTTTTAAAAAGTGCCAGATTCTCCCTCCCCCACTATAATTCAACCCAGTGGCAAATCCAGAGGGGTGGGGGGTGGTAATGGAAGAACACAAGACTCACCTTCCCGATATAATTTTGCACTTGAGAGCCATCACTATCATGTATTAACATATGCATTTAATATATTATACTTACCAGGTTTTTTAGGTGGGAGCAAGGGGGGGGGGGGGGGGGGGGGGGGAGGAAGTGCCCCCCTGGGATTTCTTTTTTGCTGCCCCCCCCCCCTTGGAGATTTAATGACTTCAAGAACAAATTTGAATTTCAACTTCAAACACTCATTAATTCTGAACGACACTCCTCATAATAGTGGATTCATGATCAAAATATGGATCTCTTTGCATAAAATATTGGAGGGAGATTGGAAAAGGGGAGAGAGTGCGGTATAGCGACAATGGCATGGATAAGTGTTGCAAGAGGGAACTTCTCCAACAACTCTAACTCGACTATCAATGCTTCAATCAATCATAAAGTTCTTTTTTGCAATAAAGCTCTTAGCATTATTGTAGATAAAAATTAGTATGTTTTTTGGTGCTTATTTTAGCCATATAGGCAAGTTGACAATTGGAGGTGGGGGGAACAGATTCTGTTTTACTCCACCAGATAACAGATAAAACTGCTAATAATGAAGATTCCTTCTATATTGCTATCTGAGGGCTTTAAACTGCCGCTATCTTATTAGAGTGGAGATTGGCTAACTGTTAGTATGTGCGTCTGTGCAGGCTAAATCTCGAGAATCAGACGACTGAATGAGCTCAAATATCCACAAATTTTTTTAGAAGAGTCTCGTTCGGCCATGTCGAGGGTCAACCCTCAACATGGCCAAGCCAGGCCCAGAAGATTTATTAATTAATTGTAAACATATATTCGAACAAGATAAACGACCAAGTTATGTGTCTGTACTTGTGCTGTTATTGAGTCTTAGGTATTATATTAGTTTATGGAACCCTATAGGTAGCTAATGTGTTTAAATTCTAGGTATGTATGTAAGATTGTATCATGTAATGCTAATGTGTGGCTAGAGGTATAAAAGACCCTGGAAAGGCCACTGTCTGGAGTCTTTGCTAAATTGCTAATAAAGTTCTTAATTTATAACCTAAATTACTCTGGTATTTAAGAATCAAGGACCTTGTTAGCTGGGTATTGACTCTGGTGGCAGCAACCTACCATACCTGGGGATTAAGCAGTTCTTAAAACCCCAACAGGCCACACCCCTTACTTTGAGTGTCCTAGAAAAATGGAAGTCAAAAAAAGAGATTTGAAACAAGGTTTTGCCAGTTCAAACCCCAC